>CM077229.1:3878769-4196269 GCA_039654775.1 Spinibarbus caldwelli | reverse complement strand
GAATATAATGAAAGTTGAAACACTTACATGACTCCGTGTTCAGTGTCCGATGTTTATTTTCTCGAAGCAGAAGTTTCGTTTAGTCTATTATTTATGCGCTGTAGGCGGAGCCAAACTGCGTCATTGTGCATATGGTGACTCAAGAGTCAAATGATTTACCAGAAACCCCCTTCATCACAGTGATCTTCGTCTGAAATTAATAGCTAAAACAGCTATATTTGAAAAAAGACATTATTTATAAGCTGTTCTGTTAGATACCTTTCAGTACAAAGGTCATACTAGTTTTCAAATACATTTTCATTGAATGAGCATTATGAATATTATTATGCTAAATTTATTATTTTCATGTTCCTCTTGTGTTTCAGTTTGGGAAAACATTAGGGTAAGTCAGTAAATGACCAAACTTTAATGTTCTAATTAAAAAAGGCACTAAACATTAAAAAAAAGTGTAATGTAAACAAAGGCCTGGTTTCACAGACAGGGTTTAGACTAAGCCAGGATTAGGCCATAGTTCAATTAGGACATTTAAGCAAGTTTTTATAATTGTGCCTTAGAAAATACATTACTGGTGTGCATCTTGAAACAAAACAAAGACACTGATATATTTTAAGATCAGTCAGTGCAAGTTTCTTTCCATTGAAACAGCTCAGATTTACATTTTAGTCTGAGACTAGGCTTAAGTCTTGTCTGGGGGGGAAAAGAAGTGCAAATGTTCTTTTTAAGTTTGCATACTATATTACTGCATTTAGGGGGGAAAAGAAAGTAAATGTCCATACTTTGAGTCAAGAGTGGAAACATTGCATGTTCTGTCTCTAACTAGAATTTTAGGGTAATCTGACGGTCCAGAAAAAACACAACACTGGTGCTTTCCATCTGGCTGCCCTTTAATGAGAAATGTTCCCAGTTTTGAGATTGTGTAACGTGATTTTTGTTTACATCTCCACATATTCATCTGGTCTACTCACCCAATGACCTCATACACACCTAAAATAGATATTTAGAAATTAGAAAATACTAAAACATTCAAGTAGTCCCATCTTTTAAAAGATTTAAAAAAAAAAAAAAAAAAAAAATCCAACCACTGAACGATTTCAAATTTTTCATATAACTTAAAATTTAAAAAATGAAATAATGCCATTTCATTACATAATCACTGAGGGGTAGAAACATCCAGAGAGGTAACAAAATTTTCATGCACAATAATGCTTTAAAATGATACAAGATAACACAGCAGATCACTCGTGAATGTAAATGGATCTCACAAAGGCTCAGCGTGATCCGGTTTTCATGCAGACGCATCGCTGGCCATTTCCCGTCATGAGTGATTTGACATTTGACATGACTAAGCATATGTTTGAAATACCACACAACTCTCACTGGCATTCATTTGGTTTATTCATTCTTCGGTCAAACGCAACCAACTTGGGATTTCAGAAACCAATCAGCTGCCATCAGTGGAAAAAAACGCATCCGGTTCCTTTGCTCGTCTTGAAACATTAATGTAATGTAATATTAAATAGATAAATGCACAAATGTCATCCATTCATATTGCATTGAATATGGCTCAGATCTTGTCTCGTCGTCGTAAGATAATTTCACAATCACGCCACTGTAACGGCACACAAACAAAACGTGAAAAGTCTGTAGTTTGAGTTTAAAGTCTCCGCACTCTGACTCTGTCCAGTCGTAAAAACTCTCTGGACGAAGATCCTCCTTTAATCAAACTCTCTTCAGATGATGTTTTTCCTCTCTGTGTGTCTTTGGCACACAACATGGTGCACAAAAGCTTCCATCTCTGGCATGTTTAAACGTCTTTTGCCTCTAAAACTAACCTGCAACAAAACCCAATCCATCTTTGAATAAATAGTTATAATAAATAAGAGCAATAAATAAATGCTAAAACCCCACAGCGACATCAGTGGAAAAACAACAGCTAGACACGATCTCGAGGACTCTCAGCCCGAAGCGCTCTCTCTCTCCATCTTTCTTCTCTCACGCTCTCCTGTTCTTTCTCTGCGAGTGTGAGCAGATGCTCCTCGGAGTGCCGACTGCCACTTTCTGTGGGTAAAAATCTTCCCGACTCTAATCGCATGAGCCCGTTCATACAGCCGTCTCCAGATCCTCATGTGCCGCTGCCTCCTCCACTGGCTGGCTCTCCATGAGGGACGCCAACTCCGAGTTCTCAGCGTCCAGGGCGCAATCCTTGGGAGTTTTTCCCTGAGAAGGACAATGTGACATCAAGCTGACAACTGAGTCTGACACCACATGTAAAAACAAAGAGGAAACACAAACAGATTCTCACTAGGAAGTTTGTTTTGCTGAGGGAAGCCCCAGCCTCCAGCAGACGTCTGCACACCTCCACATGCTGCTGAGACGCTGCTTTGTGCAATGCGGTGTCGCCCCTGGGAAAAAGGAAATAAAGCCAAATGAAATGCTAGTTTACAGCACTAACACACAAAGAAACAGATCAAACCGCAGCTACATACGTGTCTCTGTCAGTTAAATCCAACATCAGCTTTGACCCTGAAACAAACAGAATTTTGATATCAAATATCAAGTATGTAGTTTTGTAAAATAGTATTAATATTAGTATTAATATTCATAATAGTATTTTATTGTATATTTTATTTTAATTAGATAGATAGATAGATAGATAGATAGATAGATAGATAGATAGATAGATAGAGAGAGAGATTTGCAAATAAAAATGTATTTTAATAAAAATTTATCTTCCATGTATTTGGACATTTAAGACATTTAAAAATGTCACTTGACATTTAAAAACTTAAATATTTTATATAAACAAATAAATAAATAAAAAGATGTGTGTGCATATAACAAATTATTATTAAAATATATTTTAATTTAATTTGATTTGTCAAGTATTTGGACATTTAAGACATTTAAAAATGTCCTTTGGCATTTAAAAACTTAAAATACTCAAATAGTTTGTATATATGTATATATAATATAAAAATAAATTATTAAAATATAGATATTAAATTTTTTAAGTATTTGGACATTTAAGAATTAAAAATATTACAAATGTAACATGACATTTAGAAGCATTTAAAATTTAAAACAAAAAAAAATACTTTTTTACATACTAATATTATTAAAATTTATTTTATTTAATGCACCAAAAAGTATTTGGACATCTAAGAAATTTAACAATGTATATTGACATTTAAAAACCGAAAAACTCTATACAAAATATTTTTGTATATATGCATATGCAGTAAAATACATTGATTTTATTTGATTGATTTAATTGGATTTGATTTGATTCAATTCGATTTGATTATATTTGATTTCATTTGATTTGGTTTGTTTGGATTTGATTTGATTTTAATTTTATTTGACTTTTGGTGCCAATATATATTTAGAAACAGTTATTTACTCTTAACTGCTTTTGGTTTTGGTTAGACATGGGATTGTAACTCCAACACAAAAATTTCCTTTCTATCCCAGCTGAGCATGTGACAAGCAAACTTTGAACTTTGTGTACACAAACACGGGAGTGTGCGTGTCTACAGGCTTGTCTCTCACTCACCGTGCTCCAGAATAAAACTCACGATCTCTGTGTGGCCGTGTTGGGCAGCCAGGTGCAGAGCGGTGCAGCCCGTAGAGTCCCGCACCAACAGACTGACCCCGCCGCTGCAGCAGCCTGACACCTGAGACACACGGGACAGATTCAAGATTTTACACAGTTTTTATATATATAAAACCAGCAGTGAAATGTAAGTCAGGTCTGCTCCATAGATTGTACAATTTTAGACAAGTAAATAGACAAAAAAAAAGTAATATAGACATAAAGATAAGATAAGAGACTGTACAAATAAAATAGGAGCCTAAGAGTACAGGACATATACAATAATCTTAGAGAGGAAAATATATATAAATATTTAAATGCACAAGTATGTACAAGTGAGGAATATGCTGAGGTATGTACAGAGAAGAATTTGAAGTGGAGTACTACAGTGCAGGTTGTTACATAGCAGCAACGAAACCAATGACAATGTCAAGTAATGGGTGAGGTGAGTGTGTTAATGAAGTCCTGTAGAAGTTTAGGAGCCTGATGGCCTGAGGAAAGAATCTAAGTCTCTCAGTTTTGGCTACCAGACAACGGAAGCGCTTTCCAGATGGCAGCAGGGTGAACAGAGAGTTACCAGGATGATTTTAGCAGCTCTGTTTTTGCAGCGTCTGAGGTAGATGTCCTGCAGAGAGGGGAGAGCACACCCTGAGATGCACTCAGCTAAGCTCACAACTCTATGCAGGGCTTTGCAGTCTAGATTGGAGCACACTGGGATGCACTGAGTCAATACACTTTCTATGGCCCCGAGATAGAAAGTTTTCAGGATTGCTGGCCAAACCCTGAATTTCCTCAGCTGTCGTAGATGGTACAGTCTTTGCTTGGCTTTATTCACCTGAGCTTGAATGTGTGCAGTCCAAGTGAGATCCTCAGAGATGTGCACTCTCAAGGTACTTGAAACTGCACACCCTCTCCACAGGGGTCCTGCCGATCAAGAAAGAGGTGTAGGTCCTCTGCTTCCTCTTCCTGAAGTCAACAGTCAGCTCTTTGGTTTTTCCTAACATTCAGAGAGAGACAGTTGTCCTGGCACCATGATGTTAGTTTCTCCACCTCATCCAGGTATGCGGTCTCGTTGTTGGATATGAGTCCCAGAACCACAGTATCATCAGTGAATTGGATGATAGAAGTGGAGCTGTGAGAGGACACGCAGTCATGTGTGTAGAGAGAGTAGAGCAGGGGACTCAGGACAAAGCCCTGTGGGGCTCCTACAGTTGAGGTCAAAAGTTTACATCCCCCTTGCAGAATCTGCAAAATGTTAATTATTTTACCAAAATAAGAGGGATCATACAAAATGCATGTTACTGTTTATTTAGTACTGACCTGAAAAAGATATTTCACATAAAAGATGTTTACATATAGTCCACAAGAGAAAATAATAGTTGAATTTATAAAAATGACCCCGTTCAAAAGTTTACATCCACTTGATTCTTAATAGTGTGTTGTTACCTGAATGATCCACAGCTGTGTTTTTTTGTTTAGTGATAGTTGTTCACGAGTCCCTTGTTTGTCCTGAACAGTTAAACTGCCCGCTGTTCTTCAGAAAAATCCTTCAGGTCCCACAGATTCTTTGGTTTTCCAGCATTTTTGTGTATTTGAACCCTTTCCAACAATGACTGTATGATTTTGAGATCCATCTTTTCACAATGAGGACAACTGAGGGGCGCATATGCAACTGTTACAGAAGATTCAAACGCTCACTGATGCTCCAGAAGGAAAAACCATGCATTAAGAGCCAGGGGGTGAAAACTTTTTGAATTTGAAGATCAGGGTAAATTGAACTTATTTTGTCTTCTGGGAAACATGTAAGTATATTCTGTAGCCTCTGAAGGGCAGTACTAAATGAAAAAAGAAAAGAAGAAGCTATTTAGGCAAAATAAGAAAAATGTACACATCTTCATTCTGTTCAAAAGTTTTCACCCCCTGTCTCTTAATGCATCATTTTTCCTTCTGGAACATCTATTTAACTATTATTTTCTCTTGTGGACTATATGTAAACATCTTTTATGTGAAATATCTTATTCAGGTCAGTACTAAATAAACAATAACATTCATTTTGTATGATCTCTCTTATTTTGGTAAAATAATTAACATTCTACATATTCTGCTAGGGGGATGTAAACTTTTGACCTCAACCGTACGTTCAGGGTAACGGAGTTGGAGGTGAACTGACCTACTTTCACTACTTGAGGTCTGCCGGTGAGGTAGTCCAGAACCCAGTCACAGCGTGAAGAATTCAGGCCAAGATCCCTGAGTTTACAGGCTAGCTTGATGGGCACTATTGTATGGAAAACTGAGCTATAGTCAATAAATAGTAGCCTCACATAGTTCCCATTGTTGCGGTCAATGTGTTTGAGGGGACAGTGCAGAATGTGAGAGATGGCATCCTCAGTAGATCTGTTAGGGTGATATGCAATCTGAAGAGGGTCCAGAGTATCAGGGATGGAGGAGCAAATGTTTTTTTTTTCACAAGTCTCTCAAAGACCTTTATGACTATGGATGTGAGGGCCACTGGGCGATAGTCGTTCATAAGTCATAGACAGATCATGAGTCAGGATGTGTGACAATACATGGGTGCTTTCAATCAGAAAACAAACACAAGTTGCCACACGAGTTGCACAAGTGTTTCTGCTCCACCCTGATGGGTCACTTCTTACTTCCACTTTCGATTCATATAACAAGCAAATGTAAATATCTTACCTTCTCAACGTCTCCTTTAAGAGCAGCTGACAGGAGAGCTGGAAAAAGGTTGAGATTTTGTTAGAACAATGAGTAACGATCAAGCATGAGGTAGCAAGTATCCTAAGAAACGCATGACATGGATGTGGGAATTTCTGGTGGATGATGACTTTACGTTGTGAGAATTGGCTTTATCACATGACTTCTGCCAGGAAACCTCAACCTTTAAAGAAAAGAGTACAGACCTGTTTCCTTTCTCTCCACTACTTCAAAAGAAATACGAGCGTTTGTACTTTACCTTGTTCGTCTGAAGTCAGGGGAACCCTGGAATAAGGAAGCCAGAGTAAAAATAAAAGTTCAGCCTTGTTTGTTATGCAATTAGAGACGTATAAACCTGCCAGGAATGAACAGAAAAATAAGTTATTGATGAGTCTCACCCAGAACTGGGCTCCACCACCACGTCTGGCATTCCAGGGACCCGCACCTGGCTCACCGCTGGGGCCTCGTGGTCCAGGATGAAAACCTCATCCTGGCATATTTCAGTCACAAAGTGCAGGTGCTCCTGTTTGTACACACAAGTGCACATTATGCAGCTTACTGTCAGTGTTTAAATTTTATAAGGCATATTGTATGGTCATAATACCTGAGCCTTGTCTATGCGATAAAAGCGGTCAGCTGATGTAGCTGGAAACAGAGTAAACATGTCAACAGTTAAATTATCTGAAAGCATTTACTCATAGAGAAGGTCTCATCTTACAATAGAAATGAAGTGACTCACAGTCTAGGAAGCTCCAGTTTGGTGAAAGTCTGTGTGCTGAACTGGGCCGTGGCAAACTCATGCTCTCATCCTGAGAAAACACACCGAAGAGTAATCAGAGCGACATTTACTGTCAATTCTAATTTAGTTCCTCAACTGAGGTGCCAAACTGGATGCAGCAAAAGAAAAAAAGTAGAAATGAATTATAATAAAATGAAGTCGACATAACTACTCTAAGTGTAGTTTTTATGGACTACATATACATTTTATTTTCAGAAAGAATCATCCATACAGTAAACACACAACACATGGGGTATTTTGGGGTATATTTTATTTATATATCACTATATTTAATAAATTAACTTTATTTTGTTAACTACAGCAGAAGACCTCTTCATTTAACACTATGCTCTAATTTACTCAGAATATTACATAATTACTAGATTCAAGTTTTAATGCGTTAAATTTAAGTTGGTACAAAGTTAGCAGATTTAAATTCTGATGTGAATATTTCCCATTTTTTATATTACCAATTAAAAGATTTAAATTCTGATGAGAATATTTTTTATTACGTTATTACAAAATTAAAAGATTTAAATACAGATGTGAATATTTTTACTATTTATTTTATTAAGCTATTACACAATTATACTTACTATGTCATCATTACAAAATTAAATGATTTAAATTCTGATGCAAATCTTTTTAATATATATTTTTATTAAATTATCATTACAAAATTAATGAAAAGAGTTATTACACAATAGATTTAAATTCTGGTGTAAATATTTTACATTTTACAGTTATGATGTTATCATTACAAAATTAAAATATTTAAGTACTGATGTGAATATTTTATATATTTATTTTATTAAGTTATCATTACTCAATTAATAGATTTAAATTCTGATGTCAATATTTTTACATTTTTATATTTACAGTTATTACAAAATTAATAGACTTAAGTTGTAATGTGAATATTAATTTTTATTATTTATTTGAACATTCTTAATACATTTTTTTTGATGACGGTAATAATTATTTTGACAGTACTGAACTTACATATGGGAATATTTAGGCATATGAATTTTTATGAATGATTAATTCATCTCTTCTCTGTAAATTTGATGAATTTCTCTGAATTACAATTCAGTAAATTCCAATTCCTGTGATTATAATTCAGCATCCTGTGTGTTGAGGCCTTTACCTGGTAGTGCACTCTGTGACCAGTAGAGGGCGCCTGATGCAAATCCTGCCAACAACAGACACAAGTGTGTGAGTACATCAATTTATAACATGATGGCGACAAAACTATGATTAGATTTGAGATTACATGTTGACCTTGAAATAATTAAACACTATAGGATGACAAACAAAATTCAGTTGTAAGTGCCAGCAATTGTATTCATTCAATGCTCGACGAAATCAGTCCGACAGGAGCACCATGGGAAGCACTCACCTCCTGCAGTCTGTCAATGTACAGTCGACAGGTTTCCAGATCACAGTCTCCTCTCACCACCACGATGCCAACAGGAGTAGCTGAACACACACACACACACACACACACACACACACACACACACACACTTATTCATCTGTCCTACAGCAGCACTATATTATAGCATGTGAACTGAATTGTATGAAGGTTTCTGATTGACTTACAGATGTCCCGCAGACGCTCCTTGTCGAACTGCATGCTCTCGTACTCCTGCAGGACGATGCGGTTCACACGCAGACGCAGACGATCAGGGACAGCATGAGGGCTGCGATACGCAGACGACAACAAATGAGAACTGACGCCACATTCATGAAACATCTAATCAACAAAGGTGGACCAGACATGTTCTCAGTTTCATCTTCTGCTTGCTTATAATGCTTACAGGAACTACATGGAAACACTTTATGGTCATACTGAGTCATAATGAATAACTATGAAAACAAAATATTAATCTCAGACGATGAGGAGCATGTGAGGAAGAGTGAAAGTGAGCTTCACAAAAGGACAAGACAGGTGAAGATCAGGAAGGACTGAAGTTATTAATGCACAAAAATGCTTTTTTGTGACCATTTGGTCTGTTTAGACCAAATCTGTCATCCTTATTCAAGTCAACATGATTGATCCTTAAAAGAATCATGACATATTCAAGTTCATTCTAATTTACTATTATTTCTGTAAACAACATTACATGATTGCATTTACTATCTGCAGTATTTTATAAAGTGTTCAAAATGGTTAAATAGCTATTTGGTTAATGATTAACATTATTTTTCCACCTGTGCAGACCACAATGCTGAGACAAAACATAAATGAATAAATAAATAAACTAATAATAATAACGATAATAATAATAATAATAACAACAATTATTATTATTATTAATTTTATGTTATTGAAAACATTTATATTTTTAATTAAATAAAAAAAATCATTATTAATTATTTTATTAATTAAAACCTTTTTTAAATAAAAAAAGTAAAAAATTAAAATTTAAGAAATATTTAAAGTATTACAGTTAAAATAATATAAATATAATAAATATAAAAAAATAAATTAATATAAATATTATAATTATATAAAAAGTATTAAAAGGTAAATAATAATAATAAATCATAATTAAATATCGACAATAATAATAATTGTAAAAATTACATATGTATATAATTTTATTTTAGTATAAATTATATATAAATATAATTTATTAAAATTATATTATAAACAAATTAATATTTCTTATATATACATATATATTATCTATATATGTTATATATTGGATTAATTATATATTATTATATATAATTTAATTATACAATAATTTATAATTTACATGTATAATTTAACAATTTAATGAATCATTTTATTTATTTAATTAAAATATATAAATCATATATTAAATTTATATTAATTCTGATTATAAATACAACCCCTTTATTTGACTGATTTGTGTTCAATAAGACCAAAAACCTGTATTAAGCCAGTAAACAGGGTCGGTTTTGATTTCATGTTGACTATAAGATGCGCTGTGAGCTGAGTGTAAAACACAAAACACTGATGAGTGAGAGCCCTCAACTCACACAGATACACACACGCTCTGTCACACGCCTCTGTGTGTGTGTGTGTGTGTGTTGAGAGATACCGTACTTACACAGAGAAGGAGTCTGGGGGAGCAGAGAGGCGGCGCAGGTCGGCTGCGCACACTTTCTGAATGCTGCGTCAGCGCAGCCACACAGGAACACAGGCAGCACAGCCAAGCCAGTCAGCACAGAGACAGAGAGAGAGAGACAGAGAGATGGAGGCGGAGAGGGACGGAGATCACAGACAAACGCATGAAGGGCAACCGGTGATTAAGGAGGAGAAAGAGAGATGGAGACAAAGAAAAAGAAAAAGAAAAAGAAAAACCCCACTGAGAGCGGCACAGAGAGCAGAACCAGCACACGTGGATTAGTGCTGTTATTAGAACAAGCACACATGAGCCACACACACAGTGTTAGACTGTTAGTTACACACTCTCATCTAGCCGATAACATCTGTGTGTGTTTGAGGAGAAACGCACTAAAAAGACCCTCATTCTGTGAGATAAGGTGTAAGTGATGTTCATTTTGTATGTCTGGATCTATTCAAATAGCATTAAAAATGTAATTCATACACATTTTACACTCTTTTACATACCTACACTGTTTTATGATAAAAATGTGTTTAATTTTTGAATTAAAATGTATGTAGATATTTTTGTGGGGCATAAAATTAATAATTTGTGTTTCACAAAAATATTAAGCAGGTCAGCTGTTTTTAATAATAGTAATAATAATAATAATAATAATAATAATAAAACAATAATAATGTTTCTTGAGCAACAAATCAGCATATGAGAATAATTTCTTAAGAATACACACACACATATATATATATATATATATATATATATATAGTAGGATTATGTAATTTTTTTAGATTTTAAAAAAATATTTTATGCAATTCACAATTTACAGATTTCACAACAATTTATATATAAATTTATTTAGAAAATGTTACTGAAATTATATATATAAAATATACATTATACATACATATATACATATATATACATATATATGTATATATATATATATATATATATATATATATATATATATATAAATACTTTTATTCCTCAAGGATACATTAAATTGATCACAAATGACAGTAAAAACTTTTGTAATGTTACAAGATTTCCATTTCAAATTAATGCTGTCAAATTTTCTATTATTCAAAGAATTCAGAAAAAAAGTATTTTGGCTTCTACAAAACATAAAGCAGCACAACTGTTTTCAACATAATAATATAAATAATAAATGTTGCTTGAGCAGCAAATCAGCATATAGATTGATTTCTGAAGGATCATGTGACACTGAAGCCTGGAGTAATGATGCTGAAAATTCAGCTTTGATCACAGGAATAAATTACATTTTAAAGTATAATTAAGTAGAAGACATATGTATATTATATGTATGTATATTCTTATTTTTTATATTATTATTATTATTATTATTTTTTAGATATTTTAGATATCTTGTCTTGTAATCTTCTAATATATTGTCTGCCAAATCAAAAAGTGGTTAGCCACTGGGGGATTTTTTTTTCGTGACAAGAAACCATAAAAAATAAATAGGACCCTATAGCCCCTCACAGCAGTCAAGGTCAGTCGTCTCTAAATATCAGACATTTTGACCTTGTAATGACAGGTTGGTTCAGGCTGTCAAATATCATGTAGTAAAATGACATAAAAACACCTCAGAAAAAGGCGATTAAAGAAACGTGTCTAAGAAGCTGTGAGATGCGGAGATGTGAGTATGTGAGGACTCACTCGTTGAGCAGCGGCACAGACGTGCGTCTCTTGCTCTTCTGCACCATGTTGGCCTGGTTCCTCAGAGATATGCGGAGGGTGGAGGGCGCGAGGCGGCACGGCTCTCCATCCACCTGCACCGGCAGCGTCTTGAAGGTGGTGAGGACCACCTCTCTGCACTGATGCAGCCTCTCGCCATGGCCGCCCACCTGTAGCGCCGCCTGGAGGTGAAGACGGGAAATGCATGTAGGTCATGAGCCTAAAGCCTGAGACACACTGCACGATTTTAGCAATCCTATAAGATCATTGTATGTCACACTGTGCGACATGGATCTAATAAACTTGGCTACGACGTGTGTAGACTGTACGATGATGACACCTATTGACTCGTAGGCTACGACGCACGTTTCTATTGAAGAATAAAACGCTAATGGTAAACAAAAAGAGCATAATAAATCACTCTTTAGCAGCTGTAGTTTTTATGTGTGCTGAAAAAAAGGGGAAGTGGCGAAAGAGGAAGGGACTAAGCAGTTTTATGTTTTAGCGCCACGTCGCTTTGACTTCATGTCGCATTTTTATTGGCTGGTCAGTAAACGTGGATAATACCGGAAACACTGTGCGATGATCATGTTGTATCGTTGGCTATCTGTGGTGGCAAGACCGTGACAACGGCCGTCTTTCAACATCTCTCACTGTACGACACAGAACCACCGATTAGAAACAGAAACTAATCACAGAAAGACACAGAAGACAGAGATCACAGAAAATGCCACGATTGATTTACGATGCCAATCTTTCGTCTGGGACAGCTGAAAATCATGCAGTGTGTCTCGGGCTTTATACTTCATTCTCTGTCTCACAGAAAGAGCTCAACACTCACCAGTGAGGCCATGGTGAAGCCGATCACCTCGATGCAGCCATCGTCGTGCCTCTGAGGCTCAAAATCTCTGTGGTCGCCTGTGTTGCCCCACGGCATGGTACCCGCACAGTACCTACAGACAGGAAGTACAAGTTTAATGAGGTACATAAAGAAAGACAGTCTTGATGACATGTTTACAGCTTTACTAAAGACAAAAGCTGAATGAATCCTTCAGGTAAAAACCTGAATGAACATAAAACCCAAAGACAGTAAGGAAACATGCCATTTGAGTCCTTGCTACTTACTATTGATATAACAAATTATTGAATTTTTGTCATTATTTGAAAGATTCAACTCTGAAAATAATGTGTAATACAAATGAGCATTAACTAAAAGCTTAATTTTATTTTATATAGTTTGCATGACCCTATTCATCACTATTATATTTTAAAGGGTTAAATAAAGCAATAAATAAATAAATTCTCTTTAATTAAAAAAATATATATAAAAATAATTGTTTTTTAAATGTTTGTTTTTATTCAGTTTGCATGATGCTGTTCATTGCCATTATATTTCAATGTTTAAATAAAGTTTGAAAAATTTAACTTATTCAATAAAAAAAAAAATTATTAATAATAAACATTTTTTAATGTTTGTTTTTATCCAGTTTGCATGAACCTATTCATTACTATTATATTTCAAAAGATTATTATTTTTTTTAAATGTAATTGTTCACTTAAAAATAAATAATTAAATAAATATTTTTCATGTTTGTTTTCATCCAGTTCGCGTGACCTTATTCAGCACTATTATATTCCAAAGGCTTAAAAAAGTAAAAAAAATAAAAATAATTATCTTCAATTAAAAAAACTAATTAATAAAAAAAAATTTAATGTTTTTAAAATGTTTACTTTCATCCAGTTTGCATGACCCTATTCATCATCATTATAGAGAGTTATATATTAGGGTTATTTTATATATATACACATATACATACATATACATATATATATATATATATATATATATATATATATATATATATATATATATATATATATATATATATATTTTTTTTTTTTTTTTTTTTTTTTTTTAAATAAATAAATGCTATAAAATAGAATGCTTCAGTTTATGTAGTTTTTCATGTTCTAGGCAGTTTTTTTGTCTGTCCAGCCCAATTATTCTGTGACATTTCCCTTCTTATATAGTTTAAACTTCGGTTTGATCTTTCTGAAATCATAATTGAGGAAGTGACATCACGTAAGTCAGAAGTTTCTCTTACAGTCTTCATCAGTACTTCATTATAGCCACACTTATTATAACTGACCTTTTCAAGCTCAACATTTTAACACTTTTATGAGAAAAATATCACAGTAATCATTTGTACAGTTTTTTCTTGGCATTAAGTACACAAATCATGTGTTTGCTAAAGCCATTATTAGCTGTTTTGTACTGACCTTCAACCCAAACACATTTCCAATGTACCAGGCTTGACAAAAAAACATGTTTTCAAAGGGAACTGTCATTTTTTTTATTTGTATACTTAAAGCACAGAATATCTATGCAATTGCAAGTTGAAATGTATTGTCTGTGTAATGTATTTAAAGGTAAACTACATCTAAATGACCATTTTGCTATCCTCATTAACATATTCAACTCATCCATCCAGTACAAGTTATATAATTACATTTTTAAAATAATCAAATAATCACACATTTAAATTTGTGTTAAATGCAATTTTAAAACCAGACACATTTACATTTAAATTAAATGCTAATATTAGTTTAGTAAATGGTAAATCCAGGTTACATTATTGAATTCAATTTGCAGCAAATGTTACATATTTAAATTCAGAATAATTTTACTTTAAAATTACTTTTAACTTTTTTTTTAACAAATGGTCAAAAAAAACTAAAATATTAAGACAAATGTATGTATTTTTAAATATTTAGATTTGTCTTGTAAATTACTTTTTAAATATGAATACATGTTTTAAAAAATCTAAACATTTAAAATGTCTAAATATGAAAAAAATATTTAATATTAAGTTTAAAAATAACACTTTATATATTTTTTAATTATCCAAATATGCTAAAAAATATAAAATGAATCTTGTAAAGATATTAAGTATCTTTTTTTAAAGGTATTATTAAAAATATTTAGACATATTTGAAAAAAAAATATTAAGATGTATTTTTAAAAAATATTTAGACGCTATATTTAAATAAAATCTAAATGTTTAAAATACGTCTAAATATTTAAGAAGCATATTTAATATTAAAAAAATAATAGTTTATATATATATTATATATATTTTAAATATACAAATATGTAAATATCAAAAAAAAATTCTATTTAATATCTGATTTATTACTAACAGAGAGATACTACCAGAATTTATGATAAAAAAAAAAAAAATACATAAATGGCAACTTTTTCTGAAATTGACCCTATTTTTGCATGCACCTGGGAATATTCAAGAAGACGATGCACTGAAACTTCAGCTCCTGGATCTTGGGTGTGAGATCTGTACCGTCACACTGCCAATATGAAGAAGGAAAATAATTACAGAGAAGAGCGTCAAGTGAACAATGGCAAAGTTAGCATGAGCGGACAGGAAGAGCTGGAGCAAACAGGTCCTGTCAAAGTTTGATACTCACCACCACCCTGACGTGCTTGGACAGGTCCCTGGAGCTCCGCTGGAGGAAGTCGGAGAAAGCCGCCTGAGGGGACAAAACTACAAGTCACACACACACACACACACACACACACACTGAAACACACACTTACTCAGTCTGTCAGACAGACGGGAACTCAGCCTACCCCTGCATAGAACATCTTGTTACGGAAGCGACTGTTGAATTTCTCGGGATTGGCTTCTGTGAAGGAGCACAACGACAAAGAACAGATACATAAAGATCTCATTTTATTAAAGTCAACAATTCATTTTTAAAAGGTCAAATCATAGAAAACTATCAACTGAAAGCATTCAGTGTGCCACATATAAACATACGCTAAATCATATTGTTATGATGTCATCATATTAACATATCTCCGCCCACATTTCCTTTACACATCAACACCTATTCAGTATTCAGCAACTTGCCTCTAATGAACGATAAAATGCGAACTGAACCAGAACTCATAACTGATTAGCCAATCATAACAATTATAAAAGATATTTTACATACAAAAAAACTGCATCCCTTGGAAAATTAACAAAAAAAAAAAAAAAGCTATTTTAAACATATTGGCTACAATTGTAATGCACTTAAAGGTAAACTACATTTAAATAATAATTTCGCTACCCTCATTAAACATATTTAATCTATGCACTGCAGTTCAAGTAATACAATTAAATGTAAAAAATGATTAAAATATAATTAAAATAATTACAAATAACATTTACATTTAAATAAAAATATATTTAATATTAATCTATTAAATGGCAAATCCAGGTTACATTACTGAATTCAAATTTTCAATTTGCAGCAAATGTTAGATAATTAAATTCAGGAAAACATAATTATTTTACTTTTTAATTTCAAAATCAGCCTATTTGATTCTAGGGGTGGAAAATGGTCATTAAAAACTAAAATATCAAGACAATTTTTAAAACAAAAATATGTACATAGGTCTTATAGAAAATAAATTAAGGCATATCTTTAAAACATATTAATATATATTTTCTTAAATATTAAGATATTTTTAAATAATATTAAGATGTATTTAAAAAAAATACAGAGACATTTAGACTAAAATACTCAAGACATGTTTTTTAAAATATGAAGACAATTAAAAAAGATAGGATTTAAATAATATTAAGATGTATTTTTAAAATTATTAAAATATTAAGGCATTAAGATTAAAATATTAAGATATTTTTTTAAAATATTTAGATGTGTCTTATAAAAATATTAAGATTCTTTTAATATTAAGACATATTTTATATAATATTAAGATGTATTTAAAAAATTAATAATAAAATATTAAAGCATTAAGACTAAAATATTAAGACATTTTTTAACATTTATATGTGTTTTATAAAAAATACAAAGATATTTTCTAAAATATGAAGGTATTAAGACTAAGACATTAACACTTTTTTATTTAGATGCGGATGTATTTTTTTATATTTACATCTAATATACTTACACTTTTTTAAAATTATTTTAAGAATATCAAAACTAAAAAATTAAAGAATGTTTTCAGGGCATTTAAACCTTGACTAACAGGCAATAAAATGCCTCATAGATGTACTGTAAACTACGGTCTCCAGTAGGACAGAGCGTTACAAACCTCTGGACTCGTGAAACTCCAGTGTGACGTGGGCATCAAAGCCGAGGCTGAAGTAGTTATTGAACACGTTTAGAGGAAGCTGAGAACAGACACAAATATATCAGCAGCGTATAAACATAACCCAATCTCTGTGTGAGCATGAACACAGCGCTCACCTTCTGCGTTCCCTCCTCCGGCTGAACCGCCGATCGCTCCACCTGCAGATTCCAGCGGTCCAGCTGCACCACCGTCCCGTCCTCCACGTGACACAAGACCTTCGACACCGGCTCGTCTGTGTAACCCTGAGACAACACAGATACTGTATGTAATGGGCTGTTTACTCCTGCCATAAACACTGTACTTGACATGAATTGCAATGGTTAGAGCACCAATTCAAATGTTCAGAGCAGACAGTGAGGATCATTACTCCTGCTTCATTGCTAATAATAGACTTTAGATTGAGGCATGGGAAACACAGGGGAAAAAAAAAAAACCTGAGAGACACTTCAGATTCCAAGGCCAGTGTTTCTCCAGACACACAGTCAGAGTATAATGGAAAATAATGAGCAGCATTTATCAGTGACAATCACTTAACCGGCACAATCACAGCCTCTCAGCCAATCAGAGCAGCCACATCTTATCTGTCTATTTTTTCAAATTTGAATGATACATATTCAAATTCAGAAAAACATAGCCATTTTACAGTTTTAATATGAATTTTAATTTTATTGCTTTTTCAAATAAAACTTATTGCAGTAAAAAAAACAGCCTGTTTAATTCTAAGGGTGGAAAATTGTTAATAAAACATTAAATATTAAAATTATCTTTTTAAAATATTTAGATCCATTTTTTTTAAAAGATATTAAAACTTTTTTTTTTAACATTTAGACTTTTAAAATTATTTAGAAATATTTTAAAAACAATTAAAGACATACTTTTAAAAATATATATTTTTATAGGTATTTTACATTTTTTAAATTAAACATATCCTTTTTAAAAACTGAAGACATACTTTTTAAAAAAATATACAGACATTTTTTGTAGATATTAAGACATTTTTACAAAAATAATTAGAAAAAAAAAAGAAAAAAAAAAAAAACATTCCAATATGTATATTCAGGCGTATCTTTAAAAAAATTAGACCATTTAAAAAGAAATGCATTTTTTTTTACAATTATTTAGACATTTTTTAAACATTAAGACTAAGAAAAATATTTAAGACATTTTTTTAATTTTTTTAAATTTTTAAAAACTTTTAAAAAATATATTTAAACAATTTTTTAAAATACTGAGACATTTAAAAAAATATTTAAACATATCTTTGAAAAAATGTAAAACAGTTTTTAAAAAGTATAACGACATTTTCATAGATATTAAGACATTTAAAACAAAATAAACCTTTTTTTTATTTTAAATTACATTTTTTTTAAATTCAGACATACTTTTGTTAAAAAAACAAAGACATTTCTTGTAGATATTTTAAGACTTTTTTACATATTTAGACAAGAAAAAAACAAAGATTCATTTTTAAATATATATAGAAAAATTAGGCATAATTTGTAAAAAAAAAAAAAAAATATCAAGACATTTAAAAATATCTAGACATATCAGATATTTAATATATATTTAACATATAAATATTAAGATTTTTTTTTATTTTTTATATTTAGACATATCTTTTTTAACAATAAATTATATAAAAAAATTTAGATATATTTTTACTATATTAAGAATACTAAAACTAAAAGATGAAAAGTGCCTCACTTACAGCACAATCACAGCTTCTCAGCCAATCAGAGCAGCCTGACCATATCAGACTAATGCTGACATCTGGGGCACAAAGTTATTTATCTGTCATTTAATTAAAAGATGATTTAAGACCAGCTGGCTCACCCCTCCCCAGTTCAGTGTCCTGGCAAGATCATTTCCTGTACCAAGAGGAAGCACAGCTACAGGAGGTTGTGGGTTCATCTGTAGTTCATCTAAGGCCGAGAGAATCCAGCCCACCTAGACAAAAGAGAACAAACCACTTAAACTCAGGGTCAGAAATAGCAAAAGCGCTCAGGAAATCCAAGTTTCATCTGGCATAAGTCATAGATCTAGAAATTACTGCAAAGCACAGAGCTGTCATTAGCTAATTACAGTGTTTTGTCACTGCGTGTTCGTTGTCGTTCCACACATTTGTCACCAGAGGGGGGTGCGCCCGTATCTAAACTTCATCCCTGATTATCCCAACATGCACTGCAGCTTACCGTTCCATCTCCTCCACAGGCAAGGATGCGAAGATTTGGCACTTTCCTGTATAATTCCAGCCTGACGAATGAAGAGAAACAACAATGATGTGTGTTACTGATGCATTTGCAAGCAATTAGCATGTTAATTAACAATACTCTATTTAGCATAACAAATCCAAACATAAAAGCTGTTTAAACAGTATTTGGACACTTAAGGCACATTTTAAAAGTATGAATTTCACTGCATTAGATAATATCAAAACAAGTATCATTTTATCACAACTAACTTCACGTTTCAGAGCCATTTTGCAATGATATTGGTAACACTATACAATATAGTTTAATTTATCATTAGGTAATGCATTAGGCATCGTAAACTAACAATAGACAATACTTTTACAGCATTTATTAATGTTAATTTCTACTTATACACCAGTACACTTAACATTTCAAGTTGTGTAACAAATTTCAGTTCATGTATTATGAAAGAACAGGAATTAACAATAAACAACAATATATTTAATAATTAACTTGGATTGATAAATGCAAAAAAATATATCATCACTAAATTAGTAAACTGTTTATCATTAGTATCTAATGCATAAAATATAAATTAAATATAAATTAATAAATACTGTAACACATGTATTGCACATTGTAAATTAATGTTAGTTAATGCATTAAATATAGTTAACAAATGGAACCTTATCGTAAAGCGATACCCATTTTGTCTTTATTTTGAATGTTCATTCATTATCTAAAACCTAATAAAACAATTAATTTGGGCAACGTTTGGCATGAAAAATATTTTTCTTTTAAATAATCGACACTTCGTTTCATATCTTCATTTTTTCCTTCTAATGCAATGACATATTTAAGTGTGGATTAAATGTTTTGGGGGCCACTGGATGTGTGTGTTGGTTTTTTGTTTTAACAGAGGGAGTTTAATCACAGCTCTGTCAGACAGCCCTGAAGAAAAGCCCTCCAGCCGCCCAGCTGTGTCTGCCCTCCCATCTTAATACTCTCTCTCTTTCTCTCTATCAGCAGTAGAGCCCATCAGAGCGCCTGTGCTTTGCTGCCTCACGGCTCAATTACTGAGGCGAACTGAGGCGGTGGGCAGCGGGGAGAGAAGCTTCTAGAACACTGAACTCCCTCACAGAACACAGCACTGCTGAGATCCAACGACTACATAATTAATGTGGTCAGGACAAAGAAATGGTGGGTTAAAGCGCATTAAGGGAGGGAGAGATGATCTGAAATGTAATGAAAGAGAGCACTGAAATTGAGAGACTCACGCTTCTCTGGGCCCTCCCTGAGACAAATCAAACACCTGCCGAGGGTTCAGGATCCACATGAACATCTGCAGCAGCTTCGTCCCCTGAGAACCACAGACAGAAGATTAGATAGACGCAATGATAAACGGACAGAATGACAGACAGAATGACAGAAGACAGTCAGAGAGAACGACAGATAAAATGACAGACAGAATGATAAAACAATAGATAGAACAATAGAATGACAGATAGATAGATAGATAGATAGATAGATAGATAGATAGATAGATAGATAGATAGATAGATAGATAGATAGAATGACAGAGAACAACAGACAGATTGAAGGAGAATGATAAACACTTAAACAGAGTGATAGAATGACAGACAGTGGTAGACAACAGAAAGACAGAACGACAGCGTGATAGAATGACAGTGACAATGACAGACAGAGAACAACAGACAGTTATAGATAGAATGATGGACAGATATAATGACAGTTATAGAATGCCTGAGTGATACAACAACAGACAGAACGACAGACAGACATAACAACACAGTGATAGATAGAACAACAGACAGACAGAACGACAGAGATAGAACAACAGACAGACATAACAACACAGTGATAGATATAACAACAGACAGACAGAACGACAGACAGATAGAACAACAGACAGACATAACACAGTGATAGAACAACAGACAGACAGATAGAACAACAGAAAGACATAACACAGTGATAGAACAACAGACAGACAGAATGACAGAGAGACAGAACAACAGACAGACATAACAACAGTTACAGAACAAGAAACAGACAGAATGTCAGACAAAGTGATAGACAGAATGGCATATTGTCAGAATGACAGACAGACTGAACGACAGTCAGATATAACAACTGACAGAATGACAAGAGTCAGAGCAACAGAGTGACAGACAGAGTGATAGATAGAATGACAGTGACAGAATGACAGACAGATAGAATGACAGTCATAGAACGACAGACAGAATGACAGATAGAGTGACAGTACGACAGACAGAATGACAGTGATAGAACGACTGAGTGATACAATGATAGACCGACAGAACAACAGACAGACAGAACAACACAGTGATAGATAGAACAACTGACCAACAGATAGATAGAACGACAGAGAGAGAACAACAGACAAAACATCAGAGTGATAGAGTAAAAGACAGACAGAACGACAACGACAGACAGGCAGAGAGAGTGACAGGTAGAACGACAGAGTGACAGAATGACAGACAGATAGAACAACAATCATCACAACCGACAGATAGAACGACTGACAGACAGATAGATAGAATGACAGAGAGAGAACAACAGACATATAGAACATCAGATAGATAGAGTGACAGGAAAACGACAGAGTGACAGAACGACAGACAGATAGAACAACAGTCATACATAGAACAACCGACAGATAGAATGACCGACAGAGTGATACAAAGACATACAGATAGAACAACAGACAGTCATAGACAGACAGAACAACACAGTGACAGATAGAACGACCAACAGATAGACAGAATGACAGACAGATGGAACATTAGACAGAGTGATAGAGAGACAAAACAGATAGAACAACAGACAGACTAAACGTCAGACAGAGTGATAAAACGTCAGAATATCAGAGTGGTATATATACTGACAGACAGACAAAGTGTTAGATAGAATGGCAGACAGACATAATGTTAGACAGAACAACAGACAGAACCACAGACATATGGATGAATGGACAGACAGATAGATAGACAGATAGAATGACAGACAGGCCAACGGACTGATAGACACCCAGATCTCATTTAACTCTCTTCCCACACAATAAAATAAATGGACAAGAAATATTGATTTCATCTGAAATTGTTTATATAATGTATCCATTTATGTTTTAATTAATGCTAGTTAGTCACATATTAAGTCACATAATTTATGCTAGGTAGTCACATATTAAGCAGTTTATTGTACAGTCGTTTGGTCAATATGGCCCTTTCAGGGTTTATTTTTCTATAATGACTGTACATTATTCCTCCATTAGTGTCTTTATTCAGAAGATCACCTGGTTTCCGCCGCTCTTGGGGTTGACGAACACCAGCACTGGTTTCATCAGCGGTGAGGGCAGTGGCTTCAGCATGAACGGACGCCATTTCGATTCCTGCAGAAGTCATGCCAATATACTTCAATACATGCACTTTTGCACACAAATACAGACATACACACCACTGCAGTAAGCTGTGAGGACAGATGATCACTGAGCAGGAGTTAAGGGAAGAAAGCCCTCAGAAAACACTATAGCATCATTTAAAAGGAGGGACAGGACAGGAATCAGATCTACTCACATCCGTCCCCTTTTTGCTGGCTCTTCTTTTGAACGATGTCCGTTTTTTCCGTCGAGTGGAGTTTTTAAATGAGCTCTGGGACACAGGAGAGAGACGCCGACTAAGCCAAAACATACCAAAACTAACTCCAGCAGGACTAAGTTAAGTTAAAGTTTCACCGTTACTGATAGAAGTATTCATGTTTTTAAATTTAAGGAAAAGTTCACCCAAAAAAGAAAACTTTTTTCAGCACTTATTTACCCTCATGTTGCTCTGAACCTTTTGATTAAGAAACCTGATGCAAATACTGCTCGTTTTTACCAACTAAAGCAAACGCTGACAGCTGTCCAACTCCAAAAAGGGCAAAAAAGCACCATAAAACATCTTCACAGAACATGATATTCAAAGGAAAAGACCAAAATGAATTCACTGATACTGTAAGTAAAGGAGCAGTGTGAACATACTGCATAACATCTTTTATGTTGCAGAATAAAAAAGTCATATAGGTTCAGAATGACAAGAAGATGAGAAAATAATTACAAGATTTTCCTTGGTTGAACTATTCCAAAAACACTTTGAATACAAGCAAACAACTTCCCTTTGAGCAACTCCTGAATTGAAAGTGGCAGTAATGTGCCACAGTTCAAAAACCTGCCCCATCGATGCATAAATCCACCAATCATAGCTGAGTGTGTCATCAGAGTGGGTGTGGTCTAAATATCTGCAATGACTGTTGGTATGATGGGTCAGTTTTTGAATTCAATTCTGGCTTTCAAGGCAACAGATAAACTGTGATGTTAAAAGTTTACATTGCAAAAAATTGTTTGTTTTTTTTACTCAGTATTTTTGACTTGATATCCTATGGAAGCAATTCTTACTATTTTTTGTCAGAATTGCAACTTTTTCCATCTCGCATTTTTTTCTTTCAAAATTGTAAAAAATATAGATAAAAAATTCAAAATTTATATCTAGCAATTCTGACTTTTCTCAGAATTCCGATTTTATATCTTGCAATTCTGTTTTTATTTTCGCAAAGGAGTAAAAAAACATTTAAAAAAGGTGATTGTGACTTTTTATTTCACAATTCTGACTTTTTCACTCTTGCAATTTTAAGTTTGTATCTTGCAATTCTGAATTTATATTTTGCAAGAATTGCAAGAATCTCAGTACTGCTATAAAAAAAAGTCAAAACTGTGAGATATTAACTCAGAATTGTGAGAAAAAATACAATGTTTATTTTTTCATTCCATGGCGAAAAGAAGCTTCCATATTTTCCAGTCCAAATATCTAAACATTCTTAAAACAAGACACATTTACCTGAGAAGCTAAAATTGCACAAGACAATAAGTTTGCTTTCTGAAACTATTATCAAAATGAAGTAAATTTTTGCTTACAATAAGAAAAAAAAATCTGCCAAAGTGGTAAGAAAAATAAATTTGTTTCTAATTTGAATTCAATTCATTTTCTTTTACCCCATTAGCAGAATTTTTTTCTTGTTTTAAGCATAAGTGTACTTAATTTTACATATTTACACACACACACACACACACACATATATTTATACATATATATATATATATATATATATATATATATATATATATGTATGTATGTATGTGTATATGTGTGTGTGTGTGTGTGTGTGTAAATATGTAAAATTAAGTACACTTATGCTTAAAACAAGAAAAAAATTCTTATATATTAGGGGTGGAACGATCCATGTATTCGTACAGAACCGTCATGGTACGGATATCTCGGTTCGGTGCATGAGGCCTTACAACGAACAGGCAATTCACCCCCAATCCAGAAGGGGGCGCCCACAGTAATGCAACGCTGTGTGATAACCGCCAGCAGAAGAACAGCGAATGCCATGAGTTGCACACTTGAAAACAAAGCCCCCTAGACAGTGACTATGTGCTGATTCTGAATGCGTCTCTCACATAGACTGACAAAGAAGTATACTTTAAAAGCTTGCGCATTCAACTGTTTGCAAAATTGAGCTTTGAGCTTGTGTATCCTACCTCTCACATTCGGCACAAATCCAAATATTCCATAATATTTCCACATTTGCGATGTAACGTATCTGAATGCTAAACTATTATTTATTATGTAAATGATAGGCTTTGTACTTCAGTCGTGTTCCAACGGTGACACGAATTTTATTTTGATAAAGTACCAACTGTGCTGTCAATTTAGCAATGCTGGAACTGATATGTTTTGTGTGTGTGCGCTCCGGCGCGATCACTTCAACTGTTTCCTTATACCAGCAGAGTCAACTTTAAACACTTATTGTCTTATTAATAATGCATCACTGTATAAAGGTCTGTTTTTATTTGTGTACACTCACAATGAAAACAAAACGTGCTTTTGTAAAATAAGGAAAACAAATAGAATGTCGCTTTCTGCCATTTGAGTTTCCTTTCTGTGAACA
Source organism: Spinibarbus caldwelli (assembly GCA_039654775.1). Taxonomy (NCBI): domain Eukaryota; kingdom Metazoa; phylum Chordata; class Actinopteri; order Cypriniformes; family Cyprinidae; genus Spinibarbus; species Spinibarbus caldwelli. Next base: position 4,171,005 of record CM077229.1, on the reverse strand, counting down.
AATTAAGCGTCACAAAAATCAACTGAAAAACTCAGCATATATAGGCTACGTTACTTGTCGCACTCTTTTTTTCCCTTGTTTATCTGTAAACTAAATCAAATATATTTCAAGAATTTATTCCTTGTATGTATATATGTACTGCAGATTTTACATATATGTAATAATATTTAGTATTTCCACATCTAGGTGGAACTAGGATCTAGGTAGTAACTAGGGCTGGACAATAATCCAATATAAATGTATATGGCAATTTAATTGTTTTCAATAATGGTGATATGATTTTTAAACACATTTCCGATATTTCGATATACATAGTGTTTCCCATACATTGATTTATTTGTGGCGTTTGACTTCGTTGAATAAATATAAGCACTGCGCGTTTCAAAATCAAAACGCAGCGCAGGTGTTTTATATGAATGTATCTTTGAAGGGAACCAACTGTCTTCAGAAAAGTTTCGATGGTATTTTCATTGTATCTGATAAAGCAGCGTTCATGAGTGCAGCGCTGGTTTGTTTACAGCCGTTACTAGGAAAACCACTGTTACTACCGCTCCAGAAGCGCCTCCTGCTGGCAGAGAATGAGCCCGTCTCCAGAAACATGTTTTTGTTGTTGCTCACTCTTTGTTTTTGATTTCTGCAGCAATTCTGAGCACTTTTCATATTCTTTATCCCGGCTGAAGCACTTTTGTTTCAATTTATAAGAATAATAAGCCTATGTTATAGTTTAAAGTTAAAGATATTAATATTATTAAGGTGAGCCTGAGAGTCTTACATTTATTTGACAGTGATTTCACATTTTTTGTTTGTATGAAGGCTAAATACAAAGAAAAGGTGAACATTAATTTATTTGTGCAGTTTTTTTTTCTAAAATATTATATAGTTTTATAGGAGGAGGTTAGACTTGGCAAATTCATTTTTCAGAAGTTTGTAGGTATAGACATCAGTTATGGGCATTCTTGGCAGTTTCTCTGAGGCTTTTTTAAATATTGTTTCTATTGATATCGGAATTATGGAACTAGACGAAAAACAAGGAGATACACACATTCTACAACTATCCTCGCAACATTTAGGCAGGCATTTCCAACTGATTCAAACAGGGCAAAACAAATCACCGTAACAAATCATCATAAAAAAATTTGCAAAAATCAAGGGAATTTCTTTGGCATTTCTTTCTTTTTGCTGTATCGAAAACATATCGAACCGTGACACCACTGTGTCGAACCGAACCGAACCGTGAATTTTGTGAACCGTTACACCCCTAATATATATATATATATATATATTAGGGGTGTAACGGTAATTTTAACGGTAATTTGCCAATTTTTTTTTTTTTTTTTTAATAAAACAAGACTTTATATCTTAAATCATTCTGCTTCTCATGTAAATGTTTCTTAATTTTAGAATGTTTAGATATTTGTACTGGAAAACAAGACAAAAATACTGAGTAAGAAGTCATTTTTGCAGTGTATGAAACAATGAAGGAAGCTCCATATAAAATATGTAGACAAGTTTTATGAAACACACTGTTACTAATATCAAATCTTGCAGCATCAAAGCATATTTAAGCTGAAGCTGATCAGCATAACTGAGTGCAGAAGACAAGATCATACAGCCCAGCTTCAAAACACAATCTAGTGTCACTTTGCATTAGCGTCTCCTGCAGGACATTACATAAACCTCAGGCTCAGGTCTTCTCATGAGTGCTGATAAAAACTCTGGAAAAGTGTCACCGTCTGAGGTGAGCGTACCTGCGGTTTCCTGACTTTGATGATCCAGGAAGGGGGTACGATGACCCCAGCGTGAGCTCCTAGCGAGCAGGGCTCCTCGATCTGATGTAGCATGAAGCACGTGACCTTGTTATGGAACTGAAGGACAGAGAGATACACATAGAAAGAGATGAAACAAATCTGCATTACATAAACCAGCGAGTTAAACACAAACGTGACACTCACTGCCTGCTTGCACCAGGAGCAGCTGATGGCCACGATCTCCTTGCTGTGGAAGAACTTCTGCGGGAAACTCTGCAATGAATGTCAAAGATAGCATTAACATACTGGACTTTTGCATATGAGTTCTTCAATAAACCTTGAAGGCATCCGTACTTTTCCGCACTGACGACACTTCCCCTCTTGTCGCCGGCGATGGACCCAGTGATGTCTCAAAACGTTCTGCTGTCGCAAACAGACACAACGGGTCACATGTAAACGTGCCAACAAGGGTTCATTCTGCCATAGCACATGGAGTACAGTAAGTATATGACAAATTTCAGTGTGAAGCATGATTTAGTCGTGTGGCGATGAGGTGGACTCACATCTCTAAGGCATCGAGAGCCGCCCTCTCTGAAGGTGGGTTTGCAGCGGAAGTTGATCTGTGAGGAGACAATGAAAGTAGAATTATAATACAATGAGAAGCTCTGATTGTTGTAGCTTGTATTATATATTATATTATATACAATTAATATAATACAATTTCAATGTGAAATACAGACACACACTATATTATTATTATTACTACTATATGTAAATCGCTTTAAACATTAAAAAAATAAATAAAAAGAAAATAATTTCTAAACTATCAAATAATTATAAATAATTTCTAATATTTAATTCATTAAACAATCCAAAAACAGACATAGCCACATTGTAATTAAAATATAAAGCATTTTTTAATTACATTTCCAGTAGGAAAATATGCATTGTGATTACTATGCTGTTAGCTTGATATATAGATAGAGTCTATTCATGCAATTTTGCTGATAAATAAATGGAACTATATTATATTATAATAATTATATTCATGTATTATATATTACAATTAAAATATAATGTAATATAATATTTACAATGTCAAAAATTGACACTATATTATTATTATTATTATTATTATTATTATATAGAAAATAATACAAAATAGTAATCATAACATTACCACATAGTTAGTAAAATATAAACAATTTTTCATTAAAATTTCAGCATGACAATATATTGTGATATATAATGTTAAACTTGATATTCTTTCATGCAATTTCACTGACAAATAGATTGAACTATTTTTATATAACATTATATTATATTAATACTTATATTCTTGTATTATATATTACAATATATAATGTAATAGATTAATAATAATAATAATAATAATAATAATAATAATAATGAAATATAATACATACATACATACATATACAGCACATATACTATATTATTACTTTTTGTTTTATTAAAAACATAATAAAAAGTAATCTCTGAACTATTAATAATTCTGAATAATTTTTAATATATCTAATTACATAAATTATCCAAAAACAGACATTACCACACAGTTAGTAAAACATTAATACAATTTCCAGCAAGATAATATATACTGTGATTTATACTATCTTCTTTCACATTTATTCATGCAATTGCACTGAGAAAAATATTTGAACACCGCAACAGCAGGGACCCACAACTCCTGATCCTAAAAACCATAACTGCAATACCTAGATTATACCCTCTCAACCCATTTCATCATCCTCCTGATGTCTGTTTGAGGAGACAAATGCCAGCGTTCATCTGTGGAGGGCGTACTGATGACGTGCATGAGAATTAAACAGATATTCTGCCTCCGCTCACCTTGTCCAGCTCCTCGATACACGCCGTGTGGACCACGATCTTACAGGCTGCACACTTCCTCCGGGGAGCCGACTTCTTAAAGAGAACCGAACAGCACAAAACACACGGCAGTTTGTCACAGAGCAAAAGCACACATCTACGATGCATCTTATGATTCAATTGTAAGAGGAATATGCTCTCATCTCAGCGGTAAAAGCTTCCTCTGAGGCAAGGAAGGATTTTGCCAACCCCTTGAAGTGGCAATAATAGAGTTACCGTGGCTCTTGAAAACAGAGCGTGGCACCACGCTTTAACAAAAGCCTAACAAAATCCTTTTACCTGCTGTACATTCTCAGACTAATAGCTGCCTCTTCCTTTCAATACACACCAGCCGCACATTATCTCATGAAAGGAAATGTCACTGCTAAAACGCTCTAATGACACTCTCTTCTCTGCCTTCAGCTCGCTCTGCAAATACAGCAAACATCTGACTTCTCTCGTCCATTTTAACCCGTTTAACCATGCTATACTCACTGCAATCTTGACCACGCATGTCTCCTCGCCCAGATAGCAGAGATCGCCAGAGCAATTCGTCTCCAGCCACAGGTGGTCACCGTTCACGGCGTTCTCCTGCAAATAAGGAGATCAAATTAAAAGTTTTGTGGCTCTTAGTTCATGTTTGTATTTCATTTCGAAAGCTGCGCCCTTTGGAGGTTGTATACGTCTCATTTCAGAAATGTAACCATATGTAAAGCATATATGCATTTAAAATTGACAATTTTGCTATTTCAGGAAAACAAACCAAAAATATTCATCAAGTGCTCTCTAGAATGAAAATCCCACTGATTAGCATGTAGCAAATCATGGTTTATGGCAGGCTATTATTACAACTACCACGCATGCAGTTATACAGCTATGTAACTTTCTTACTTTGACACTCAGAAAAGTAACCATTAGAGTCCAATGACATGCGACAACTTTAGGGCACAGCCTTCAAAATGAGAAACAGTCCATGTCTGTTAGCTTTCAGGCTAACATCTGCATGCAAATGCACACTTAAATGTTGACAAAATTAGCATATATGCATTCAAAATGGACAATTTTACTCTTTCAGGAAAAAAACTTTTCAAATGGTCTCTAGAATGAAAAAAAAAAAGTTGTCTTAGTTATGCAAAATATGGCTATTATGACAACCTCCACAAATGCAGTTTTATATAGCTCTACTTTCTTAATTTGGACTGTAATGGTTACTTTTCTGAGTGTCAGATATATGCAGCAGACAAAGGTGACAACTTGAGTGCACAGTCTTCAAAATGAGACACAATCCATGTCTGCTAGCTTTGAAGCTAACGTCTATATGCTAATGCACTATTAAATGCTCACAAAAAAGTGTTCTTTAGAATTAAAAAAAAAATCCCATTACGCTAACTGATTAGCATGTAGCAAAATATGGCTATTATGACAACCTCCATGTATACAGATATACATATAGCCATACTTTCTGGTATGGCTATATGTATGTATATAAATGATTACTTTTCTGAGTGTCAACAGCCAGGTTTCCATCCAAGGATTTTTTTGCAAAAAAATATTTAGCGCTTTAAAATATTTACGATATAGCTGATGGAAATGCCATTTATCGATTAAATTTCTCATGTGTCGACACAATCTTTTTCCGTTTAACTTTAGCGCATAAATTCCATATCGATACTTCAAATGTTGCAAAAATTTGTTTGGAAACACTTTTTGTTGAGAAAAGGGGCTTTAACGCAAATAAATGTGGTGTCACATGACAGAATTAGCCTATAGACAGCGTCCGTGTTCATGGTGTAGCTCACGTTAAAGCACCATTTCCCTGTAGTTCAAAAGCGCATTAAATCATATTCATATTATTAAATTGTCTCTAAAATTATTTTATACATGGTAAGAAAAAGACGAGTTACCTCTCAAACATACTTATCTTAATTTGATGTTCCTTTAGTAGGCTGGCCTACGTTTACGTTATTTTTTTACAGTGCACTGTTTAGTTTAAATAGCCTGTAGTCTGTGCCTTTCAGAGTGACCACCCTGTGATATTATGCCGAGCACATTTTGTTTTACATGGATAATTTAGAACGTGAAGTACAAATTTTAAATTAATTCGTTTTGGCTTAGCTCATTATATTTTTATTCTTGTTTTGTTCTGAGTTCTTTCAACCATTAAATTTAAAGGATTTGTTGTGGAGTGAGTGGAAATAAAATAGCATGTTTTTTCAATATGTTTGGCTGACTGTATTTTATTATGACAATGTGCTGTGTTGTCGAGTTAGTAGCTAATGCTTAACTGCGCGCGTGAGGCACCGGCACGATCACTTGATTTTTTTTTTTCCTTATAAAAGTGGAAACAACTTACAATACCCTACTCCTTCATTTGTGGTCATATAAGAGTAAAACATTATTCCAAACTATTCTAAATATTTCTTTTATTTGTGTACATTCACAATAAAAACAAAACATTGTGCTTTTGTAAATTTGGAAACAAACAGGATGCCGCTTTCTCAAGAGCACATTGCAAAAATGAACCCAATTTCTGCATATAGGCTGCTAATTGTTGCAGGTTTTTTTTTTTCTTTCGTTTTGTTAATTGATTAATTATTTAGAAAAATATATTTTGCATATGGGCCTATTTATTTCCTTTATATATAATAGCTTATGTTTTTCTCCATTCGCAGAAGCGCTGCGTGACGTGCATGTGAATCCTTACGTTCTTGTTTATGCTGCTTTTTGCGTATATAAAATTAATCCATGGAAAACAAATTTAGGTATTTTTAATGGGTCACAGCCACCTATCAATTCAAATTTAATTTAATTGTAATTTAACATAATCTTGTCGGTTAACGGTTAATAATGGCTTAACGACCGTCGGTTGTCAGTTAGGAGAAATAAAATAACTGAAATGAACATTCCTATTTCCTAATAAAATTAATCGGGAAAATAGTAATAATATAACTCCACCTGTTTATGATTATTGCTTGATGATCAAATAGCCTATCTAAATAGTCTATAACAAAGTACAAAAAAAAAAAAAAAACTCATGACACTTGTTAATAAAAAAATAATTTTATGCAGGCATATACAATTTAATAATAGGCTATATATATAATAGGCTTCCCAAACCTGTCCTGGAGGACCCCTAGCCCTGCACATTTTGTATGTCTCCCTTATCTAACACACCTGATTCAACTCATCAGCTCATTAGTAGAGAGTGCAAGACATGAATTGGGTGTGTCTGATAAGGGAGACATACAAAATGTGCAGGGCTAGGGGTCCTCCAGGACAGGTTTGGGAAGCACTGGGCTATATAATTAAGTATTGTTTCAAATGGATGAAGAACAGGCTACTAGCCTATATAATTTACGCAATAGGTAATATGTATGAAAACAGCTCAAGGGCAAATTTTTTTTGTGATACACCAAAACTTATGCGACAATTCGTTTTTTTAGGGATGACGTCGTCATGCACACCATTTTATCGGTAAAAGGCCAGTTGGATGGAAACAGGCTGTAGACGTCAAAGTTTTTTTTTTACGCATATTCTCTTTGTCGATAACAAAACAGCACAAAAATGGGATGGAAACTTAGCTAATGATGTATGCAGCAGACACATGTGACAACTTAAGGGCACAGTCTTCAAAATGAGATACAATCCATGTCTGCTAGCTTTGAAGCTAACGTCTATATGCTAATGCACTCTTAAATGCTCACAAAATTAGCATATATGCCCATTTAAAATTCTCTCTAAAATTCTCTCTAAAATTAAAAAAAAAAAAAAAAATCTCCTTATGCTAACTGACTAGCATGTAGCAAATCATGGTTTATGGCTATTATGACGACCTCCAGAAGTTATGCTTCTTTCATAATTTAATGAACTTTGCACTATTATTAAACTAAACCGAATCAACACTAAATTGACTTTAGTTAAATAATGACACTATTATTTTCTGTAGAAATTCTGTATACTCTTAAAAAAATTTGTGTTGAATTTTCAATCAGAAATTGCTAGTAAATTTCACAATTCATTACAAAAAACAGCAATCAACAATTAAACAAAAATTTTGAAATAGAAAGAATTTTGAATGTTTTACAGTGTAGTTATGAGTTTGCTTGATAACTATTGAACTTTGCAACATTTACTCTGTTATTGAACTAAATTGAACTCAGTAGAACTGAATAATGACATTAATGCAACTGTATTCATCATTGAAGAATTTGCAATATTAATACTGTTATTTTCTTGTTTTATTACTGTGAAGCTGCTTTGAAAATCTGTATTGTATAAAGCTTGACTTATGCACAGTATACAAGCATTTAAGTACAAAAACATTCAGGTGACGCACATTCAAATCACACACACATATTTCATATGGCAACGACGACACTGTTGTGCGAGGCTTCAATTAGCACTGACTTGCACACACACTTAGCAGCTTTAGGAAGGGGCATTAATGTTTGATGGCTGCGCTGGTTACGTCGGGAACTAGCGGGGAAGGAAAGGCCAGCAAAGACGCACAGGAAGCACCCCGCTGGGCTCGGCCCCCTCAGCAGTCTCCATCTGTACACACAGCACCTGGATTAACCAGTCTCTCTTTTGCCATGCCAACCATCTTTGTGGGACCCACCCATGACTAACTGCACCCACCTGTCCGAATGTGCTGAACTAATGTGCAAAACTAATGCACAACCTTATCCTCGACACTAACATTAGCGCTTTAGTCTGGGAATGTCTCAAAACTCACGCTATTTCATTTAAAAAAATGACATATTGTAAACTAGTTCCAACTGTGGGGTAAAATCATCATCATTATGCTAAGTGTATAGCGCATTGCTTGAACTTAAACTTGAACTTAAAAAATGTAACTGAAAATTAAAAATGTTGCTTTTGCAACTAACTGAAATAAATTAGCTTACGCTGAAGTACTAAAATTACTAAAACTATGCAGAAATAAAAAATATATTAAATCTAAATAGAAGTATTTAAAAAAAGAATAAAAACGACAAAATACAACCCAAAATTACTAAAACAGAAAATAAAATGAAATTATAAAAATAAAAGCTAATTAAAAACTAAAATAAATAAATAAATAAAATGAAAATATAACAATAAAAGCTAATCCAAAGCTAATTCAAAACTGAAATAATTTAATTTAATTATGTTGAAAAATGTTAGAAAGAAAATGTAATGCAAAAAAAATAATAAATTAGCTTATGCTGAAGTACTAAAATTACTAAAACTATACAAAAATAAAAATATATTAAATCTAAATAGACGTATTTAAAAACATAATAAAATGACAAAAAAAGTACAAATCAAAATTACTAAAACTAAAATTAAAATGAAAATATAAAAATAAAAGCTAATTAAAAACTAAAATAAATAATAAATAAATAAATCTCAAATTAAAACGAAAATATAACAAAAGCTAACCCAAAGCCAATTCAAAACTTAAATAAATAATTCAATTCAATTCAATTTAATAATGTTGAAAAATATAATGCAAATAACTGAAATAAAATAAGATTTAAGTACTAAAATGACAAACTAAAACTGAAATAAAAATAAAAATAAATCTAAAAAGAAATAATTCTTATAAAAATGTCAAAAGTGCAACAAAACTACAAAAAATTTAACTAAAATTTAAATGAAAACTTAAAGCGAAGTTAAAATATTAATAAAATATAATACCATATAAATAAACTATAGAATTTAAGTAATACTAAAATAACACTGGTTCTGGACGGCTGTTAGATGGTTTCTAGGGTGTTTTGGGTGGTTGCTAGGTGATTACTTAATGGTTCAAATCAAAAGGATTCATGTCTATATCGAAGTACTATATGATACCATCACAGCACTGCCACAGCCATTTTATTAATTAATTAATTAATTTTTTACAGGAAAGCTGATAAGACACACAGTTGAATAGACAGTCAGAGTCAAAGACACTTACACTCCAGTCCACTGTGCTGCGAAGCTCCTTGGCCGGTCCATTGCTCAGGGCAGGGAAGGGACTGTGGGCCGGACCCAAATGCTGGAGGCCCGACCGTGAGATGGCTTTCCTGCGGAGCAGAACCACAAATAGCTTCAGCCCAAGAGTAAACGCATTCAAGAGAAAATAATGAGACCTTGCTGGACTGAAGGTTTTGACATCTGGGCTAAAGCTCCTTGTTGTTGCACATAAAAGGACTAGTCATCGTGGAGCTAAAGCGGGGACACACTACAAACACACACGACAGGAGACGGCCCTCTACCTTGTGCCAGTATCAAAATGATCCAGATCAATCTGTTAACCAGTCTGCTTGGCCAGGAAGTTCCCATAACTCCCTGCATGCAAAGAGAGCCTCTGCCTCATATGGTATGAAATCAGCAAAGACTGCTCTTAGACACAATGGGCCTCATTTATCAATCTATCGTAGAAATAAGCGCAGATCCGTGTGCGCAAATCAACTTACGACAGAGTTAACGTGTGATTTATGAAACATTCGTATGCCGCTAATCTCATCGTACGAATAATCGCACGTTGATAAATGTGGCGGTTGAAAATAATCGTCATTTCAATATCACGCCCCTAAAAACACCCTGGTTTAGAAGCCTCGCCCCTAGAGTTTACGAAAAGGAGAAACAAAACCCGGTAAAAAGAGGAAGTAATCTCATGAAAGAGAAATTGACCTTACTCCAAAAACACCCATTACCCTTGTAACTGCAAAGAATTTCATTATTTTTTATGTATATTAAATACCGGTAAATATAAGGAAACCTTTACAAACATAAACATTATTTAGCCTATTTAGTTCCTTTCAGTCCACAACAAATCCTTTACTTTTTACGATATTACAGAACAAGAATGACAAAATAAGCAGCTATAAAATTATATATTACACTATAACATAAAAAAAATCATGCTATAAGCTGGCATTTATTATAAACAGCACACAAACGTCAAGCAAAGCTGAAACGGCATTGCGCTCACGAGCCTCTCTCATTCGATAAGAATCCAAATGTTTCCATTTTTGCAATATTTGTATTATTTGGTTGTTAAACTTTTATTTATTATGTAGCCTAAACATGGCTTTATACTTTACTTATGTTCCAATATTCACGTAAAATCCTTCACATGCGTAAAAATGTTTGTTTGGTCACTGCACGCTGATTTCACAGCGGATCTTTTAAAATAAACAGTGTAACTTTTATATTTCGTTGACTGCATTTTAGTTTGATGATGAATAGCTGAAATGTCAAGCAACGCTAGAACTAATGTTAGTGTGTGCGTGAGGCACCAGAGCGATCCGATGAATGAAATCAAATAAAGATATAAAGAAAATAAATAAAATGCAATTAAGAGTGTCACAAAAACGAGTGCAGCCTATACTTGTTGCACAGTTTTTATCCTTTTGTTTTATAATAGGCTATTATATTTTAGCCTATTATATATTTTGTGTGGTCCAATTTATTTTATTCCTTTTATAGAGTTAATTTCTGTTTTTCTCCATTCACAGAAGTGCTGCAGGTGCATGATGTGACGATTAAATCCTCATGGTCTGTTGTTTACACTGCTATTCTCACATATAAAGCTAAAGCCCTGTATAAAACAAAAAACAACAAAAGACATTCTAATCTTAATGGTTAACGATCGACTAGTGAGCTTCGGTTGACGGTCAGGAAAATAACCTAAATGAACAAAATGCTGTCGTTCTACAATTCTCCACCCGATTTACTATGCTGTGCGCAAGTTCAAAAACTTGCGTACACGTGCTGAGACCAGACGTGAGATTTGATCGTAGCCACCACTCACGTCCATATTGATAAATTCCAAGTTTTGCGTTGAAACGACCGTACGCCCAATTTTCTGTCATACGTTCGTTTCGTAAATGAGGCCCACTGTGTGTGTGCTTGTGTCCCAGCAAGGGACTTGCATGAGTCAGTATCGTGTGATCACTTCCTCTGTCTGTCATTCTTCCATAGAATTAGCCATCATCCTATGCCAGTATCACAGACAGATCTACTCAAACTAACACTACCAGTCAAAAGTTTTGAACACTAAGATTTTTAAAGAAGTCTCTTCTGCTCACCAAGCCTGCATTTATTTGATTCAAAGTACAGCAAAAACAGTACAATTTTGAAATATTTTTACTATTTAAAATAACTGTTTTCTATTTGAATATATTTTAAAATGTAATTCATTCCTTTGATCAAAGCTGAACTAACAGCATCATTACTCCAGCCTTCAGTGTCACATGATCCTTCAGAAATCATTCTAATATGCTAATTTGTTGCTCAATTAGCAAATTATTATTTCTAATATGCTAATTTGCTGCTCATTATTATTATTATTATTGTCAATATTTAAAACAGTTGAGTACATATTTTTCAGGATCCAAAGTTCAGCTTGGAGTCAGTATTTTTATTTTTTGGGAAAGAAATTATAGAAATTAATACTTTTATTTAGCAAGGATGCTTTAAATTGATCAAAAGTGATGATAAAGACATTTCTAATTTTAAAAAGACTTCTATTTCAGATAAATGCTGTTCTTCTGAACTTTCCATTCATCAAAGAAACCTGAAAAAATTCTACTCAGCTGTTTTCAACATAATAATAATATAAATGTGTTTTGAGCAGCAAATCAGAATATTAGAATGATTTCTGAAGGATCGTGCGACTGGAGTAATGATGCTAAAATTTCAGCTTTGAAAACAGAAATAAATTACATTTTAAAATATATACAAAATAAAACAGTTATTTTAAATAGTAAAAATATTTCAAACCTGTACTGTTTTTTTGCTGTACTTTGGATCAAATAAATGCAGGCATTAAAATCTTACTGTTAAATTTTATAATTTTGTGTATAATTTTACACGCACACGGCAGGGGGTGAAAAGAACAACGGATGAAGAAATGGTGGGTCGTACACCTGACACCCTGTTGAAAGTTTCAAATCCTCGTCTAAAATTATCCCGATCAGAAAGAACACAAGCGAGAGTCCAGTTACAAGCTCTTTTGTAAAGCGAGCCGGGGCCACGGGATCACGCACCTTTACCCTCCGAACTAAAAATAGAGCCGCTGGCGGATGACATGTGCGTTGGAAACATGCCACTGTGGTGAAGGCCAGGAACACGACAACAAATATACATAAACAAATATGTCACACATGCGTAGGCGAAAAAAATCAAAACCAGGTTCTCTTAAACATCTCAATTTGGAGATGAAACAAGACTTGAGTTCTCAGATTTTTCTCCTGACAAAAATTATCTAACATGTCTTCTCAAGGGTTTCAGAATAGATCTCAACAGTGTTGGGGAGTAACTAGTTACATGTAACAGAATTACATAATTTAATTACAAAATAAATGTAACCGTAATCTCTCTTGAGAAAAATGTGTAATTAAATTACAGTTACTTATGAAAATGTTAATGATTACAAAGGGGATTACATCTGAATTTTTTCATTCACCCATCCACATACAGATTTAATTAAATGCTTGGTTACACTTTATTTTAAAGTGCCCTAGTTACAGTGCAACAAATGTAACATTTACATTGTAAAACGTAAGCACTGAGTAATATTAATTAACTACACGTACTTACTATAAGGATTAGGGTTTGGCTTCGGGTTACTTGGATGTAATTATGCAAAATTAATTGTTATTATAATAGTGAATACATGTAACGTGTAACAAGGAGACCTTAAAATAAAGTGATACCGACTTCTTTCATAAATTGCTTTGACTTCTCTAAAATATGAGACACCAATGTTTCAGGAGTTTAGGACACATGCTTATTCAATAACTGTTTTATTTTCTATTTGGGTTTATGTATATGCTTTATTTTTTAAGATTAACTTTTTTTCCAAGGCATTGTTAGATCCCAGTGTTTCCTGTCATAGCTACGCAAAGATTTAATCTCAAAAACAGTATCATAGCTATTAAACTATATCTTGTTATGATTTTAAATCTCTATTTAGCTTCAGAACGACCTCAAAGTAAAAAGAGGTGCTAAAGTCTGATTTTGTGATTCAAGTGATGAAGTGTTGAGTACTACTGTAAGGTTAACCCTGCCTGGTATAAATGTTTGAAAAAGTTTAGCTGTTAAAAATATTAGAAATGTAGAAAAGTAATCAGAAAGTAATCGGTTACATTACGTTAATAAAGTAACTGAAAGTTACACTACTTATTACATTTTAAATAGGGTAACTTGTAATCTGTAACCCATTATATTTACAAAGTAACCTTCCCAGCACTGGATCTCAACAATGTCTTTCTCCTCAGACAAAGTTGACACTTAAGTAAAACATAAATGTGAGTCTCCTAAGAGTAATTTGTGAGCAACAAAATGTGAAATCTGATGACACATGCATCAGAAAAAAGGCCATTCATGACTAAAGGAAACATGCAACATGAGGAGCTGAGTAAGAAAGCTTTCGTTAGAAAACATCCTGAATACTAAATCATTAGAGTCACATGTCTCTGTGGATGAGATTGCACTAAACTGCTCAAATCCACAGGCTGATAAAGAGAGGTTGAGTCCTCCATGTCCTCTTTTCCATTGCAGTCAGGTAAATGAGTAACACATTTCTGTTTAATATTATTCCATGGCATTAAGCAAATCAATCAACGATGTCCACGCCATACATTAGGCTGTATAATCAGCCCTGGGTAAACACAGTGTCATTTCGCAGACAGCAGAACATTTCACTAGAAAGTAATCAACTGAGTGCACACCGCGCAGGCAGAATGGAACACAATTTGAGATAAAGGATACGCCACATGCCGCCCAGAGCCGGTGGAAACAGACAGGAAGAGCAATCAGCGAGACTGCCATAATGGAATTAGTTCTACTAAAACCAGCTTTGACAGAGGTCTGGCTTCAGCGAGAGATTGCAGAAGGATGATGTGCATGTGTGTGACATTTATCATCGGCTGGTATTAATTTGCTGTGCGGGTTCCTGTTTATCCGACGTGAAGTAATGGACAGAGGGTTTTCATGTGCAAACGCAGGGGATGTGTGTTCAATCTCGCGGCCGCTCCCTCCCACGACACCCTGCGGTAATATCATCCCTCCTGTGTAGGCATGGAAACAGTCCAACACACGCCACCGTTAGTGTATTTAAGTCTTAAATCTCTGTCCCTGCTCCCATTGTCTTGGCCAATTAGGTTTTGTAGTTGCGTGTGGGATGAAAACTCCCTCCACGCTTTGAGTCAGGTGTCAGCCCACGTACATAGCTATGATATCATCTCTCCGCGCCACCCACTCTCAATCTCGGTAAGAAAAGAAGTAAAAGGGTTGTGGCTAGAAGGGATTCAGCTAAAACCAGAAGCTAACAATAAATTTCATTTTCTACCTATAAGATTATGTTTTATTAACGTCTACACCTACCCCAACCCTAAACCTACCACTTATAATAATGCAAAAAATTGCAAAAATTACACTATATTGATGTGCGTATGCCCAGTAGTTTTAGCTGTATCCCTTCTAGCCTTAACCAATCCTCGTTCAGACTGTCAGTCCAAATCTGATTTTTGTGCAAATCCAATTGAAATCCGGTCAGATCGGATTTAGCGTAGCTTTTTCATGTCTTCATGCCATGTAAAACGTCAAAAAATAAGACATTTTTGTAGAAAACATAATAAACGTCTTTGCAGAAACAAGCTTGTGCTGTTGCGAACTGCAAGTCAAGCGGAAAAGACAATATACTGCTAGTATACGCACCTTTTTGAGTGTTGAAACCATCGGAGATGGCAGCATGGAATAAAGATGAATAATCCAGCGTGACGGCAACATGTTGTCATGTTGTAAGACAAGTTCTGTATTGCAAACTGTATTGCTGTTATTGTTGTTTTTAGCATAGGCATAACGCAACGCAACAGCATTGCCACAGAAACCAACGCACATTCCGGAAAAAGAAAGAGAGCTTATGGACACACAAATCGGTTGTGAACAGTTGCGATACACTGTGTGGACAGTCAGTTATTCAAATGAGATTCCATCCGGATATGCACAAAATCGGATTTGGGCTGACAGTCTGAACGAGGCTAAAGAGTGGAGTTCTGCTGCTGAAGAGATATGTGATCCTGGACAACAAAACCAGTCATAAGGGTACATTTTTTGAAATTGAGATTGATACATCATGTGAATAAATAAGCTGAATAAATAAGCTTTCCATTGATGTATGGCTTGTTAGGATAGGACGATATTTAGCTGAGATACAACTATTTGAATATCTGGAATCTGAGGGTGCAAAAAAATCTAAATATTGAGAAAATCGCAAGTTTTGATATATTTACGGTAGGAAATTTACAAAATATCTTCATGGAGCATGATCTTTACTTAATATCCTAATGATTTTTGGCATAAAAGAAAAAAAATATATCATTTTGACCCATACAATACCTTTTTTGGCTATTGCTAAAAATATACCCGTGCTACTTATGACTGGTTTTGTGGTCCAGGGTCACATATTCAGCAACAGCACAAAACTGTCACTAACCTGTAGCCGAGAAGCCTGTGGTACCAGGTCACCTTCCGCTTCTTCCCTTTCCCGCATACTCGCTTCTCCTCTACTGTCTTCTGGGCCCTGATCATCCTTCCATTTCTCCTTCTCAGCCTGTATCCTCCTTTCCTAACTTCCAGGGTGCTTCCTACCTCTGCTCCTGCAGCATCTGAAGTTGGGCAAGCCGATGACTGGCTTCCACCGGTGCAAGGTAGGCTGACATCACTGTTACACATGGCTGCCTGCTAGAGCCAGAGCACGCCTAACACACCCTCCCGCTGCCCATGTAGCACTGAGATCATCAGGCCGTCAGATAGCTGAGACCTGATGGAGGATACCTGAGAACCTGGAGGCATGTACGGGTGTCAGATCCTGTCCTGTCACCAGAGACAGACAAGAATCTCTCGCAATCATCATTGCCATCGTCACCCCCCAGAGAACCAAACCACAAGGTCGGCCCCACGTCTAGCACTTTTTAAGCTATTTTAAGGTCCGTTATGTAACCCAAGTTGACCTTCTGCAAGACAATCTATGGGCAACCTGCTACAAAGGAACACTTTATCCAGGGATCCGTCAGTCCAACCGAGTATTTGACTGGCTCTCTGCTCAGCCCAGACTGAGTGAGTCGCAATCTAGTGACTCTACAGGATGTGACTTCAGTCTTCTAGCGATTCGCATCGATTCACAAATTTCAAAAATCATTTTTTTTAGTTAATATAATAATAATAATAATAATAATAATAATAATAATAATAACAACAACAACAACAACAACAACAACAACAGAAATGGAGGAGGAAAACTAATAAATCCTGCCCCATTTTCAGCAAGGGCAAGTGTTTGGAAAAATATTATATTAATTATTGATCTTTTGTTATTATGAGTAGAGATGTGCCCGAATTGTGAATCCGTATTCGGAAAGGCACATAAAATGAACAATGCATTCTACGGAGCCACTACAATACATAAAATTTCACTTACTACATAAACAGAGTAAGGAGAGATGACAGATAGGACAATGGCGAATGATTTGCAGATCCTGAGCACCACTGACATACATCTAATCTTGTAAAATGTGTTTAAGTACTACCGCTCCTTAGTATACACACAGTACGTGTGATCGCAAAATCTCGAAAGTGAAAGTAAAAAGCAATGCCCCGCATATTAATGACGGCTCCCTAATGGCCGCAATTTATATACAGTATAATTACCCAAAAATATAATTGCGAGAGAAAGCACTGAACTATATATATATTTTCCTCCCATCTCACATTTATTTCCTTTAGGGGTTCCGTAGTACATGTCACTTCTGCTTCGCTCAATCCCTCTCTAACTGGGTCAGTGTGCTCGCTGTGATTCTTGCCGCCTGCGGGGCCCTGGTGAACATGCACTTGAAGGACAGCTTCTCTGAGCCTTACCATTACCGACTTCCTCAAGGCTACTGGCGCTCCACAGCACAATCCTTCTTCCTCTGCTCATTCTCATCAGAGTAGAAAGTCCTTGACACGGACCTTTTTCTCATGCCTCGCTCTCACTCCAGAG
Organism: Spinibarbus caldwelli; assembly: GCA_039654775.1. Taxonomy (NCBI): domain Eukaryota; kingdom Metazoa; phylum Chordata; class Actinopteri; order Cypriniformes; family Cyprinidae; genus Spinibarbus; species Spinibarbus caldwelli. The sequence continues at coordinate 4,153,350 of CM077229.1, read as the reverse complement.
ATTAAGATCGAAGTCTCAGCACTGGGGGGTGAAGAAACACAAGCGTGCCAAAGGTACTAAGTGTAACAAAATCAACGAGCTCCCGCGAGACCCCGAGCCTGAGAGAAATCTCGGGCAGATCGGTGATTAGCGCTAATTCAATCTTCATGCTTTTATCTGAAGCCAGCAGCGTCCTGATAACAACGTGACGAACAGAACAACACTAGAGTATATCAAGAGGCAATACAGAGTGTTCTAGATAAGAACATCACACAATATATTATCAGTGCTTCATTTTTAGCACACGTCTTGTTATCCATTTATCGAATTACAGCAAGCAGGCATCTCACAAGTCCTCTCATGCATATGTCAGATTTGGGACATATATTACATTTCCCTAGAGGGAATGTGGTTAACTTGTTTCTTGGTGGGTTCAAACCAACAAACTTTTGGTTACTGCACACACGAGTCCCACTAAGTGGAAGGGTTGCAACCAGAAGGTTGTAGATTGAACCCAACAAGAAACAAATTATAACCACTGTGCTTTTGAGGACTTTGTCCTTGAAACAGAGTACTAGTCACTTTGAACAAAAGCATCTACTAATTCAGTTTCCCAAACTTTTTTGATCTAAGGACGCTTACTGTGACCCCCAAAGTTTCCCCACAACCTCAAAATGTTCCTAGAGAAAACAAAGTGCTGATTTTAGTGTAAATTCAGGAGAGAATTAAACATTTCAGACCTTGCAAGCTACTACGAATGCTTTGGCTGTTTACAATGTCCCAAGGCAAGGATGCAGTTTCTAAACTATTGCACTAATATTTCCTGAATAAATGTGGTCAGAGTATTAGTCACTCAGTTTAAACGTGTCGGGGCTGAATTCCCTCAGGTTCCATTTCGTACGTGTGTGTCCGTGATGTTGTTGTTGTGACTATGTGTTCATGTGTGTGCCAGATGGAGACACATTTCTCTCATTTGCCCCTGAGCTCTGTCACTGCAAGCCCGACACACACCCACTGACAATGGCAGGAAAACTACACACAAACACACAGATACGCAAACTCAGCACATCACACTTGTGACCGGATCATGGGGAAGAAATGGAAGTAAGAGGTAGGTGGACATATCCGTGGGCAGATCCAGTTATATATGGGTCTTTCTTCAGCTATGGACACATTTGGACCAAGTGTGAGAAAATAAAGTCTTGTAAACACGTTTTTTCACAATAGTTTATTTACTAACAAAGGATATCTACCTTTTCTCTTTAAATGTCTCAATTTTCTCTCAAGCTCTTCACTGCTACAATAATCCTACTGAAATCTGCACTGGGTACTTCACATCACATTTTCGCACATACAGAACAAACTTTTCCTCATCCTTCTCGGGATGTCGCCTTCGCTCTTGAAAACCCGGGTAACATCTGTGGTGTAGCTGATGATGGAAAAGCTCAGCAAGCCTGATTCACTGACAGATAAATGATCATTGCATCTTTAGTGATTTGCTATTATTTCAGCTAAATTAACTCTGTGCCTTCTGATAACAGCGTAGGATATGCATGATGCAAATCCGGACTAACTGTTCACAGGCAGCAGGCTTTTATATCTTTGTGTAGTTGTCAAGCAGTTTGACCTAAGAGTGTTTATGTAAGTTTGCCCTTAAATCTTTAAATGCATTAGTTTGCTATTGCATTCATTGTGTAGTACTCAATGTTGGGGAGTAACTAGTTACATGTAGCGGAATTACGTAATTTAATTACAAAATAAATGTAACTGTAATGTGTTACAATTACTGAGAAAAATGTGTAATTAAATTACAGTTACTTATGAAAATGTTAATGATTACAAAGGGGGTTACATCTGAATTTTTTCACTCACCCATCCACATACAGATTTAATTGACTGCTCGGTTACACTTTATTTTAAGGTGTCCTTGTTACAGTGTAACATTTACATTATGAAATGTAATTATACATTTAAGTACTGAGTAATATTAATTAACTACATGTACTTACTATATGGTTATGGTTAGGGTTTGGCTTAGGGTTACTTGCATGTAATTATGCATAATTAATTGTTATTATAATAGTGAATACATGTAACATGTAACAAGGAGACCTTGAAGTAAAGTGTTAACGACTTCTTTCATAAATTGCATTGACTGCTCTAAAATACGAGACACCAATGTTTAGGAGTTTAGGACACAGAATAGGACACATGCTTATTCAATAACTGTTTTATTTGCTATTTGCGTTTTTGTATGTGCTTTATTTTTTAAGATTAACTTTTTTCCCAAGACATTGTTAGATGCCAGTGTTTCCTATTGAAGCCCATTTCTGCCACTGAATTAAAGAATAAAAAAGGTAATTGCGACTTTTAATCTCACAATTCTGACTTATTTTCTCACAATTACGAGATTACGTCTTGCAATTAAGACTTTTTTTCTCAGAATTGTGAGATATTAACTCGCAATTGTGAGAAATGAAGTCAGAATTGCGAGATATAAACTGGCAATTCTGACTTTTTTTTTCAGAATTGCGTGATATATACTCGCAATTCTGATAAGTCTTTTTTTTCTCCTGAGAACTGCACTTTATAACTCGCAATTGCGAGTTTATATCTCACGATTCTGAGAAACGTCAGAATTGCGAGATACAAACTCGCAATTGCGAGGAAAAAGTCAGAATTGCGAGTTTATATGACAATTCTGAGGAAAAAAAAGTTAGAATTGTGAGATGTAAACTCACAATTATGAGGAAATAAAAGGTCAAAATTGTGAGATAAAAAGTCGCAATTACCTTTTTTATTTTTTATTCATAAAATAGTTTTATTCTTCCATAGTTTTCTGTCATAGCTATGCAAAGATTTAATCTAAAAAACAGTACCATAGCTATTAAACTATATCTTATGATTTTAAATCTGTATTTCTCGATCTCAAAGTAAAAAGAGGTGCTAAAGTCTGATTATGTGGTGGCTGTGCTTAAAATTAAATTATTATATTCTTAATTCAAGTGATGAAGTGTTGAGTACTACTGTAAGGTTAACCCTGCCTGGTTTAAATGTTTGAAAATGTTTAGCAGTTAAAAACATTAGAAATTTAGAAAAGTAATCAGAAAGTAATCAATTTAATCATTGCTTTAATACAGTATGATAATTGAAAGTTCCACTACTTATTACATCTTAAATAGGCTAACTTGTAATCTGTAACCTATTACATTTACATAGTAACCTTCCCAAACTGGTAGTACCATATTCATTTATAGCGTTTCAATAAATGCACTGAAAGTCAACATGCACTGTGAACTTATAAGTGTGCAACAGAACTCCCATCCTGCTGGTATAGCGGTCAGACAGGAAGCCTGGGCTTTTCCCGCTTGAACTCCCCAAACAACAGCGCTCAGATATTTATATCCATCACCACCCAGCCTCATGCTGCGAAACACTTTCCCTCCACAGTCCACTAATGACTGTCATCCCTCACATGTCGTTCTGTCCGTCCTGTCTCTGCTCTGCCTTCCCTCATGCGTGTGTCCTTTCCTCATGGCGATGTGACAATCTGTTCCTCAGTCCTTCCTCTACTAAATATATAGGGCACGTTATCAAAGAACAGTCCCTCTTTATCTTTCTCAAGATCATCTCAGGTCTACAGCCTCTCACCTTCCTCCTTAACTCTCACTTCATCTTTGTCTCTTCTTTCTCTCTCCTTCCCCTTCTTTCCGTATTGTCCCGTTCCTCTGTCAGGGTCAAACTTCAGCGTCTCCCAGCAGACCAGCTGCTGTGGGCCACATGCACCTCATCCTTCACCACATGAAGGAGCAAAGACACTCTCCCCCTCCATCCCTCTGTCCTACATTCATCTCCCTCCTCTCGTCTGATGATCTTATGCAATTCTGTTTCTTAAGTATTTTTAAGAACGTTTGGATATTTCTACAGGAAAACAAGACAAAAATACTGATTAAGAGAGTGATTTTTTGCAGAACAGCGGGTGCAGGGACCGTGGGCGGTCTGGCTTTGGCGAGCGCCGTTCACGCGGATCCAAGTGCTCCTGGGTAATCGCCTCTCGCTCTATTCACTTCAGCCTCTCCTGCATTCTGACACTTTCTCCTGTTAAAAGATCCTCATGCGTAGCGACACCAGCTTCCTGCCACACATTTTACATTCCTTCAGCTCACTGAAAGACTCAACGGGGCAAAAGAAAAGGGTGATTTCTTAAAAAAAAAAAAAAAAAAAAAGAAGAAATGAAGCAATTCAGTCACTCAATTGACAATTTTAGCTTTTATTTGGTTGCACTGGGGTTGCTAGGGTATTTTACATTTACATTTATGCATTTAGCAGACACTAAGTGTTTATCACATTTCTATGGTGTTCTAAATGGCTTTTATCTTGTTGCTATGTGGCTGCTAGGGTGTTTTTTTTTTAATGTTATTATGCAGTTGTTTGGGTGTTCGAGTGTATTTTTTAAAGTAGACCTATTATGCCCCTTTTTACAAGATGTAATATAAATCTCAGGTGGCCCCAGAATGTGTCTGTGAAGTTTCAGCTCAAAATACCCCACAGATCATTTATTATATCATTTTGAAAATGCCTATGCATATCTCTTTAAATGCAAATGAGCTGCTGCTCCCCGCCCCCTTTTCCAGAATAGGGCTATGCCTTTACAGCTCGTAACTCAGATACCCTGCTTGGTTTTGATGATCATGTCTATCGTGCTGAAATCATGCGTTTTAAACCATATCAGTTTAAACTTCTGATATATGGTTTTCTGAGCGCACACATCCAAAGCACGCGCACAGGAAACGGCTGTCACGGCATGTGAGTACTAAACTAATTATTGCACTTAAACTGTCAAATACACACAAGTTTATGTTAAAAATACACGAGTTACAAAAACAGTCGGTTAAGTCTGTGAAGGTAAACAGCTGGGAAAGAAATTGCATGTTTAAAATCGATCTGTGTAGCAGCAGCGTAATATACAGTAAATAAATCAATGAATCCACTGCTCTCGTCTCCTCTGAGGCTGGGACTCTAAATAGTGATCTGTGCTCATCAGTGCAGCAAAAGACAGAACAGTTAGCATGCTTTGCTTGAACTTTCGCCATGGCGTTATAACTGGTACACTCTTGTCACTTGCAAAAACACAATAGCGCCGTGGGTGGAAATGTGCAAATTAAGGGCGGTAATATTATAATAAGATCCCCTTTCTACGTCACAGGGGGAGCGAAATCTGAACAGCTTGTTTTTTTTCACAAGCTTGCAGAGAAAGGCTTACCAAAAAATTTACTGGGTTGTTCTTTTTCACATTTTCTGGGTTGGTAGATGCACTTAAACACGGAAAAATAAAAGATTTTCATGATATGTCTCCTTTAAATTGCATTGCTATGCTGTTGCCACAGCGTGGTTTTTATCTTGTTGCTATGTGGTCGCTAGGGTGTTCTGGAAGTTTTTTTTACATTGCTATTCAGTTGCTAGTGTGTTTTGAGAGGGTTTTATTGCAAGGCTATGCGGTAGTTACAGCATTAAGTTTTATTTATTGAGTTGCTGTGCTGTTCTGAGTGGTTTTATCTTGTTGCTTTGCAGTTGCTAGGGTGTTCTGGGTGGTTGCTTACTGGGTCAGTCATAACAGCTCACCCACAAGTCTGTTCTCTAGATATTGGCACGGTTCCCTCCTTCAGTGTAAGTGTATGGGACTTTTTCGCTTGATTATCATCCGATCAGTTACAAAAGTTACAGAACATTCAATAAAGAGCACACCTTGAGGTATTATCCACGTCTGCAGCGTAAACAGTTGTCTAAACCAAATGTCTAATTCTTATGGTTGGTTGTTTGTTCAAATCACATGTGAGCAATAGCATTAGCGATGCTTGTCTTAAACGCAAATACTTTCTGCTGATAAATGGATTCATTATCTTTTAAAGCATAGCATCTTACATCAAAGTAAATCCTTGCGAGTAAACCGCACGGACGGCAGAACTTTATTAACGCTGTAAATAACAGTGAATTCTCCTCTGATGCTGACATTCAATACAGACACAATAATACGGCGTTATGTGCACAGTTTGCTCTTGCATGTCAAATTTGTTGTTTCAATTGCTTTGCGGCGCAACAGAAACAGCTGTGACACATTTCCCGGTGTTTTGAGGGAGAGGTCCAGACCCCCTGCAGTTTCTGTGTCCTTCCCTTGACTGTCTGTGACCTGACAAACACACACACACACACACATACATTCAGTCTGCCTTTTGGCCAACAACAATCACAGGAAACCAAGTCAGGTCGGCCCCTAAGAGTTTAGTAACAACAACACCACATACAGTACGGCTGAGCGATATAGCTAAAAAAAAATTCAATATTTTGACGATTTTCAATATATATCTTTGCATTTTTGTCACAGTTGGTTCTAGCAACACCAGGTCATGTGTTTGATTCCCCAGAAATCCATGACATATGTAATAAAAAAAAAAAAAAAAAATTATATATATATATATATATATATATATATATATATATATATATATATATATATATATATATATATATATATATATATATATCTCAATATTTTGACGATATTCAATATATCTCTTTACATTTCTGTTGCTCAAACAGTACTTGGTTCTAGCAACACCAGGTCATGGGTTCAATTCCCTGAAAATCTATGAGCATATGAATGCAATGCAAGTTGCTTTGGATAAAGGCATCAACCAAATGCATAAATGTAAATGTATCCGCTTGATATTTATGAATTTTGTTCTGAAATCACCATTATTGCAACTGAAAAGCCATTGTATCTAATTCGATTCAAAAAATATAGCTCAAAAATATGCTTTTCAAATTAACATTTCATTATTTCCATTTAAATGCACAAATATAAACTTCTTTCTAATTTAATATTTTTAAGAACATTTTTAGAATATTTTTACCATAAAAAGAATAAATGAAAAATGCCACACAGCACTTCCATCGACATTTTTGAGCAACCATCCAAACTAGGGCCCTATGAAATCCGTTTTAATTTTTCTCCCAAATTCGGTTTTATTTTATTTCCAAATTCCATTTTTTCCGTTTTAATTTTTCTAGACTCTCGCATTTTGAATTAACTGTACTGAGCTACTTTGATTTTCCCATCCAAAATTTGGCAATTTCCGTGACATTCCGCATTATACTGTAAATTCCGTTTTTATGATTCAAATAATTAAATTGATTAATTTAAACTGACAGTCTGAACTGAAATGAATCAAACATACAAACTCCATTTTTACTAATAAAGTTTCCAAGACACTGCTCCAAAAAAGTACATAAATATTAATCATAATCGTCATTGTAAATATAATACATTTCCCAGTCATAATACATAATGCACATATATTGTGTTGCTGGAGGAGGTGTTTAAATGCTCTGCACTGCATGCGATGTTCTCTCACATTATAGATATATGTTAGCATGACAGTTCGGCGTCGTGCGCTCTCTGGGGCTCCGCAAGTGGGAGTGTGTGGGATCGGACTGTATAATTACATATAACTGTGACTGTGATGCTTTTGTGCGAGTGTGTGTGTGAGATTAAGAGCATCATTGGGAGAGTATGTGGGAGGGATGGATCCCACTCCTGCCTGTACATAAACCTCCTCTCGCTCTTTCTTCTCTCTGTTCTCCTCCTCTGGCTGCTGACACCTCCATAATTAACCTCGGCGTTTGGCGCAGGGTGCGGGGGAGGTATCGGAAGCACGCATCTCTCCCCTATCTGACCCATCTGCTGAAAATAGCCCCACCATCAAGAACAAAGCTCAGAGCTGAGATGGACTCCGGCAGACCGCACACCTACACGAGTGTGTAGAGAGTGTGTAGAAACCGCTGAGCCTGGAAGGATGAGTCCCAAAAGTCTACTAACCTCTCCAAAAGAACAGGATTAGTTACTGTAATTTTCACATGACAATCCCCACAGGTGTCTTGAGCTCAAACTGATTTTTGACTACCAGAATAGGGTCTGATCTACTTTGCAGATTATTCTGGACAAGAAGCCACTTAGTAAGGAAATGAACACAGTTTAATAGGTAAAATGATTATCTGCAGCTTGCTTTTTTAAATGAAACTATTAAATGAAAAATTAAACTCTGACAGCTGAACATATAAAACTTTTTTTTTTATATATTTTTAGGGGAAAAGACTTTATTTTAAATTGAAACCATAAAATCAGAACTGTGCATAAATAAACAAGTAAACAAACAAACAAACAAACAAATAAACAAATAAATAAATGTCAGAAAAAAGGTTATTGAAGCTGAATTTAAATTTAAAGAACAGAGGTTGGATTTGAATTTAAATTTTGAATTTAAATATTAAATCTCATAAATATAAATATTGAGGTCATGGCTGTCTAATTAAGCTGGAGAGAAATAGAGGTGACCTACAATCAATAATTACTTGACTTATTTTTAAAATCCTAAAAACAAAACACATGGTAAAATGCGCAAAAAAAGTGAAAAAAAAAAAAAAACTTTTGCAGAAACTTGCAAACTGTTAACAACTAATGCTAACTAATGTATAAATACAAAACTAAAAAAAAAGAAAAAGAAAAAAAAAATCATCAATATAAAGAAACTCAAATAACTAGTCCATCTCATGATCCATCTCTACTCTATGACTGATTTCCAAAACCACAAGTTTTGAATTGAAAATTAACCCCTGACATCCTAAACCACAGGAAATGGAAATAAACATCATATCGTTAGTGTCAAAAAACACATTTATGACCTAAAAAAAAAAAAAAAAAAAGTCCAAAAAACGTTAAAAAAACAAACAAAAAAAAAAACAAAAGTGTAAGTGGGCTGAATTTAAATTTAAAGAATGGGCAGGCTGAATTTGATTTTTACATTTAAATTTAAAATTGAATTCAAAAATGTAACTTTTCCAACAGGTTTTTTTTAACATGCAAGGTGTCTAACAGCTAAAGCTCAGAACAATAAATAAAGCACTAATGCTAAACCTAGAAAAACAAGAAAAATCTACATAATCTAGAAAAACTCAATAATCGACTGATTAATCAACCTTCATGATTCACCACTACTCTATGACTGGACTAATGAATGACTCCACAAGCTTTTAACTGAAAATTAAACGTTGACATCCTAAATAAATATCTACCATTCATGTCAAATAAACCCATTCATGACCTGCAGCTCAGTGAGATTTCTTTAATAGAATATGTAGTTGTTGTCTGTGACCTGTGCCGCTCAAATACGCCACTCAATCCCTGCGCGTCCCAAAAAGCCTCTGAACACAGAGTAACGCTGACAGATGGCTCTCCTGGTAATGATCAGGTAAATGTTGTGTTGTGTGTTGAAAACAGCAGTCTAAATGCAACGCTAATGTGTGTCAGGACCCTGAATCCTCCATTAGTGCAGTAAAAGCAGGCCGGATCTCCTCCGTTCCACCTCTCGCAGGGCTTCGGGGAAGTGAGGGGCCTCCAGGTTTTTCTTTTCCACCTGAGGTCCTGGCTGCCTAATTGAATTAATCATTTGCTAAATGAGGCCCGGGCTGCTGTAACCCTGTGCTATCAGTGTATAAAGGACTGAACCCATCCACACACACACACACACAACCTCCCAGACCACAGCTGGAGAGAGATAGAAGCGAGCTATAATTAGTGAGCGCATTACACAGAAAGAGAGACCAGGAGAAAGATAGAACAAGAGAATTGTGCTGAAAAGATAATGGGCCTCATTTATCAATCTATTGTAGAAATGAGCGCAGATCCGTGCGCACAAATCAACTTACGACAGAGTTCACGTGTGATTTATGAAACATTCGTATGCCGCCAATCTCATCATACGAATGATCGCATGTTGATAAATGTGGCGGCTGAAAACAATCGTCATTTGAATATCACGCCCCTAAAAACACCCCGGTTTAGAAGCCTCGCCCCTAGAGTTTACGACAAGGAGAAACAAAACCCGGTAAAAAGAGGAAGTAATCTCATGAAAGAGAAATTGATCTTACTCCAAAAACACCCTTTACCCTTGTAACTGCAAAGAATTTCATAATTTTTTATGTATATTAAATACCGGTAAATATAAAGAAACCTTTACAAACATAAACATAATTTAGCCTATTTAGTTCCTTTCAGTCCACAACAAATCCTTTACTTTTTACGATATTACAGAACAAGAATGACAAAATAAGCAGCTAGAAAATTATATATTAAACTATAATCTAAAAAAAAAATCATGATATAAGCTGACATTTATTATAAACAGCACACAAACGTCAAGCAAAGCTGAAACGGCATTGCGCTCACGAGCCTCTCTCATTCGATAAGAATCCAAATGTTTCCATTTTTGCAATATTTGTATTATTTGGTGGTTAAACTATTATTTATTATGTAGCCTAAACATGGCTTTATACTTCACTTATGTTCCAATATTCGCATAAATTCCTTCACATGCGTAAAAATGTTTGTTTGGTCACTGCACGCTGATTTCACAGCAGACCTTTTAAAATAAACAGTGTAACTTTTATATTTCGTTGACTGCATTTTAGTTTGATGATGAATAGCTGAAATGTCAAGCAACGCTAGAATTAATGTTGTTAGTGTGTGCGTGAGGCGCCAGCGCGATCCGGTGAATAAAATCAAATAAAGATATAAAGAAAAGAAATAAAATGCACTGAGTGTCACAAAAACGAGTGCAGCCTATACTTGTTGCACAGTTTTTTTCCTTTTGTTTTATAATAGACTATTATATTATAGCCTATTATATATTTTGTGTGGTCCAACTTATTTAATTCCTTTTATAGAGTTCATTTCTGTTTTTCTCCATTCACAGAAGTGCTGCAGGTGCATGATGTGACGATTAAATCCTCATGGTCTGTTGTTTACGCTGCTATTCTCACATATAAAGCTAAAGCCCTGTATAAAACAAACAACAACAAAAGACATTCTAATCTTAATGGTTAACGATCGACTAGTGAGCTTCGGTTGACGGTCAGGAAAATAACCTAAATGAACAAAATGCTGTCATTCTACAATTCTCCACCCGATTTACTATGCTGCGCGCAAGTTCAAAAACTTGCGTACATGAGCTGAGACCAGACGTGAGATTTATTGCTTCCATTTGAGGCAGAACTGCATTACGATATTTAAACTTGAGAGTAATAAAAAAAAAGTAATTGAAAAAGAAAGAAAAAAGACAGAAAACTGAATACATTAATTGAATTCTAATTAATTGTTTCTGCCTTTTTAATTTTATTTAGTAAAAAGTAAAACAAGTCAATGTGATATAGAGTGTAAAATATGAATTTAGGAAAGAGAGGAAAGAGTCATAATTGTAATGTATAAAGTTGCAACTATGAGAAATAAAGTCACAACTGTGAAAAATAAAGTTTCAATTATGAGATACAAAGTTATATGTTATGACACATAAGTCTCAATTGCAATAAATAAATGTATTTATGTCTGTCTCATGTATTTATGTTTTTAAAAATACATTTTTAATGTTTTTCAAATTTCATGTTCACCAAGGCTGCATATATTTAATAAAAATACAGTAAAAACAGTAATATTGTGAAATTTTTTTTACGATTTAAAAGAACTATTTTCTATTACAATATGTTTTAAACTGTAATTTGACCTGTGATGCAAAGCTGAATTTTCAGCATCATTACTTCAGTCTTCAGTGCCACATGATCCTTCAGAAATCATTCTAATATGCTGATTTACTGCTCAAAAAACTTTTCTTATTATTATCAATGTTGAAAACAGTTGTGCTGCTTCATATTTTTGTGGAAACAATAATAATTTTTTTCGGGATTGTTTGATTAATAGTTCAAAAGCATTTATTTGCAATATAAATATTTTTTTAACATCATAAATGTCTTCACTGTGACTTTAATGTGTCCTTGCTGAATAAAAGTATTCATTTCTAACCCAAGATGTAAAAGTATTCATATTGTGATGTAAGATTTTGGTCATACCACCCACTTTATATCAAAAAGACCAAACCAGGTTAGAAAGCACCCAGTGGACATTTCCATGCACCTGAGGTAACTAACAGTAGCAAACACAGGAGGATGAAATCCTCTAATATGCCATTAACACGAATGAATAAAAATGCTTCAGCAGGTAGGATTACACACCAATATTGCTGCAATCAGTTAAATTACTCAGCGTCAGGATTCAGATCATGAATAAAACTCAGTCCTGTCACATCACCGGCTAAAAAAGCCACCCAGTAATCCCAGTACAGCCTGTATATATATGCAGGAGTCTGAGTACGGAGACACCATGTCCTCTCTAATCCATTTAACACATTCACCATGTTTATATTCATTACACAGAGTTCTGGAATCTCCCCTAAAATCAACACAAAAATGTGCAAAATTGTTTGGAGATGTCTGGTCTTAGATAATATATAAATATTGATTTCTCTGCTATTTTTGTGCAATGAAACAAAGAATGATTGAACAAAATTGTTCAATTTGTATATTGTTATTCCTTATTTACTTGTTCTATTTTTTAATTCTTTTTATTATCTGTGTTTTTTTGCTCTGTCACTGTCATTCTGTTGCACTGTGGAAGCTTCAGTCACGAAAACAAATTCCTCGTATGTGTAAACATACCTGACAATAAAAGCTCATTCTGATTCTGATTCAATGAAACAAAGAATGATTGAACAAAATTGCAGACAGAACGCCAACAGAAATTACAAACCTGCGTCCACTTGCATTTCTGTCCTGCATGTATGTTCAAGAGCACATCCAGGACAGCAAAGACAACATGAAATTAAAACAAACCATATTTACATTCGTAATAAATATCCCTTATGATATTGCACATAATTCATTTGATTAATAAATGCAATAAAATGTTACTTTGCACATCTAAATGCAATAACATTTTTTGCATCTATACGCAATAACATTTTCTTTACATCTTAAAGCAAGAAAATTATTACTGGGTCAAAATGCAATAACATTTTATGCGTCTAAATGCAATAACTTTTTTGCATCTAAATGCAATAACATTATTTGTTGCATCTATATGCAATAACATTATTTGTATGCAATATCATAAATACAATGACATTATTTGTTGCATCTGAATGCAATAACTATTTTTTTTCTGAAAATATATATTTTTTTATCTTCTGATGTAAAAATTTAACAATATAAGCAATAGCATCTTGTTAGGGTAGAACACTTGTCCCATACACGCTCAAAAGTTTGTCACATAAGTTAAATGAGTTGCAAGTGCATTCAGACTTCTAAGAGACACAATTATTAACACCATGGGAAAGTGATGCAACAAACCAAAGGCAAAATCACGCCTACGACAGTTAAAACCACATTTCGTTCTCTCGTTTGATGCTCCACCAAAACACATTAGCATGTTTTATAAAAGACCAGCGAGCCTGTTTGAGCCATCAGTGTCAGAGAGAATTAGAGCGGGTGAACGGCACACGCGGCGAGACAGTGTTAACTCCCTGCTGAAGCGGGGGAAGACGGATGAAGAGACAGAGGGGGAGATGAAGTCTCTCACACCTCCAGTGTGGTGCCTGTCTGCAGGTGCTCCTCTGCCAGAACTAGTCACGCAGGAGACAGCAGAAATGGACCACTTGTAGGAAAATGAATGGTAGAAACCTGCATGATACAACATCCTCAAACTAATAACTAAGACTTGTAAACATGTACTACGTTCATTTGTGGGCATGAAATGTCTTTCAAGTCATCATTTGGCTCTCAAATCAGTAGAAATGCAGTTCGGACCTACTACAAAACAAAAGCCTGGGACTAAGTTTCTGCTTCGACCCCTGATGAGGTGCAGCTCGGATGCTTCACCGAACAGAACAACAGAGGAAAAGCCTCTTACACTCATATACCTAATAAGGAAAAGCTTCAAAAGTCCAATCCTTTAATGCGTCTCCTCAGACTGCAAAACAAACCCCCGCCGCAATGAAAAAAAAAGCAAAAAGACTGGCTTTATCAGCGTTAAGCCGCCCGCTTTGCACACAGCCATCTTCAGGAGAGATTATGACCATTTATGTAAAATCCTTATTCGTGTCAGCCATCAGGATCTACTGAGTGCTCCCGGGTTTTGCGTTTTGCAGGAAATGAGACAAGACAAGCCCTGTTTTACACACGTACACATACCTTTGTGTGATTAAACACGTCAGCTGGACTCTGGCCAATGAGTTGCAACTTGCAAAAGGACAATCGAGGGTCCAAAAAAGGTATGTGCACATTTAGTCAGTGATGGAACGACTACACAAACACCTCGTTCTTGATTTCAGCCCACGTACAGTATTTACACACGGTTTCTCTTGCGCATCAACGTGTTCAGTAGGTGTGGCAGCCATTTCGCACTCTGATTCAATGCCAGCTAGAAATGAGAATTATAAAAAAAAACACAGCAAGCTAAACTGACTGTGAAGGGTACGTCCTAATTGGGTGCAGCGTCTACACTCTTCAGCCAAACGCATGAAGCAAAGTGCCAAACGGGAGGAGGACTGGCACAACTTGACAGATGACTAAATGCACCAGGGCCCTTATTAAAGTTTCACTGATAAAACACAACACTTGTAAGCGATCAAATATTAAACCCATTCCCATCTATTCTGCAGCATCGCTGGCGGCACAACGCATCACTTCCTGGTAATGTGCTTCCTCGTTGTGATGACTGAATGTTCTGGATTCAAAATGCATGAACAAACTGACCCTATTTACACATTCCTAATCTAATTTTGCATGGTTGTGTGTTACTATGAGAAATAATGTTTCTAATACTTAATTAAAATGCAATTTATTCTACTTCTAAAACAAACTTCCTGTTCTGATGACATCACCAATCCCTCCTACTTTACAGCCCCGCCCCTTCTATCCACCTGCCATATACACCAGTTGTTCACAATCCAATCAAAAACACACTATTTTCCTCAATGAATATATTTTTTCATTAAATTTCAGATGTAAATTATGTAACGTCTCCAAGATGCTTAAAGAAACCTACCTGCAAATCTACCTGAAAAACTATGCGCAACTGCACCTAGGGCAAATGCTGTTTTAAACGCAAAGGATGGTCACACCAAATGTTGATTTAATTTAGTTAATAGAAGTTAATTGATAAAGAAAATCTATTTCTGACATTATTTTCACAGTATCCTCATTTTACAGCATTTTTACACAAGTGCCTAAAACGTTTAACAGTAGAGGTTGACCGATAGTGGATTTTACCGATACCGATAGTTTTGACCACACTGTCTGATACCGATTAATTAACCGATAGTTTTTAAAATGGATACTGAAAGAAAACTAAATAGTTTTACTATTTTTATAAAAGCAGTAACAGTACTGAACCATACTTTGTAAATGAATACAAATTTTGTATTAATATTACTATATTGATTATTAAAGTTATTTCATAGTTTACTAATGTTAAAAGAAGAAACTTTAAAATTTAAAGATAAAGCCTATTAATAAGAGTAAATGTTGAAATGAAATGAACATACTCTAACAAGGAACAATACTTCTACAGCTTTCATTAATGTTACAAATGGACTCTTATTGTTAAGTATTACCATTTAATTTCAACAGTCATGCTTAAAGATGGCCATCTTGAAATACCTACACAAGGCCATTTTAAAATTACATGCACAGGTTAGTGATATTGTATGTGTACTCTCACATTTTATTTGCTGCTATTTTAGAACACTGCATGATTATCTAATCAAAATATAAAAAAAAATATGCAAGTGACACACTGTGCAAAAGCGCAGCGCTGCGTCTTGGAGAAGTCACGGGTATCATACACACCAGACGCGTCACGTTCAATTCAAGCATAAATGTGGCATAAATGAGTTTGAAGTTCGGTGTTTAAAAAAAAACAGAGGAAAGAGAAAGCGCGATCTGTATAGATCTCTATATGAAGCATACAGACTGTATTAGAGCCACAGAAGGACAAATGTTTTGCTGAAAAATGCACAATACATAATTTATAGCCTAGGGTGAAGTCATTATGTACATTAATAATGATTTGATACAAATAGGCTATAATGTTATTTAATGGAAAACTATGTGAATGGCGCTCTGTTCCGCGGCAGGATTTTCTGTCGGCTGCATTTAAATGCGCGTTTGAAGTTTCCCGCTCTGTGCAGCGCGCTGTGTCACATGCCAAAACAAACAACACGTGCTGTCAGTGATTTCCGCCTCTAGATGCCACTCTCCTACTGTATAATGACAACAGACCATTCTCAACCACTCCAGCAACAGATGCAACACGGAAAACTATCGGCATGGATTTTTGCCGATAACCGATAGTTCCGCAAATCAACTATCGGTGCCGATTAATCGGCGAAACCGATTAATCGGTCGACCTCTATTTAACAGTACTGTAGCTTTGCAGGTAGGTTTCTTGAAGCATCTTGGAGATGTTGCCACAGTTCTTCTGGATTTAGCCCGTCTCAGTTTGTTCTGTTTCTTCATGTCATTCCAGACGGACTGGATGATGATGAGATCAGATCTCTGTGTGGAGCACTGGCTGTTGTCAGACTCTTTGTGCAAACAAAAATCTCACTGGATTATTACAATTAATGGCAAAATGAATGTTTGGAAATGTAAACTGATATTTCCGACTGACACACTACAGCAAAAGATAGAAATAACTGACTCAAAACCATTTTTAGCTGGTGAAAATACTAGTGTTCTAATAATTTTGGCCACCACTGTCATTCTCGTCATGCACACTTGATCATGATTGGTTGATCCATTTAGCATTGTAAACTAACAGAATCACCATCAACCATTTGCAGAAGCTCGGCAAACATGACAAGTTTTTCACAGGCCGACTCTCTGATACTGAGCAGACCGCGATAAATATGCATGTGTAACTTTTCAGCAGACTGGCGGAGTGAAAATGTGTCAAGCATGTATAAATCTACAATCGAGGCTGTGATCGGGGTCACTTAAAAATGCATGAGTTCTTTTTTATGTTCCACTGTCTGCTGCTGCACTCCTACAGCGTCCTGGAGAGAGAGAGTGGACACAAGAGCCTCTTTATAAGCCGAACATGATTCACCACATAACAAAAAACCTGATATAAGTGCTATATTTCAGGAGAGTATGAAGAAGAACAATGTGGCTCTGTTCCAAATCCTAGTGAGCTGCCTACCTAGGCAGCATTTTAAGACATCAGATACGCTTCTGACAAGAAGCCTGTTCCAAAAGGTAGCAGCAGGTTTACTGTGCTGATTGTGCTGTTATAAGATCACCTTTTTGGCACAGAGCTATGTTTTGTGACAAGCTCAGTGAAAAAGATGACGAATGAGAGAGAAATAATCAGGATAAATATGCTTTAAAATAATTATATTACAAAAAAACAATTCATTCAAGATATATATACTGTATATGTGACCCTGGACGACAAAATCATTCTTAAGTGTCAATTTTCCAAAATTGAGATTTATACATCATCTGAAAGCTGAATAAATAAGCTTTCAATTGATGTATGATTTGTTATGATAGGACAATATTTGGCCGAGATACAACTATTTGAAAATCTGGAATCTGAGGGTGCAAAAAAATCAAAATACTGAGAAAATCGCTTTTAAAGTTGTCCAAATGAAGTTCTTAGCAATGCATATTACTAATCAAAAATGAAGTTTTGATACATTTACGGTAAGAAATTTACAAAATATCTTCATGGAACATGATCTTTACTTAATATCCTAATGATTTTTGGCATAAAAGAAAAATCGATAATTTTGACCCATACAATGTATTTTTGGCTATTGCTACAAATATACCCCAGCGACTTAAGATTGGTTTTGTGGTCCAGGGTCACATACATACATATCTATATATATATATCTATATCTATATCTATATCTATCTATATCTATATATATATATATATATATATATAAAATAATAAAAATATATACTATTTTACCCAACATTATGGATGCTATATACTGTATTTTTATGTGCATTTGATGCTTTATGTGCAATTAATGCTATTTCTATACTAAATTCATAAAACAACAACAACAAAAAAATATATATTAAATTCAAAATAAATATATACAATTGTTTTGCATTTCATTTCATGTGAGGAATGCTATTATTTATATAATAATTCATATTACAAAAAAAATTCAATTCAATAATTCAACAATTTGCATACTAATTCAGATTACAAAAAAGTATCCAAATTAAATAAATTATACACACACACACACACACACACACACATATATATATACATACATATATTACACACACACACACACACACACACTATTTTACCCAATATTTATGGGTGCATATATTTATATATTTTAGATTATTTGAGTATCATGGTAATCCGTTCATTTCATTTGAGGAATGCTAGTTACTGTCTATATAGAGTGCCCTGAATCAATCACTTATAAGGTGTCTATGAAGACAGTAAACCCCAAAGGCAGCTCACTAAATTTTGGAACAGTGCCTGTTTTTGTCTTTGGCAAACTCAAAGCTTCCATTTTCAGATGCTTTGCTTAAAAAAGCCAAACTTTTATCTAAGATGTTTTGCATTTTAGGCCATGCTGGCTTATGTTTGTTTGTTTTACTTGGGTTTCATGGGACTTATTGACGTCTTCTATGAATTGGAGATGGATATAGATCACTCCTTTGAAAGAGAGGACACCTTTGATCATTTCTTCAGAGACTGGCCTTATTTGTGAGTGGAGGATTGATCTGCGCAGAGGAGGATTGACCTTAAGACTCTGACGGGCGCAGTAAGGGTGGTAGTGACCCTCCTCCACGGACAGGTGGAAAACGGAGGAGGGGGAGGTCAAATTAGGGTCTCTGAGAAGAGATGAACAGGCGAGTTTTCTCAAATGACCATGTGAAACAGAGTTTCAGCATGAAACCAGTGTTGTCAATACACTGATCTGGAATGAATGACAGGATCAATGCATCCAAAAAAGCAAGATTTAGATGTTTGCAACATGTCTAGGACAGTAGATAAAACATGAGGAGCCCAATTGCACACGCAAACTCGTCAATGGCTTTAGTTTATATGGATGCACCCAAGATTATTGTGAAACTGAAAACCATTCTGTAGTGCCTAAACAACCTTTAACATGCCAAAGCGTGCCGTTTGTGACCCTGACAAATGGGAATAGGTCTCTCTACCACAGATGAAGTCTAATTCATTATTAAACAGCCATGCATCGCTCTGTTTGTGTCATATAATTAGTCAAATGTCAATTAAACAATTCAATACAAGTGCCTGCCTGATTTCCCAAGGCTTTCATGTGCAAGAGGAAAACAGTTGAATCCTGCTAGCAAATCAATAGCAGGCCAAACGGCAACATAAATATATGAAATGTTTCACATAATGCAATTCATTTACCAACACTAGCCCTAAAGCCATTGATGTTCTCATGATAATAAACGAAATCCCCTTTCACAGGACATCCTAACACGATGTGTATTATAATTTCTGTTATTTAGACGGGTGTGTGTTAATTTGCACAACAAATACGCTTTGCATTATTCAGTAACGCACACAAATAAACCATCTGACATGTTTCACCGCTCCATATGATGGAGAAATGAACGCAGTGTTGAATTAAATCGCAGATTTACCTGTACGAGATCTGTTTCCTGAACGCCAGACCTTTGAGTTTCTCCTCCAGCGAGTCTTCCATGTCGGCGAAGCTGCTCAGACTGTCGCTGCCGCCCATCGCCGCGTCTCTCCCGCAGCCGCGTGTCGGTTCGTCCGCTGATTCTCCACCAGCGGCTCCTCTGCTGCTGCGCTCCGCCTGAGACGCGCGAATGTCGGCCAGGGGGTCCATCATGCTCCGGTCGGCACTGAGTGGACCCCCTTCTCTCCTCCGGTCCTTAAAAGTCCTTCCAAAGGTGTCCTCCGATGTCCCTCATGGGGTGAATAATATCTATCTATCTATCTATCTATCTATCTATCTATCTATCGATTGATTTACGATTCACGGTTACGCACGATCGAAGGAACTACAACAACAGCTGCATCCATCCGCGAAGACATTCTGGGATTTGCCGCCTCATCCTCCAGCAGCATCGGGCAATAAAAGTAGGGCAGAGGGTCTCTGACTGGACGCGCGGTGTAAATGCGTGCTGATCTCTGATGTGAAGAGTCTCCTCTGAGAGAACGCGACGCAGAAGACGCCGCGTTTACGCGAGCGTTTAAACCGGACCTGATTGTGATTACAAACCCTTTGTTCGTCCAGGGACCTTCTGAGACACAGCGGGAAAATAAATAAAACATTTTTCAAATAATAAACCTAGATTCTTGTATATCTCTAGACTCTTGTATATTTCCTTTAAAAACTACAGTATTATAACCAGACTATGTAGAGTTCATTAATATTATCATGTTGGCCACGCCTCTTAACTGTTATTACGACAGAAAAGCTAGTATTATAATATTATTAATACTATTTGGCCACACCGCCAGTATTTGATTTGACAGAAAAGCCTTGGATGTTAATGTTAATATAATATGATCATATTAAATCAGTTTATATTTATTTCAATGCTTTTCTTAATGGTTTCAGGAAAGAAATCGTTTTTTATTATTATTTCTTTCCTCCCCCTGGTTCTATTGTCCTAAACTGATATCTTTATTATAATTCTGTTATAAAAAAATAATATATAATAATCTTTGATTTTTGTTTTAATAATAATAATAATGATTATATATATATATATATATATATATATATATATATATATATATATATATATATATATATATATACATATATATACATATATATATATATATATATATGTACATATATACATATATATATATATATATAAATATATACATATATACATATATATATATATATATATACATACATATATACATATATATATATATATATATATATATATATATATATATACACACACATATATACATATATATATATATATACACATATATACATATATATATATATATATATATATACACATATATACATATATATATACACATATATACATATATATATACACATATATACATATATATATATACACATATATACATATATATATATACACATATATACATATATATACACATATATACATATATATATATATATACACATATATACATATATATATACACATATATACATATATATATATATACACATATATACATATATATATACACACATATATACATATATATATATACACATATATACATATATATATATACACATATATACATATATATATATACACATATATACATATATATATATATACACATATATACATATATATATATATATATATATATATATATATATATATACACATATATACATATATATATATATATACACATATATACATATATATATATATACACATATATACATATATATATATATATATACACATATATACATATATACATATATATACACATATATACATATATACATATACATATATACATATATATATATATATATATACATATATACATACATATATATACATATATACATACATATATATATATATATATACATACATATATATATATATATACATTTATATATATATATACACACATATATATATATACACATATATATACACACATATATATATATATACACACATATATATATATATATATACATACATACAGGTGCATCTCAGTAAATTAGAATGTCGTGCAAAAGTTCATTTATTTCAGTAATTCAACTCAAATTGTGAAACTCGTGTATTAAATCAATTCAATGCACACAGACTGAAGTTGTTTAAGTCTTTGGTTCTTTTAATTGTGATGATTTTGGCTCACATTTAACAAAAACCCACCAATTCATCTCAACAAATTAGAATATGGTGACATGCCAATCAGCTAATCAACTCAAAACACCTGCAAAGGATTCCTGAGCCTTCAAAATGGTCTCTCAGTTTGGTTCACTAGGCTACACAATCATGGGGAAGACTGCTGATCTGACAGTTGTCCAGAAGACAATCATTTACACCCTTCACAAGGACGGTAAGCCACAAACATTCATTGCCAAAGAAGCTGGCTGTTCACAGAGTGCTGTATCCAAGCATGTTAACAGAAAGTTGAGTGGAAGGAAAAAGTGTGGAAGGAAAAAGTGTGGAAGAGAAAGATGCACAACCAACCGAGAGAACCGCAAGCAAAATCGATTCAAGAATTTGGGTGAACTTCACAAGGAATGGACTGAGGCTGGGGTCAAGGCATCAAGAGCCACCACACACAGACGTGTCAAGCAATTTGGCTACAGTTGTTGAATTCCTCTTGTTACACCACACCTGAACCACAGACAATGTCAGAGGCGTCTTACCTGGGCTAAGGAGAAGAAAAACTGGACTGTTGCCCAGTGGTCCAAAGTCCTCTTTTCAGATGAGAGCAAGTTTTGTATTTCATTTGGAAACCAAGGTCCTAGAGTCTGGAGGAAGGGTGGAAGGGTCATTTGGAAACCAAAGTCACTGCACCCGTTTACCAAGAAATTTTGGAGCACTTCATGCTTCCTTCTGCTGACCAGCTTTTTAAAGATGCTGATTTCATTTTCCAGCAGGATTTGGCACCTGCCCACACTGCCAAAAGCACCAAAAGTTGGTTAAATGACCATGGTGTTGGTGTGCTTGACTGCCAGCAAACTCACCAGACCTGAACCCCATAGAGAATCTATGGGGTATTGTCAAGAGGAAAATGAGAAACAAGATACCAAAAAATGCAGATGAGCTGAAGGGCACTGTTAAAGAAACCTGGGATTCCATACCACCTCAGCAGTGCCACAAACTGATCACCTCCATGCCATGCCGAATTGAGGCAGTAATTAAAGCAAAAGGAGCCCCTACCAAGTATTCAGTACATATACAGTAAATGAACATACCTTCCAGAAGGCCAACAATTCACTAAAAATGTTTTTTTTTTTTTTTTTTTTCTTCTATTGGTCTTATGAAGTATTCTAATTTGTTGAGATAGTGAATTGGTGTTTTTTTGTTAAATGTGAGCCAAAATCATCACAGTTAAAAGAACCAAAGACTTAAACTACTTAAGTCTGTGTGCATTGAATTTATTTAATACACAAGTTTCACAATTTGAGTTGAATTACTGAAATAAATGAACTTTTCCACGACATTCTAATTTATTGAGATGCACCTGTGTGTGTGTATATATATATATATATATATATATATATATATATATATATATATATGTGTGTGTGTGTGTGTGTGTGTGTGTGTGTGTGTGCATCTCAAAAAATTAGAATATCGTGAAAAACTTCATTTTAACTTTAATTCATTTTAATTTCAAAAAGTGAAACTTTCATATATATTTTAGATTCATTACATGTAAAGTAAAACATTTCAAAAGTTTTTTGTTTTAATTTTGATGATTAGAGCTTACAGCTCATGAAAGTCAAAAATCCAGTATCTCAAAATATTAGAATATTTCCTAAGATCAATCAAAAAAAAAAAAAAAAGGATTTGCAAAACAGAAAAGTTCAAGTTCTTTAAAGTATGTTTATTTATGCACTCAGTATTTGGTCGGGGCTCCTTTAGCACAAATTCCAGCATCAGTGAGGTGTGGCATGGAACCGATCAGCCTGTTGCACTGCTGAGGCACTATTGAGCCTTCAGCTCATCTGTATTGTTGGATTGACTGTTTCTCATCTTTCTCTTGAAAATATCCCATAGATTCCATATGGGGTTCAGGTCAGGCATGTTGGCTGGCCAGTCAAGCTCAGTAATATCATGGTCAGCAAACCACTTGGAAGTGGTTTTGGCACTGTGAGCAGGTGCTAAAGTCCTGCTGGAAAAGGAAATCAGCATCTCCATATAGCTTGTCAGCAGATGGAAGCGTAAAGTGCTCCAAAATCACGTGGTAGAAGGCTGTATTAACTTTGGACTTGATAAAACACAGTGGACCAACACCAGCAGACATCACGGCACCCCAAATCATCACTGACTTCGGAAACTTCACACTGGACTTCAAGCACCTTGGATTCTGTGCCTCTCCAGTCTTCCTCCAGACTCCAGACCTTGATTTCCAAATGAAATGCAAAATTTACTTTTATCTGAAAAGAGGACTTTGGACCACTGAGCAACAGTCCAGATATTTCTCTCCTTAGCCCAGGTAAGATGCTTCTGACAATGTTTCTGTTTCACAAGTGGCTTGGTAGCCTTTTTCCTGAAGACATCTGAGCGTGGTGACTCTTGATGCACTGACTCCAGCTTCAGTCCACTCCTTGTGTAGCTCTCCCAAGTGTTTGAATCAGCTTTGCTTGATAGTATTCTCAAACTTGCAGTCATCCCTGTTGCCTGAACACATTTTCCTACCCAATTTCTTCCTTCCAGTCAACTTTGTATTTACTATGCTTTGATACAGCACTCTGTGAACAGCCACTGCTTTCAGTAATGACCTTCTGTGACTTACCCTCTTTGTGGAGGGTGTTAATGATTGTCTTCTGGACCATTGCCAAGTCAGCAGTCTTCCCCATTATTGTGGTTTCAAAGAACAAGAGATACCTGGAATTTTTACTGTAGGGATGGTAATTTAATGAAACTCAAATATAAATATTCTAATATTCTGAGATACTGGATTTTGACTTTCATGAGCTGTAAGCTCTAATCATCAAAATTAAAAAAAAAAAAAAAAAAAACTTTTGAAATGTTTATATACATTTCATGTATATTACTTTCTTCTGATAAATACAATGATTTTTAGAAAAATAATCAATCTCTGTGAGTCCATATTTGATGCTTTAAAAAAAAAAACACACACAGCAATTGTGACAGTAATTCATATGAGCCCAGTGGAGGAATAAATATCTACTAAAGACATCTTCACAACATCTCTTGTTTTTGAAGCATTAACTTTAAGGGTCCCTTCCTCTAGCAATATATGGTCTCACATAGATGGATTATTTTTCAGAAAATCTTTAGATAGTGTTTATCTGAAGAAAAAAGTCATATACATCTGGGACAGTATAAGAATGAATAAATGATCAGATAATTTAGATTTTTGGGAAGAGTATCCCTTTAAAACATCCTTTTCTGCCAAGCAAAGTCATCACATACCTTCTCCAAGTTGTCTGTTTTTCCTGCCAGGATTAAGAGATTTAGAGAGAAAAAAAAAAACAAAAACTGTGATTAGTTGTAGAACAACAACAAAAAAAAAAACACATTAATGATCAATATCTTTAGCATAATTTTCACTCATGCACTTTGTATTATATTAAAAAAAACTAACCTCATATATGTATGTATTGCTTTGGAATCACCTTTCGTATCTCCTCAAATGCATATTAATCCAGCAGGCATGGGTCTGTAATATGATGATACAGGTAAAAACAATTTAGTTAATTCATGAACAACAGCAGATAAAACATAAATGACCATAAATATATCTAAAAGACTGTAAGTACTTACTTTTGTGATGTGATAACACCTCCAAACTGTTGTGCAAAGTTGTCACAAAAATCTCTCTCCTAAAAAAAGACAAGGATAGCAATTATTAACTGGATTGAAGGAAAACAAAGCTTAGATAGATAAATAAAACATTAAAATGACACACACACACACACATATACACACACAAATACATATATATGTATATATTCAATTAAAGAATACTCCATGAATTAGAGTCTTTTGAAGCTACAAGTTATTTAGTAAAGGACAGTTATTTATTAAAAAGAGTTATTTTCTCTTCATCTTTTGTTTGATTAACATTAATAATATACCACAGCAGGTTCATTTAGGCTGCTGTCACTTTAAGAAGAAAGATACTGATCCACATCTGTTTTTCTCCTAACTGTTCACGTTCATTGTAGACATAACCGACTGTGTTTATGTGAATACTAAGAAAGATTGGTATTTTACATATCTGTGTTTATTTCAAATGCCGCGAAACAGAACACATTTCTGAGCTTGAATGCTGACAGACATCAGCGCGCGCGCACAGAGATCCGTCGCGCGAGTGTCGAGCTCAGTTTTCTTTCCGCGCACTTTTAAAGTATAAATCAAGCACGACCCGTTCTTTAATCTCCATTCATCCGTGCTTCATCACTCTAACGACATAACAAAATGTATATTGACACTTTATATTCGACAAAACACATGCATTAATCCTTTAACTTTGACTTTAATATTATATAATCAAGTTCCTTAACATTAAACTCAAACTTATGTGTATAAATACTCACCAGTTTTATTGTTTATCAGCCGAGGTCTTCCTGCTGTTAATATCTGAAGAATGAATGCAACAGGACACAGCTGATCACTTAGAAAGACCTGTAGGCAACTGTTCCAATACTTATGCTCACATCAGATAGAGGGATTAAACTCTAAAAGTGCTGAACTTCTTAGCTGGTAAAACATCTGTGTGTTGAATCACCCAATAATAAAATGTGACATTCTGTAGTTTTGTCTCATATTCATCTTTTAATCATATTTGCAAATGTCTTGACTCCACAGCAGAGAAAGCAATTTTGTCTTTACTGTTCCAATACTTTTGGAGGGCACTGTACATGAAAGTTTCAATTTTTGAAATAAGTTACAAAAAAATGAGTTTTCCACGATATTCTAATTTTTTGAGATGCACCTATATATATATATATATATATATATATATATGTAATTAAAATAAATACATAAACCAACAAACAAGTAATAAGTATTAAATAAGTATAACCAACAAATAAGTAATAAATATGTGCAATTAATGTACATTTTGATATTGATCATGGCATTTTTTGGTTGATAGAGAAAAATTTGGGTGTGCAATAAGTTCTTTAATTTTATGAAAGATAAAAATAAATGGCTTTTTAATTTTTTTTTTTTAAAATTCTCAGATACTAACATGTTCAGTAAAGCTTTCAGATCAGGATGTAAAATGCTTCCAGTACTGGTCAATTTTTGTTGTAAAAAAATGCACATTACAAGTTCACTGAAAAAAAAAAAAAAGTTAAGATTATTAAAAATGAGCAAAATAATTAAAAATGGCACATTGAATCATTTATCAGACTAGAACAAATGCATTTACCAAAAATATCCCAGAAATATTGCTATAATTGAAGAATCGCCTTCATATGTCCACAACAGCACATTTGTGCAAGGGTTAACGTATAATTTTTCCAAGAAGTCATGAGAGTCTAGAGACTACATGCATTTTTCTTCTAACACAATTTGGCTAATGTGATTTAAGGTAAGAAGTGCATCATCCCAGCTCTCTGATGTGGAGAAAACACCTTTCTTTTGCATAAAAACCCCTGAGAGACAGGAAAATTACAATGCAGATCCGGTCGTAACCAAAATAATTAATAGTCCAGAAGCAACTAGAGTAGTCATGTCACATAACTCAACATCCTAGTAAAACAACAAATATAAATCAGGCTAATTTAATAATATAGAGAAATCTAACATGGATAAACAGCAAAAGGACAGCCCAGACACTTGATTTACAATGCTTTTACTAAGGAAAATATTTATTTGCTTGCAGAAAAAGCAGGACATAAACAAGGCAGAGTGATTTCAGGAAGATCATTTGAAGAGCCTGAAATTGCATCGTGATGCAACGAAAGTCTAATATAGTTAAGACGTTATGCCAAACACACAAGAAACGTGCACCATTTCCGACACGGATGTTGCGTGACAAACGTTTGCATCTGAACGCATCACATCAGGACAAAACCATCTCCTTCAAAATGCTCGTTTCCAGGTTAAAGGATGGCAAGCATGCTAAAGATAATAAATAACAGATCAATTCTACAGGGACGCAGTGCAAGTGAGTCCACAGCACGCCTGAATGCAGATCACTCAGGACCGTTCATATCAGAGCAAGAGAACACTAGACTTGTCAGCGAGCGTCTTTTACTCCCACAAGAGCGCAGACAGGGGTTGGATGGTGGCCAGACGAGGACAAAAAGGGCCATCTGTCCTTAATAAAGAGGGCAACATCATACCAGGGACTTCAGGGATAGAGAGTGTCCGTCCTTTTCAATGTCAAGTCCATATTGTCCCGCTTTTTTGATATCAATCACATCAATTCATATCTCTCCCAACACACTTACAAATACAGTATACTGCAAATATTTACATATTCAGACAAATTCTTTGGAAGTTTGCCATCTTCAAACTGTACACAGAGCTTTTAGTTTATCATTTCAATACAGTTTGAATCTTTGCACTAATCTTTGGAACTGTATTTTGATTGGCATGCTACATGATGCCATTATCATCGTCGTGTCAATATGAAAAGAGATGCAAATTTCAATATATTACTACACATTTTCTCCGTAGCGTGGGGCAAATAGGTGAAAAAAAGAAAAGAAAAGAAAGAATATTATTAAAACAAAAATTCAAAGCATATAAAAAAGAAAATAGTGTACATGAGTATCAAAATTTGATATACTGCTGGAATGGAATAAAAATACATTTTTGATTTTTTTGTGTTTATTTAAAAAAAAAAAGGACATCTAAGTAAAACAATACTATAAATATGAAGCCTATCGCCCCGCCGCTGCAGGGATCTCAGGACATCTCGTTGACGGTCTGCTCCAGCTGTATGACTTTAGCCGTCTCGTTTGACCACTGATCTGAACTGTGAAAACAAAACCCAGTGTTGTAAATGTTGTAACGCATCAAATGGAAGCAGCCACTGAAGGACGGTCATTACCTGTGTGAGTGCAGGTCTATGAGAATGGCCTTTTGCGCTTGTGTTTCATTGGTGTTTAGTATAAGTGGGCGGGTCTCTGCTTCACGAAGCTCCGCCTGCTCCTGTTTGTGCTGCTGTTCTAAACGCCACGCCGCCATTACATCGGCCTGACGGTCCCATTCAGGATATTCCCCGCCCAGCCCGACAGGATGAGGCTCGTCCAGACCCCCGTGCTCCGGAATGGACAACAGGTTCCGGGACCTCACTGTGGAAATGATTGCAACAGAACAGATGCAAATGGTAAAGTGTTCATATTTATATCAGGTATAAACAGTCTCCACTATACTAATATATATATATATATATATATATATATATATATATATATATATATATATATATATATATATATATATATATATATAGTACACACATGATGTACTAAAGTAGTATATATACTTTAGGTTCTGGAAATAAACAAACATTACACCAATGGCTTTTTTTTCTTGCTGTTAATAGCAGATGTCTCGGCTGAGCATTTGTGATTGTATCACCTGAGATGGATATTAATATCAGGTGTAAACAGCTCAAAGAGAGCAGCTCTTTTATTAGTACAGTAGTGTTTTGTTAAACGGTGCATTAACTGAATGACGCACATGGGAGAAACGTGATGCGGGCAGATCAGAGATCAGCGATGATTAAGCGATCGCTCTGCTTTTAAAGGCATGATAATTACTGGCCCACTCCAGCACTGATAATGACTCTCAGCAGCTCAAGAGTGGGGCGCACACCACTAATATGGATCCAAATCCAGCCATTCCTCTATTCATTAGTCAACAAGAGACAGAGAATAATGAGCAAATTACAGGAGGGATGGCAATAGACACGAGTGCTGTGTGTATTAGGGTTGGATCGATATGAAAACGTTCAGTACGACAACAGCTCTAGTATCTCAGCATTAATACTAAATCCATACTTTAGTCAACAAATAAACAGCCTTACATAACCGATGATGAGGCAAATTAACACAAACAGATGAAGATAGACAGCTGAATATGTGTAACAGAGTGAAAAAAAACATGTAATATAATGTATATAATTACATGTATATAATTTATTTTTTAAAATATTTTTGTTTATAAATATATTTTAATAATACATATAATTAATCATCATATGTGTGTGTGTGTGTGTGTATATATGTATTTGCACACACATAAATTATAAATAGATAATTTAATATAACTTATAATTTAGTCATAGTATTTAGTTACTAATATATTTTAATATTATATATATGTGTGTGTGTGTGTGTGTGTGTGTGTAAATAATTGAGTGTAATTAAAAATTATTTAATAGTTGAGTGTAATTACAGAATAATTAATTTACTAATTAAGTGTAATTGGAATTTTATACATATAAATATATATATATATATATATATATATATATATATATATATATATATATATATATATATATATATATATATATATATAGATAGATAGATAGATACATTTCCACATAAACAAATCACTATTTATTTATATCATATTAAATTATATATTTTAAATGTATATCTTGTGTGTATATTGCAAGTAAAATATATTTTAATATATATATACACATTATTTACAAATTTAATATATTTAATATATAGATACATAATTATTACTAATAATAATTATAATATGATTAATACATATTTACATTAATATAATATAGATATAAATACTTATTATATAAAATTGTGTGAAATAATCATATGTACAGATAATTATTTGGATATTTATTATATTATCTTCAAATATATAGTTTAATATATAATACAAATGTATGTATAATTACATACCAAATACTTATAATATCTAATTAAATATATTATATATTGATATTTTTTTTTTTAGATTTTACAATAGTTCTTCCCTAGCTTTATGTGAAGAGACATTATTATAACTTGAATCTATTAATGGTGTGTAAAACCAAAGATGAAGAGTATATTTGCATACCTGTAGTGGTGTATGAGTCCTGTATGGAGATCTCTCTGCTCAGGTCTGTTTTGGTGATGGAGGAACAGGGACTCAGGTCTTGGTAGAAGCTCCCCAAAAACACAGAAAAACACAGAACCACCACCTGCACAGATACAGCATGGAAATCCAGCAGTGCTTCAGTTAGTGTTTGCATTCTCACACATGAACACACACACAGCTGAACGTTGATGTAGAAGCGCTCACCATGAGGCATGTGGAGGTCTGGGTGCCCGTCACCCTGCAGGACCGCGGGACCTTTCCTGCCACCGCCGCCTGCAGAGAGTGCAGCTGCTGCAGCAGAGACCTGACACATGCACATTTACACAATCAATATGCCGCCGTTTGCATAGCATGCATCATTAACGACCCAAAATTTAACCAGCAACAGAAAGTGACAGATCAAACTATGAGCTAATGATTTAATGATAGCTGTAATGTGGTGTGCAGATAATTGGAAAGGGTTGAGGGTCTTACTTGTTGGTGCACTCCAGTGTTTCAACTTTCCTGCGTAACTCGCTGTTCTCGTTGGAGCAGGTCTCCACCCTGTGGATTGAGAGGGAATTGCAATGTCACGAGGATTTCATACAGATACTGAAAATACTTTAAAATACTTTCAATTCTTTAACATGAAACTGGATTTGCAACCCATTTTACTTCCATAATGTGACTTTCTGTGTAAAAAAGCTTACTTATATATTTAAAAAATATATTTTAATCTACTTATATATGTAGACATACATAGATATATAATTTATATTAATAATTTATATAATTTTTAATAATACTTTACAATACTTTTTTTACTTTATTTACAATATTTTAATGATTTAATTATATTTTTAAATATACATCTACACAAATAAAAAAAAAAGTAAAAGAAAAAAGTAAAATGTAAAAGAAATAATTAGAAAAATCTGAAATATATATTTTAAATATATATTTGAATAAAAATATATACATATATATAATACAAATACGCATATCTATGAATAATTCTATTAATATTAATAGAATTATTCATATATATAATACAAATAAACATATCTATGAATTATATATATATATATACACACACACACACACACATTATATATAATTTGTTAAATGCTATAGTAATATTTAATATTTTAATAAAGTATATATCTATATAAATATATGTATACACATATACATATATATGTATGTATACATGTATAGGACTGATAATTTGACTTAATTATAGGTGAAAAACAATATTTAATGTGCAAAAAAAAGCAGAAATAGTTTCAGAAGTGGAGCAAGATACTATACTTTAATGAAGATTATTTTTTTAAATATTTTTTCTTGGGAATAACGTGCAGCTATGAATCATTCACAATAATGAACATGTACTTTAAGCATCACTGAGTTTTTTACGCTTGAACAACTTGAGCAACACCTCTGAGAACTCGAGCGGAAAACGTTTATTTATTTTTCATAAATGCTACATTTATATATGCTAATTAAATCTGATGAATATTTATCAGACTTACTTCTTCTCCAAAGCATCCATGTACTCTTTCTTTTTCCTGCGGCTCTCTTGTGCTGAAATCTGAAATTGACAATCATTTTAGTCCTCTGATTTGAAGTGTGCATCTTTTAACATTTTTTATGAGGCTGAAGTCTGACGCAGACCTTGTTCTTGATCTTTCTGCGAATCTTCTTCAGTGCTTTCTCCTCAGCTTTGGACAGGGGCAGTTTGGTAGGCACCGGATATCCTTCAGCGATGAGCGTGCGTTTCTCCTCCTCGGTCAGCAGGAGAGGACCGGAGCCCTGCAGTTTCTGTCAGAACAGACCAGAGCAGGTTAATAAAATGCAACACGTTCTGGTAATGAACAAGATGTCTTTGTACTACTCACATGAGGTGCTGTCAGCAGAGGAGAGCTGGAGAGGGAAGACGAGGCTCTTGGCGCCACCTTGAGGACAGTGGGGGTCTGTGTGGGGCTGGTGGGAGCACAGGGGTGAACGGGACTCAGACTGCCCTCAGAGTCGCTGCCATGAGAGCTGGGCGGAGTGGGCGGCATCTGTAGAGACTCCAGACCTGAAGAAAAACATAAGAGATTGTGATTCTGTGGTCAAATATTTGTAATTTATTTATTTTCTACATAGCTGTGCGACTTTCATATCTCTTGTATTACTCTGAATTATTTTTCTTCTCAAATAGAAATGATAAAAGAAAGAAATGAAATTTTTGAATGACTATATTACTGAAATTAAATTACTGAATTAAAATTATTTAAATAAAAATATTTAAATTATTAAAATTAAATTATTTAAAAGTAAAATCAATATTTCATACCCTTTTTTGGTAATTATGTAGTCTTTTCTTCTCAAATAAAAAAATAATTATTTAAATGATTAAAATATAGCATAAATTCAATTAAAAAAATTTCTGCTAAGTACAAGAGTATTAAGTGCTTTTCTTTTCAAATAACTATAATAAATTATTTAAACTATTAAATTATTTGATTATTAAATAGTTTAAATTAAATAGTTTAAATTAAAATACTTAAATGGACATGAAATACTGATTTTAATTTAAAATAATGTCATTTTAATAGAAATAGAATTAATTTAAATAATTTAAACAGTATGTTATTAATGTAAATCATTTATTTTAGTTATTTGAGATAAAAAAGACTTTTTACACATGTATTTGAAATAAATATATTTTTAAAATTAAATGATTGAAAACTAAAATGAACTTATTTTTATTGCTTTTTTTTTTAACCACACATGTAATGTCTTTTTCTACTCAAATAGCTAAAATAAATTATTTAAATTATTAAAGTACTGTTTAAAATATTTAAATGAAAACATGTTATTAAAATAAAATTATTTAAAACTAAGATCAATAATTAATGCCCACTGTTTTGGTGAGTACACATGTAATGCATTAAACTTAGCAAATAAAAAAGTAATGCATTAAATGTTTTTTCCTCTCAAATAATGAAAACAAATTATTAAATTACTTAAATTAAAATATTTAGATTATTACAATTTTATTATTTTATTTTTTATTATTTATCTATTTATTTAAAATTATTTAACAAACAATCATTTAAGCACATTTGTTTATTTTTTGTGCAATAATGTACAGTCAGCTGGTCATTATTGAAAAATAAACCCATTCAGGATGCTTCAAAATCATCAGCTGTTTATGATAATGACCAGGCAACTCTATGTTATTTCCTGTAATCATTAATGCACTCAGATATCTTTTTTTTTTGTGCAATAACCCAAAAATGTCTGAGCCAGTGTTTTACCTTTGGGTGAGAGGTTCAAGAACTGATCCACCTCATGTAGCTCCAGTTTAATCTGAGGACTGAAACTCTCACTGTCCTCCTTCACCTGCAAATACGAGCATAAATCAGCACTTTAATAAAATCCCACTGACTGTATGTGTGTGTTCACGTGCTCAGGCTGAGCGGTCTAACCTGTGCGGCCTGAGGGGTCAGCGAAGCGTCAGTCACAGGCTCAGAGGCGGACCCCTCAGGGGTCAGAGTGAGGGTCAGGGTGGGCAGCAGGACAGGCGACACGTCACACAGAAGAGGTTCCATCTTCAGCCCTTTATCCTCCTGCTCCATGGGCCACTCGTCATTGTCTGTATCACCTAAAATACACATGCAATTGCATTTAGGGTTTCATTTTGACTTCTCTTGTCAAACTGGAAGCAGATTGTGGGTGAGGCTTACCTTCGCTGATGGGCTCTCCGGGCAGATGGAGAGGGGCGACTGTGGGCGCGAGTCTCCACACAGAGAGTAACTGTGTTCGGCTTGAATGTGCGGCGGCACTGGAGACGCAGCGTCAGATCCTCCTCTGTGTCCATAGCATCTTCTCGGCTGGACAGGAACGGGTCGCTTAACAACTGACCCAGCAAAGCCTCTTGGGACAGATCGTCCAGCAGCTCCGTGAAGTGCTGCACAGGAAGAACACGAATGTGAGAGCTTGGATGAAGAAAAGGTGCGACTTCAGTGCTCATTAAACCACAGCTAATTAAAGAGACCTTCATTTTGGACCATAAAACATGTTTGAACTTGAACATTCTTTATTTTTTGGGTAAGTACACATGTAATAAGTATTTTTCTTCTGAAATAGTTACAATGAAATTGATTATTAAATTATCATTTAATTATATATTGAATTAATTATGGTATTAAATGATTTAAATTAATTATTGAATTATAATTTAATTATATATTACTGAATTAATTATGGTAATTAAATTATTTTAATTAATAATTGAATTATAATTGAATTACATAATATTTAATGTATTAATTAATTAATTACCAGAATTAAGTTATTTAAACTACCGTTTAAATGACATTTAAATTTTATCAGATATTTTAATTTAAATATTTCAAACTAAAATCAATATTTCACGCTCATTTATTTAATGGTAAGCACACATGTAATAATTTTCTTTTTAAATAAAAAAAATATATATTTAAATTACTAAATTGTATAAATTAAATAAAACTGCATATCAATGGAAATATTTTTATTTATTTATTTAAATCCAAAAATCAATATCTCAGGACCATGTACTATTTTTTGGGTAAGTACACATGTAATAAGTGTGATAATGCACAGTCAGCTGGTCATTACTGAAAAATGAACCCAAACATGATGATTCAAGAGCGTTCTTGTTTAGGATAATGATCAGGAGACTGTAGGTTATTTACTGTACTCAATAATTCACTCCAACATATTGGTCGTAATCTTTACTTTAAGTTAGGGCTGGGCGATTTAGCAAAAAATAGAATCTCGATTTTTTCAGAACATTTGACCGATTCTCGATTTTTTTTAATGATTTTTAACTACTCAACTTAAAAATGTAACTACAACATGATTCAAGTAACTTTTTCTTTATTAATCCTCTAGTTAAAGAAAATTCTGTTCCAAGTGCAGCACACATGAAGTTGTCAACATGATGTAAATGTTAAACAAATCACTTGTTAAATATCTCTGCCTAAAAGATGCATGAACTACAACTACATTCTGTACAAACTTGTCTTATACATGTTATATTTTCAGAAATAATAGGCTACAAGGAAAATGCTTAAAAAATGATCAACAATGTAATTCAAATTCAAATGACTGACTTTATACATAGAATCCGAAAATTGTACGTTTGTAAACTGCACACTTGTAAATATATCTGTACATCTATTTATTTAAACAGTTACATTTCTCTATATTTTTACTTCTGTATATAGTGCATTATTTAATTTTCTGTTTTTCTTATATTAGTGTTGTACTCTGTCTCTGCTGTGTAATTCCTATGTCTGCTGCACTAGTTTGCACTATCTCCACACTTTTCTTCTGCACTGGAAGCTCAAGTCAAATTCCTTGTGCGTAAACATACTTGGTAATAAAGCTCTTTCTGACTTCTGAAGGTATAACACCAGTAGACTATTAACAATAAATGTTCTGTGAAAACCATGAACAACAGCTTTCAGCCTGTCACCATGATGCAAACATGAAATATCAGACATACAGTAGTAGTTCTTCACAGGTTTTTTATTCAATTGCGCCACACTGAGGACCTATAATAGAGAACGATTATACTATATTATCATTGGCATATTGTCAAAGTGTCTAATTCTAACGCCTGGTAATATTTCTATTCAAAAATCACGATTCCCTCGATTTATAAAAAATTAAATCGTGGCAAAACATTAAATTCGAATTAATTGATAAAATCGGAAAAATCGCCCAGCCCTACTTTAAGTGCAATAACGCAAAAAGGTCTGAAACCGTGTTTTAGCTTTGGCTGAGAGGTTAAAGAACTAGGATCAAGCTGCGACTTTAGAGCTAAAATGAAGTGCTCATTAAACCACAGCTAGTAAAACAGACCTTAATTGCAGCCTGTAAAACATCAGCACATTTCTTTGAAGATCAGATTCATAACCTGAAGGAACAAACTAAACATGATAGCAAGTGCCCACAGGATAACCCTCTCCACCAATCAGAGCGCATCATGCTCTCTCTCAACCAATCAGACGGCTCGTTCCTATCCCGGTGAGGAGGTCTGATTTGGGGCCAAAACCGACAGACAGCCACCTCCCTCTCCCTGGCATTCTTATGGGTGCGTTCCAGCCCCCCAGCCCTTCTTAAGAAGGTCTCCTGCTCTTCAAACAGGTTTGGACAGGCTGAGACACTTCAGACATTCATTGCATCACTTAAAGACTGAACGCAGCACTTGTGCTGACTCAGGTCAGCGGGTTTCCTTCTCGGCTCTTCTCCTCAGGTGCTGTTTAGAAGAAGGTTCTGAATTCAACATGTTAAGCTCAATCTACAGCAGTTTTGACTCATTATCATAAACAAGGATGCTCTTGAATCATCATGATTTGGTTAATTTTTCAATAATGACCATCTGACGGTGCATTATCACACTTATTCCATGTGTACTCGCCCAAAAAAATATGTAAATGTAAATAAATGATTGACTTTAATTTTAAACAGTTAAATTAAAATATTTAAATGAATAAAATAAAATGTATTTTAAACAATAATCTAATAATTGAAATAATTTTTTTTTTTGTGATTTAAAAAATTAATTACATTTAAAATGAATTCTATCAATAATTAAATATTCTGCAATTGCACCAACTGCAAATTATTAGAATGAAGCATGGAGTAATGATGCTGAAAATTCAGCTTTGCATCACAGGAATAAATTGCAAAATATATTCAAATAGAAAAGAGTTATTTTAATTTGTAATAATATTTCACAATATTGCTGTTTTTATTAAATAAATACAGCCTTGGTGAGCATTTCTTTTATAAAAGAAAAAGAAAAACACCCCACACTTTTAAACCATATTTTTTTACGATATAGATACTATATAATATAGAACATTTACATAAAAATCTCATTTATGGATATAAAAACCATCTCCGTCTGCACAGATGAGTCAGAGTCCAGACGGCTCATCCGCAGGAAGAGGGTCAATGCAACGCAGACTGCCGTCTCTTGTGTGTGCATCTGTTCATCTGCCAGCAGGGTACAGTCATGCGTGGCGTGATATACAGGTCTTCGGGTTCAGCCAACAAAGGCAGATTACAAGATCAAACAACGCTGCTTTGACTAGCACAACCTGACAGAACAGGACGTGATGTTTGCTGCTGCTGACTGACAGTAATAAGGCAAGCAACAAACCAAGACTCAGAAAAATCTGAATTTTGTCACTGTTCAGTTTGAGTTAATGGCCTTCCGTAAGTTTTTGGCAGCATCCATCAGGAGCTGAAATGCATACATGTTAAAGTGCACACTGCACAGTTTACTCTTTCAAGGACACTTAGCAGATCAACTTGGCTCACACTAAATATAAACAGAACAGCCTGTCAACATTATGTCATTTGAAGGCTCATGTTCATAGTGGGAGAAAACAAGACTGAGGCCTGGTCCAAAAAAAATACAGACCTGTTTTGCAAAACCTAGCATGCATCTTCCTTCTAACCCTTAGCGAAGGAAGGTCATTAGAGATGATTTGGAACGCTCTTCATTAGCTTTGCACTTTACATGAAAAGCGAGAGTTTGCATGACTCTAATAAGCATAAAAATACTTATATTGGGTGTTTCAGCCATTTTTGTGTTATTGTACTTCAAGATTACGATTAATATATTGAAGTGCATTATTGAGTACAAACCTACAGTCACCTTATCATTATCATAAACAAGGACGCTCTTGAATCATCATGATTGGATTTATTTTTCAATAATAATCAGCTGAAAGTGCATTATCACACTTATTACATGCGTACTTACCCAAAAAATAATATATGGTCATAAAATATTGATTTTTAGTTTTAAATAATTAAATAGAAATATTAACATTGATAATATGCAATTTTATTTAATTTATTAATTTAATTTTTTTATTATTTATTTAAAACACACCAATATTGGGTTTTTAATTAGATTTAATTTGTAGCTATACTTAAAATATAAAAATACTTAAAATCAACTTTTATCTCCAAGGTTTCAGCAAGTTTTATGAAAGCCAATGTAAGACTTTTTAAAGACCATTTTAAGACCAATGAAAGAGTTTTTTTAAGTAATCATTTTTTAAAAGATTCTTAAATCAAGATACACTGAGAAACAAAATTTACCAAAATGAAGATAGTTTATGCTTAAAACAAGAACATATATCATATGTCTGCCAACTTGATTCAAAGGTAAAAAGTTTTCATACCCCATTAATAGATGTTTGTTCTTGTTTTAAGCATAAACTCACTTCATTTTGTTTAATTTCTCAGAAAATAAGACTTCAGTTATCTTCATTTTGCATTTCAAGTAAATTCATCTTATTTTAAGGATGTTTAGATATTTATATAAACAGGAAAAAAGACCAAATTTCTAAGGAAGATATTTATTCTTTGCAGTGCATGTAACATTTAATTTAACCTTATGAATTTAAGATTTTATGCTTTGATTTAAGACATTTTAAGGCCTTATTTTGTAGAAAGGCAAACAAAGGCTAATTTAAGACCTTTTAAGACATGCAGAAATCATATTTGCAATGTATTGTGCAATTGCATTTTTCTCAAAATACACAATGCTGCCTTAAGATACAGTCACATTTACTGTTGTTCAGGGAATTTTCACAGGCAAAATTTAGTAATTTCAATACAAATTCAAACTGGTCATGTTGACTAACAGAAAGCTGCCTACAAATGCCATCTAGGTAGGCAGCTCACAAGGTTTTGGAAAAGAGCCGCCAGCAAAGATGTCAGACAAATGAGCTAAACGAGGCCAAACTGAGCAAACTAGGAAGGAAAGAGGTGGAGAATGGAGAGAAGCCAGCGTATGGGATCAATTACAGACTGACTCAGAGGTTCACCAAGTCAAAAAACAGAGAGAGAAAAGACAAGAAAACAGCTAAACCAACACACAAAGCACAAAGTTGAGAGAAACCATTTGAGAACACAAGGGACAAAGTTGCTGTGGAATGCCTTGCCCTACATTTTCCACTTTTGTTATTCAACAGCAGCTCTGTCTGCGCCCACCATGGTGAGAAAAAGTCTGGAGAGAAACGCATGCAGGTCGCAGATGTTTCTAAAGATCCTGCCGTCCACCAAAAACACACATTAAGTGCGTTCGCATAAACAGTTCCCTTCTGAACTCACTTAAACTTCATATTTGGCAAAGAACCGCTTTTCTGGAATGTCTTCTTCAGCCCAAAACCTTAAAGCAAGCATTTCCAAGGCCATTTAAGGTGAACGCTTCATGTAGCATGAAGAAGCAAAAATCGCAGCAAGATGTGTGACATAACATGTCATAGCTGTCGTCTTCTGGATGCATTCGCACCAGTCATTTCCGTATGAATTCACACACGTTTATGGCCGTACAAAGTCACCGTATTATTATGTCGTTTCTGCATCAGTCACAGCTGATATGCAATTACATCTGACACTCTTGAGTGTGTGATGAGATGATTATGATGATTGCTGGAAATTGCTGGGTGTCGACTGCTCTCTCTAAGAGGAACAGAAGAGAGCGTTCACTCCGAGGAGGACAGACGTGAGGTTCCCTGTGGTGCGAGGATAGAAATAATCACTTCTAAGTGCCTGGTCTGGGATCAGTTCCTTTACTGCAATGGAATAGAAATGCACTGCATACTGCACAGTCTATACTTCATTTAAATGCTATCCAGTTATCATCTCAGAAATAAGGTTGCTTTGCATTTTCATGTCAATTTAGAGCAAAACTGTCTTACTTAG
This sequence comes from Spinibarbus caldwelli, assembly GCA_039654775.1. NCBI lineage: Eukaryota > Metazoa > Chordata > Actinopteri > Cypriniformes > Cyprinidae > Spinibarbus > Spinibarbus caldwelli. The sequence goes on along the minus strand of CM077229.1, from coordinate 4,112,916 downwards.
TTAAGTAAAACTAAAAATATTATGGTCAATATTGCTTCCAGGATACAGTGATTTCCATGCCTAAACAAAACACCATATCAGCATTAAAGACTATTTCATTTCATTTTAAAACGAATATATATATTTAAATCAATATAATATTTAAAAAAAACATAAAATACAATATTTTTTGCCAAATTAAATGCACAATTTGTAAAAATGTAAAAATATAAGATAATAAAATATATTTATATTATTTTAAAATAATATGTTTTTATGTATTTATATATATATATATATATATATATATATATATATATATATATATACACATATATAATTTTAAATACAATATTTTAAAGAAAAAATACTTTAATAAATTACTTAAAAAGTAACTAAAATAAATAAATGAATAACATTAAATATAAATTCTTAAAATAATATAAAATGTATTAAAACTATATTTTTTTAATTAAAAAGTAAACATATTTGTACTTAAAATAATATAAAAACAATACAAAAATATGAATAGCTTTTAAAAAATGCAATGACCACTACATAAAAAAATCTTTCGGTTTAATATTTGATACAAAAAAAAAATTCTACAAATTTGTGCACTATACACATGTGTATACTAATGAAGTAGTACGAGCTGTTTTGGTAGTATGCTGATTAAGACGCACCCTACTCCATCAATACGAGCGCCTGCATCCAGCTGGGTGGATTCTGGGAGTGAAGGCTTCTTTGTCCATAGTTTGGATGGGTGTATGGTACATGTGGTTTCATTGGGGGCAGGGTATACTGCAATTTGACTCTATCTGAGTTTTAGCCCAGCTGGAGAATCCAAATAGTTATTGGAGCCGCGGAGGCTCAGAAAGCTGTGATGACAGAGACGCTGGGAGTGGCGTTGGTGGATTCAGACAGCGGCCTGTAATTTTTTATCCTCTCAAGGGAGCCGTGAATGTGTGCGCAGGAAGAGGAAGTTTATAAGCCAAATGTGGACACAGATGACGCAACCCTAAGCAGCAAAACAGATGTGAGGAAAGACCAACCCGCAGGAGACAAAGATCAGCGCTGGTGAGGCTGGACCTTGTCCTTTACGCACCATTGGACCTGACTCACTCATATTAGCCACTAAAAATCTATTTATTTTGAACTGGAGCACTGCAGACTTGAGGAAAAGCCAGAATGTTTGTCCCCAGAAACAATTCCAGCACAACAAATGTCTCATTATTAAGTAGTGGTACTCCAGGACAGAAGCCAATGCTAAGTGACATTAAGCTGTTTGTCTGGATTATAAGGGTCTCTTTGACCCAAATACAGAGATAACCTCCACTACAGGACGTTTGTTTAGAGTTTAATGTGTACCTGAAATGCTGTTGTGAATCAAAACAGCTCAACTTCCAGTAACTACATCAATAAGTAGGGTAAAGTAATAATAATCAGCTCATAAATAATCAACAAGCTAGAGTCAAATTCCATGAATTGTTTTGAGAAGATTTGGAAAGAGCTTGTGGGCACTAATCTGAAAAAGGAAATAAAATTAATTGTGAAATCCCATTTAGTGGTTGAGTGAACAATCTGAGAACAAGGGACAAAAGCGGTCTGGGAAAAGTTGTGTATTCTTATCCTAAAGTTCACTTTGCAGATTTCATTTGTGCCAAAACAAATCCCACTAGAAGTCTTTCACTTTTTCCATCAGTCACTTTCCAAGTGTTTTGAATTGACCTGGTTCTTGTGCAAGCTGCTTGTGTGCAACTGTTGAGCATGAAATGTGTGTCATCTTCAGCTTAATTCACTAAGAGAGGCCTTAAAGGGATAGTCCACCCAAAAATGAACACTTGCTGTTAATTTACTCACCCTCCATGCAATGTCATGCAAGATGTAGGTGAGGTTCTGTGGTCCTTGGTGATTCATAAAATGCAAGTCGGGGGCTGCTCGTGTTTGAGAATAAAAAAAGCATATCAAGGAACACAAAATGAATACCTGTGGCTTCTTATGATATATTGAGGTCTTATGAAGTGAAACGATCGGTCTGTGCAAGAAAACTGAACATATTCACAGCGTTATTACCTGTAATCCAGAGCCTCAGGCAAACGTAAAATAAACTTGTCCAACAGAACTTTTTACATAAACCATGAGAAACTGTAAAAAAAAAAAAAAAAAAAAAAAAAAAAAAAAAAACATACATTTCGCCTCTTCATTCAAGTGCTCCATTCACACATGCTCATATTAGCAGCTCATCAGTTCTTCAGTCCGTGAACTGATTCAGAAGATTCAGTCCGATTTGGTGAACTGGTTCATCCAATTCACTAAAAAGAACTGGCTCAAAAGAATGATTCATTCGTGATCATTTGCCTGAAGCTGTGGATTACAGGTAATAAAGCTGTAAATAATGTTCAATTTCTTGCACAGACCGACAGTTTCATTTCATCAGACCTCATATCGTCAGGAGCCATGAGTATTAATTTAGTGTTGCCTGTATCTGCTTTTTTGACACTCAAAGTGCTGGTAAGCCACTGCATTTTATGAATCACCAAGGACCACAGTTTCAGCTAAAAATCTTCTTTACTGTTCTACTGAAGAAACAAACTCATCTACATCTTGGATGGCCTGAGGGTGAGTAAGTTAATAGCAAGTTTTCCTTTTTGGGTGAACTATTCCTTTAATAGCGATTGACTGTGCTGCTAATTCACAACATGACTGAACACGTCCTGCAGATTTGGGGCCGTCCCATCCTACCTTCCCCCTGCGGACAGTGATGTGCTGAAACTGCAGTGAGTGATTCTAGAGCTCCAGGGGTCCAGGAAACGACTCCACTGGAATCAACATCTGGCCAATAGTGACCTTAAATGACACTGGGTGTAAACATGCAGTGACGGCGGATAACAAATAAATCAAATCTGGATTGATTGGAAACACTTGATCGTCAATCTGTTTGCTCTTTCAGGGGAGGAACAGGAAAACTCTGACTGAATGGAGTGAAAGACGCTCTACATGTCCAATACACAAGCAGCAATGGTGTAAATGAGCAATGTATACCGCTATAATATGCTATCTCTCTGTACAGAAATTAACGTGGAAACTTTTTAAATAATAACATGGATTTAAATGAAAATACAGAGAGAAACGTGTCCCAAACAGTTTTATAATATTAGTCTTACTGTTTTGAGTTAAGACTTATTTATTTAAATATAAATAGTTTGTTTGTATCACATTACAAATAATAAGAGTAGAAAAATTAAATGAGATGATGCACTTTTTATTTGTAAAATATTTAATTTACTGGATTTTCAAAAAAAAATTTTTTTTTACATGGTTTACATTAAAATAAATGTACTAAAACTGTATTAAACAATTTTTTTAAAATAACAATGTGGCAACATTTCAAAAATAATTACAAACATATGGCAAGTAACATTACATTAAAAAAGTAGTAAAGTATTTTTCTTGTAAAATCAAATTCAATGTTTGTTTTATTTACTTTAAAAATAAAACAAAATTTACTTATTTACTTACATTATTAATGTATTAACTTTAAAAATAAAAATAATATAGTATATATTTTTGATATTTAATATTTTAAAATATAATATATAAAATTAATGCATAATATATGTGTGTGTGTGTGTGTGTCTATATATATATATATATATATATTTATTTCTCATGCAATGTTATACTCCCAAAGCTAATAACCTTTACTGCATCGCAGCACCTCCATTACAACTTCTTCACCGCCAAAATATCATCCTCCAAGGGGCACTTAGAATGACTGGGCAGATAAGACCGAGTCAAACCACAAGATCATGATGAATAAATTGGTACGTGGTAATGAGTAATGAATGTGTGTGCGCTCAGCGAACGTTCAGGCTCAAGTTGCAGCTCATACAAACCATCCATTCAGAGCAAGAGAGCAAGAATGTGTGTCGCAGAATGATGCAGGACGAAAGCCCTGCCCTCTCAGAGAACAGGCTGAGTCTGTGTCCGCCCGTCCCGCAGAGAGCACAGAGGAGAAGACTAACACACTGAGCACAGAGGGTTTCTCACTGCAGACCGCCGGCCAACAGACTCGCCCCTCCCGTCCCATAAGAGCAGCTCTGCTAAAGCTTGAGTCATCAGAACACCACGTGATTCCTGAGTGACAAATGTTATCAAAATGTCAGAGAGCTCAGGAACACAAGATCAGGCCGTCCTAACATGCTATGCACTGACCACACACATTTTCAGGACCAGGATGCTGTCGATAAACTGACCTGATCTGAATCAACACACAGTCTATTTATATGCATAAAATAGTTTTTTGGCTATTTGCTATTTGAGTACGCTGCTATACAGTTGATGGGTGTTCTGGGTTGTCGCTAGGTCATTTTTGCTGGCCATATTTTGTATAATAATTTAGAATAATTTATTCTTTTTATTTATATCATAATTTAAAAAGTTATTTTAGTATTATTTTTATTGCTATTTGAAACAAGTTTTATTTTATATTTTCCATTTTCATTTTAATTCTAGTAAGTTTTAGTATTTTATTTCACTTTTTATTTTTTGTCATTTTTAGTTTAGGGGTTTTTTTGGTATACAAGTCAAACTTAATTAAAATGAAAAATGTAGCTGAAGTAAAGTTTTTTATATTTATATTTAATTCGGTTAACATGTATTTCAAATAATGAAATGAAAATATGCTTTTAATTTTAGTTTCAGTTTTAGATAACTATACTAGCCCTGTTCAAAAACTTTTTTTTATAATTTATTCTAATAATTATTTTATATATTTTATTATTTTTTATGCAATTTATTATATGTGTGTGTTTATATATACACTATTTTTAATTAGAATAGAATAGAATTTTTATTATATATATATATAATTTTATTTCAATTAACATTTATTTTTCCTTTATTTATTCAAGTCACCTTTATTTATATAGCGCTTTATCCAATACAGATTGTGTGAAAGCGGCTTTACAGTGTTAAACATGAAAAATGTGTGCTGACACTGCAAGAGGACAATAGTAAATAGTAGTATTTACTATAGTAGTTTTATTGTACTATTTACTACAGTACAATAGTAGTAAACAGCAAATTTTTCAGTTAAAGTCAGTTCATTGTTGATTCAGTGATGTCATCATCCAGCTCAATTCAGTTCTCATCAAATAGTGTCTGTGCAATCAAGTCAACTATATTGCCAGAAATTGTGTCCCCAATTAAGCAAGTCAAAGGCGACGGTGGCAAGGAATATATATATATATATATATATATATATATATATATATATATATATATATATATATATATATATATATATATATATATATATATATATATATATATATATATATATATATATATATATATACACACAGTTATGCTCAAAATTATTCATACCCTTGGTAAATATGATAAAAAGAAGGCTGTGAAAATAAGTCTGCATTGTTTATCCATTTGATCTTTCATTTAAAAATTTCAAAAATGTCTAACCTTTAATTGAAGTAACAAAAGTGAAAGTGAGGGAAAATCACATCAGGAGATAAATATTTTTCTCTAGTACACAATGGCCACAATTATTGGTACCCATAGAAATTCTTATGATTAAAATATCTCTGAAGCATATTCCCATTCATATTTGCATTTTTATCACACCAGGGTGACTAGGAACATGAAACTGTCCAGCCATGACTTCCTGTTCCCCAGGATTATAAATATGAGGAACACAAAGGCCAAATTCCCTTAATCATTGATCACAAGAAGTAAAACCAAAGAATATAGTTCTGATCTGATGTGCAGCAAAAGATTGTTGAACTTCACAAATTTAGAAAGTGGCTGTAAGAAAGGAGCTAAATCATTGAAAATCCCCATTTCCACCATCAGGGTAATAATTAAGAGGTTCCAATCAACTAAAGATATTACAGATCTGCCTGCAAGAGGACGTGTGTCTATATCATCCTTACAGTTAATAGGCCTAACTTAGGCTACAATATTTTTATAAAACTGTGATCACTAGGGGTGCTCTGATCAGGATTTTTGAGGCCGATCACAGAAGGCAGTATCTGCCGATACCGATCACTGATACCGATCTTTTTATCATGTAGAATTATTTATATTGATACTCCAATCAGTATTTTTAGACATTTACTGAGTGCCTGAATTTCACCTGAATTTCTTTTGAAAATGGGGGGAATTGCTCTCTTAGGTGACTCTTGTGAGAGAGGATTTTTTAATTTGAGGGGTGGAGGGAGGCACTTTTAAGAAATTTTTTTCAAAAATATACTTCTCACCTAAATGTTTGACCATCCAGTGCATTTTTGTTTTTACAATTGTGCAGTTGTTGCAGAAAAGCTTACACACAGCACAAGCCTGATTTCACACAGGAGTCCACTACTGATCCATCTGTTTAACACAAACACAACATTAATCAATTTCTTGATTTCAAATCCAAACATTGTTACTGAAAATGCTTTTTCGTTGTGATTCTTTTACAATCTTTATAGACGTGTTTAAGCAACACATTATTCAATGCTTTTTACTTTTGCATTTACTTCTAGATTTATATATTAAGTTGCTCAAGCAAGTGGCAAAACATTTAAACTACTTTGCTTATGTTATCACAAACATTCTAAATTAACTTATGACTGGCAGAAACAGTCAGCTCTGCTGCATTTTCTTTTGCATTTAAATCATTATTATAAACAATCCTGAGTTCATAAAGAACTTTGCTTTCCATACTTCCAAGAGTGCCATCTATTGTTGCTTTGTTTATCTAAAAGTGCTCTTTTCCTTTAAACCTAGCCAAAAAGCCATATGTGTTGACTGTGAAACACAGCAGACTTTATTTATATGCATTTATAGTGTAATTACTACATTTTTGTGTCAATCCATGTTCATATTTACTGCTAACAATGCGCTGTCACTTTAATTCAGTGCGTGCAGTACAGCAAAGACAGACTCTCCTGGAACACACTACCGGACCACAACCGCATGCAGTGTTAACTCTCTGATCCGTTAACATGAGCGCGGAAAAAATACACACCGCATACGCACTGCAAACGGAGTATAATAATGTGAACCTGGCGCTTCGAGCGTTCAGTCTCCAGGAGAGCGCGCGAGTGCTGAATAGTTAAACACTGACAAGAATTAACAAGAAAACCAATTTATAAACTTTAATAACGATGCGACACTGCCTCTGTTGTGCAAGTGACAATTCCTGTTTCAACTATGCAGCGTGCAGCTCGCTTATAGTGCAGATGTGATGTGAAGTCATTTGCGCATTTTGAGAGGGAAAGAGAGAGCGCACGCTGTGATTCACACAGGCTATTTATGAAATTATGTCTCACAGAAAGTTTCAAATGACTTAATATGTTATTTAATGAATAAATATGAATTGTACCTCACCTTCAGCATTATCATTATTGTATCCACGCCAGACAGAGATTGAGACGGTGCCGCTGCACGTCGTGCCAAACCTTTCATGGCACGCGCGTCATCAGCTTGAGATCGGTTTATGAGATCGGCCTTTTTAGAGACCGCCAATCAAACATCCCAAAGCGATTATCGGCCGATAATGATCGGTACTCGATCAATCGGAGCACCCCTAGTGATCACATTAAATACAGTTTCTGTCGTATTAAAAACATTTAATGACGTCACCTATTATCTGATACTTGCCTAAAAAGACGGGTAGTTGGGTCAACCTAGAGTTTTATACGCCTATAAAAAGTTTTCAAAAGCATCTCCCCCTCACACAAAGTTTTTTCACAAATCGCACCCTGTATTTTATTTATATTTATATATATATATATATATATATATATATATATATATATATATATATATATATATATATATATATATAGGGTTTGAAATTAACACCCGCCAACCCGCCAAATGCGGGTAAAAATCAGCTGTGCCGGGTAACACTGTCAAATCACTAGCCAATTTGGCGGGTTACTTTTCGTAAGTTATGTTCACTCATTAATTTCTTGGGGAAGTTTATGCAAGCTAAATCTGCACAGGTTTAGCGCAAATACTGAACTCGTGAGACATCATGACATTATCAAGTATATTGCAAAAACCAAACAAAACCCACCTACAGAGTGCACGCATCCGTGACGTGATGAAGTCTGGTTAGACTTACTTAGTGCGCGTGCGCATTTAGACTGCGTTCTTTCACTAGGCTACACGATTCAGTCTATTAATATGCATTAAGAATGATCACATAATTCAAGATAAGGGGGCAGAAAATTTATATATTTATATCAATTTATATAGTTAATCAATATGACATTAAGAGTGCCGTTTTTTCTATAAAACTCAGCATGGTTACAAATGTGTTACAAATTGATTTTATGCAACAGTTCAATATCAAGAGACTTACATTTTAGACACCATATTGTCTGTTTTTGCTCTATTTCGCCAACAAAAACATTCCAAACACAGCCACAGCACTGTTTTGAGTCTCTGAGCAACATTACGGTGTTTCGTTCCTGAATGAATCAACCGTTTAAATGATTTGGTTCAATCGCAATGACTCACTTATTAACAGTGACTTGCTGACACCTACTGGTGGTTTTAATTTCACATTTAAAGTATCTTTTCATTTAGTAAATAATTTCAAATATCAGTATTCAACATTTCATGTTTAAAATATCAAAACATTATTTATACATTTGTAACTGCAGGTTAAAGCATTCCATGTCCCTCTGAGCTGAATAACCATGTGAAAATACATCTAAATGCCACTTCATTTGCAACTTCTGCAAAGATTAATTTTCTTGATACTGATTTCATTTGTTTAGTAACAGCCTAAATTTATTATTATTATAATTGACAGATTAAATGTAAGAATTTGACTTAAAAGATGATGCACATTTTTAGAAAAAAAATGGCTTTATAAAGGTAAAAATGCCCATAAAAGGTAAAAATCAATTTAAACTTATTGGAAAAGATTAATTTCTATCAATCCTGTGAACTGACCGCTACACAGAATATGAAGAATATCAAAAACTTTGGAGTCAGCTGTCCACAGAAGTCCTTGAGATACCAGCACAATAACACACTCAGCAAAATATTGTGTAATTATCTTTATCAATAAAATCCCAGAAAATGTTGAGATATTTTTTTTGTCAATATTGCACACCCCTAGTACTGACACAAAATGATTTGCAACCGTTGCTTTGTCACGTCCAGTGTAGACAGCCACAAGCTGTTGGTTTATTTCTGTTTTTTGTTTTTTTTTGGCTAGTAGAAGTTATGAATGCCTGGTAACTTAAAAATTTTGTAGCCAAATTGGCTGGTGAGTGAAAAAGTTAATTTCAATCCCTGTATATATATATATATATATATATATATATATATATATATATATATATATATATATATATATATATATATATATATATATATACACACACATACACACACACTTCCTATAAAAATGCAAAAAGGATTATGTAAATTTGACCACTGAAGCCTTTCAGTCTGATCCAGTCCCACAAGACCTTAAAAATACACAGTTAAAAAAGCACAGCTGTGAGGCCAGACTCCTGTGCTGTGTTTACAGTCAGACATGGCCTCTCTGGTCAAGACAGATGACTTATTTTCTTAAGATATCCTCGTCAGTACAGTGTTTAACATCACTGATTGTGTGTGTGGTCACAGAGAGAGAATGCTAGTCTATATACTGTATATGAGTCAGAGTATGAGTCATTTTATATCTTAGCAGTTTATCATAATGTTATTCACAAAGGAAATTTAATGAAAATCTGGTTACTATGTTAAATAACATTTAAGATTTAATGCATAACAAAACAAAGATGAGTCTGGCATAAATACAAAAACGCTTTATAATAAAGAGAAAGAAAGATTAAAACTAGCAAAATTTTCTAAAATTGCTCATTAGATGAGCAACATTTGAAGGTGATTTGATACACACCAACCTGTCAACACACATCAGTTCTATATTAATGCAGCAAATTTGCCATTACCATAAACAACTAAATTCAACTTCATGTTACACCCTTCAGTAACAAGTTCTCCCATGTTTTGACTTGTTTGGGACATGCCCCGCTCTGTATTTGTACATTAATTCATGTTTCTCCATCGCTGTCATGTGTAAATAAACATATAGATGAACAGTGCAACCGGTATAACAAACTCTTTAACAGCTGACACATTGGGTACAATATAAACTGACATATCACCTGAACCTAATTCACTGGAAACCACTGTTCAGATTTAGTCCAATGTGACAACATTAACTAGCATTTTTAGAAAAAAGAAAATCATCTCTGAATCAAAATGACCTGAACTCAATAGCAATAGATCAGGCTGATTGATGTCTATGAATGTTCTTTCTTTGAAACTCTACTTCCCTGAACAACGATCCTGTCATTGACCTGACTGTGTTATCAGCGGATTATAACATCAAACCATCAGCTGGGACAAATGAGATCATCTGATACAGAAGATATGCAAATAAGCAATGAACTACTACAGCTGAAAGGTTACAGATTAAGTACTAACAAACAGGTTAGTGCACAAGCACATGCCTTTCTTCATTTTCGCTCTGGTTTCTGCATCGGGCCAGGAAAGTACATCTGGCTGCCACAAGGACGCAGTCTGCATGAGATAATGTGCTTTCCAGGCTAATCGTGTCGCTGTAATTATCAGCACTAAGAAATGCTGAGCATGACGGCCGAACTGCACCCCTCAGCATCTCCTTAACCCCCGTCCTAAAGCGGAGAATGAGCCTTAGGTTATTTTTACTATTTTAAACCACCTGAAATATGACAGCTGAGACTTTGGTTGTAGAGTAAGTGGCAAAAAAAACCCTGTTTTACAGAAAGGTATGAACACACACCCTCTATACAAGTTCTTCCCAATAGAAAGCTGACAATGAATGAAGACATAATTGCAACTACCAGTTACAGAAGACAATTACTAGGCCTATTAAGTCATAAAAAGGGCATGTTTGCATTCCTCAAACACATAAAATATGTATGCATTAAGTCAAGACATGCACTAGAGACAAAAAAAAAACAATGTTTTTTCATTAGGATCTGGCTTTCCATAACATGTTGTTTCACACTAGTGGAAATAAAACATCCAAAATACACTTTATTTTGATGCACTTTATCTATTTGCATCTGCAGATTTCACTTCCACTTCCACTAAACTTTACAGTTTTATCCCCATTTATATTCTGACAGTTTTTACACAGGGGTTTGTTCATTTTATAATTTGCCTGACTTTATACATTTTATTTAAAATGTATAAAGATATACAAATTATATCTTTACACAAATTATTTAAAAACATGGTAAAAATGTCCTTTTCTAGCTGTTGACAGCATTTTCTGATTCATGTAGTGATAAAAAGAGAAATATCAAAAATTCCCTGTGTAAAAAAGCTTATACAATATATATCAACAAAAAGAATTTTGAACCTGTCTTTATACAAAGTTCCGATTTTTGTTTTGGAAATTTATGCAAATTAGCACATATTTAATTAGATAATTACTATTTTGCATATTGAAACAATATTTACGAAAGCTTGTCATACCAAAAAAATGTTGCATTTCTTAATGCAATCAATTAACTGGGGAACTATGAAGATATCTATTGGTTAAATATTACCCTTATTCACCTTTATGCCTTAAAATTAGAACATAAACTCAATTTTGAAAGTCTAACGGCATGCAGTGACAGCACAGCTGAATCATAATGCAGAAGGAAACAGCCCACATGCAACATGCATAACGATAACAGACGTATGCAACAGGTTGAACTCACAAAGCAAGCTATATTCTCCCCAGCTGAGAACAGTTTGCATTGTTGTGTGGAATTCCATGTCAACAAACCCTGGGGAGCGAAAGTCAAAGTGAGGAGAACCGGCACATACAGACCCATGAGGTGGGGGAGTGTGTATGTGTTTAGAGGGGGCCGATGGGGGCCTTAAACAAAGACCCTGTTCTGTTCTAAAGGTGAAGGAGAATATGAACCCTTCACAAAGCATATATAGTTCTCCTGGAAATGTACGTTACCGCCCTGATACTGTTGGGTTATGAATCCCAGACACACCAAACTGCTGCAAATCCAACGCTGGCTTTGATGCTGTCTAGAAAGGCGTTATGTGTCATGTCTGGTAATTTAATTGGGATGTCGGCTTAGAAACCGCTCGTTACGTACCACACATCTGGAATTAACTTCATTCGATGCGCTCTTATATCATAAATTTAGGAGTCAACATAAAAGTTGGCATGGTTTGCGGTGTGACTTGCAATGCTGCATTTCAAAAAGCATTCAAGCCCTAGTATCAAAGCATACAGTTATATTTGTATTTATGTAAATGCATTCATTCCACCTCTGAGCAGCATTAAACAGTCTATTTTAACGCCACTTCAGAAGTGCTTCCTTTGCAGTAAAAATTTGGCATTAAGTGTAAGAAAACAAAAGGTTTTAAAAATGATTACAAACATGAAACCAAAAATACACTTTCCCTGATGCATTCATGTTCATTTTAACCAAAAATGTCCATGTTGAATACACAAAAAAAGTACATGGATCTTTATGCACTAACTACCCAACTGTGAACCCTCTAATTAGTCAGCAAGAAGAGGCCCCTTTGAGCAGAAGCTGGAACGCAAACCTATTATTACATAACCTGCAACAACTCTACAAGGCTTTGAGCACTATATTCTGACTTTATCCAAACGGGCTAAACTTATCTGCATTGCTTTGTGTGGCACACCATGAGCAAGATACAGTCCCTGGATGACTGCACCATCTGAACTTTATCCCCAGGAGCCAAGTGGAACCCAATGGCACATTAGTACTCTAACAGACTCATATAGAGTGTCTCTCTGAACGATCAAGTCAAAGAAAAGCTTTTATATGACTAAATGATTAGGTTTAGAGGCTTTGTGGGTGATCTGACACTAGTTGCAACACATCACAACATGCGATGACGGTGTAAGTGAAGATGGCAATGGTGTCATGGCATTATAAGATACTTACAGTGCTGTATAAAATGTCGTTATCCCCCGGTTCGGACAATTCGCTGAGATTTTTGTCCCATTGTAAAAACGGTTCCCCGCTATCCATTATTATTTCCATACTACTTTCTGACGCCTCAACGACTCCACAAACGACTGTTAGTCAGAGTATCCGTCAAAACACTCGTCAGATCGCGATTCGGAGTGAATTTAGTGCTGTCCGCGCAAAGTTGCGCGTCTGTCGCAAGTGTTGTCGTTACTTTCCTCTCAGCTTCTTTTGAGAAATGTCGCCCCTTCACAGAAGAGCAGGAATTTGGGGCGGGGAAATGATGGGAGTTGCAAAATTTGTTTACAAAGGACTGTTTGTGGACTGTGATACTTTCAGGAAACGTTTCGGATGTTTCCAGCAAATATTATTATATGCGCTTTTAAAGGAGTTTATATTTCGTTACGCTGTTTGTAAACACTGCGCATATATCTGCCTTAGAATGCTAAACATTTCTATCCAATGCCCCGCCCTTGGAATCCGTGCGGCGACCAATCAGATCAGCTGTTACGTTTAAAGCTCACTTTTAGAGCGTACAAAATCACGGAAGACGGACAGCCCGTCTGACCAATAGGAGGTCGCTATTGTATGATTGACGTGAAATTGCTCCAATTAAAGGTGACTCCGCATAATCTTTTAACAAACCGCATAAAGCCAAGAGTACCTAACTCTGTGCACCGCCTTAACTCTATTTCTGTCAATGGATTTTTGCGGTTTAAACACCATGAAAAAGTGAACTTACTCTCATTTAAAAGTGCATGTAGGATAGTCTTAGTGTATTCTGGAGGCTAGGAAAAATGAATCAAAATTACAACTAAACGACTGTAAACGGGTAAAATGCACACAAACAAATGGAAACGAGTGAAAAACAAAAGTAAGAAATGAAACTACTGTTCTCTCAGTTTCAAAAGCTAACTCTTGAAAAGTTTCTGAAACCAGGTGTTTTACAAGTCTTGAATATTTTAAGTCATATAATATAGACATGGATGGCATATGTTTTCAAAACAAATCCTTTACTGACAAACTATTACATTTATTCATGAACATTAGTATGACATTTGGAAGTGATGTGATTATATATAACTTGCTTTTATGTTTCAAAAAAGGGGAAATTAGCATTTCTTCCTATTTCTTCCTTAATCCAGTTCATGGCTCTGGAAAGTGTGTTTACATGTCAAAGTGTTTTCTGCAGCGCTCTCTGTCGGAAAAACACAGCATGACACAATCACACAAACAGCATGACTTCTTCTGTCCATGTATGAATGTTAAGGTTGGACACAATGATACGCAGAGTTTAATGTCAGTGAACAGAGTAACACTATATAATATATCTTCTTTTGGTTCCTAAAGTCTGGGAAGGCGTCTTCATTGGTGTCTACTGGTCTCGCAGATTTTCACTTAAAAACACAATATTATCTGTGGAAAGAGACAAATGATATTTGGTAAATTTGAACTATTAAATCAAAAACAAAACATAAAAAATAAGCAGATAAGACATGTATAGTCTATTGTGAACTCTGACCTGCGATAATAGTTGTTGCCTGTCGCCTGACGTTGTTTTTATCCACGTACTCTCCATAGTCAAGCTTTCCTTCCACAAGAATACGAGACCTGAAAATAAGGTTGATTCTTGCTTAACAGCAGTATGTTTATTTTTTATATCTAATGGCTCCAAAAACAAATCTGGAACACACCCTTTCTTTACATACTGATACGCCACGTCTCTGAGGCCTGGTTTGAATACTGAAATTCTGTGCCATGTTGTTTTCTGGCTGACATCTGCAAAAAAAACAAACAAAAAAAAAAACACTTTCACAGTTATTAAGTTCTTTTAATAAGGACAATATTTCAGAAAAAAAAAAATATTTTTTTTTTTACCATATATTTGCACTATGAAGACAATTTTCTTTGAAAAAAAAATCTGTAAAAATGTCAATTTCTGTAAAAGCATATTAGAAAATCTAGAATTAGTTTGGTTGTTACCCACATACTTTAACATTATCTTTTTGTTTAACAACTTTTTTTAATCATGTATCATATATTCAAGGGCTGCACAGATACATTTTCTAAAAATTAATTTTTTTCTAATTTATCTAGAAATAAAAATTAAAAAACAATAAACAACCACAAAAATATCATAGTAACTATATATGTATGTACATATATATATATATATACACACACACAATACAAAAATATTCAATATTATTAATAATAATAAAGTCAAATAACATTATGCATATAAAAAATAAAACAAAACAATAAAAAATATGAAAAATCTTAATAATAAAAAAATAATAATAAAGAAGTCAAATAAAATTAAATGGGGACTTCTCCATTACAAAAACATGATGGGAGTAGCACACCGATTGATGTTTTAACTCTCACCTGTACTTGTTTCTCCCTCCCCGGACCGCCACATCTCGTTTGTTGCCATGGAGAAGATGGTGACGGGGTTTCTGCCCTCCACCTGTCTCATGACGGGGTCCTGTCCCACTCGCCCAAGCAGCTGCACCCGGTTAATAGCTGTCAAGAGACAAAGCAAAGATGAAGGACATTTAGAAATAACACGTCACACGTTTCTGAGTATATACAGTGATTGACAGACACTCACATCTCTCCAAGATCAGACTTGTATCTGTAGTCCTGTGTCGGACGAACTGTTTAAGTATCTGTCAGGACAGAATAAAAACAGTCAGCCTATAATAACTCTTAAGAGCAAACATGAACACTTCTTCATGTTGTGTCTGATTACCTGTGCAGAGGCACTTCTCAACATCTTCTCTACTCTGTGGATGATGTTTGCTGACAGGTCATTCACTCTATGAAGGGGAAATGGCCTTATCAGAGTAATATAGGTATAATATAAAACGAATTACATAAAAGTAAAGTTTAAAAATAGGCTATTTGCCTCATCCTTAATCATCTATAAACCGGAATGCCATGTTGTAGTTCAAGGTAAAAACATGTTAACATCTCAAAATTAACTTTTTTTTCAGTAGTTGATGCAATGTTATTACCTCACGTTCATGTACAGATAATCAGTGTTCATTAAAGTGTCATATTCGGCTATTTTATACTTTAATTATATAAGATCTGTCCTGTATCTACTTACAGCAAATCCAATGATGAAACACATTAATCTCCCGCCATTCGCTTACATCAACTATTCACGTTTAGAAGACGCACGTAATAGTGATTGTGCTCTTTATACCGACGATTTATATTCGTCTTCGCAGTTTATTTAATAGACAAATGTAAAGATAAACTTCGACTTACAAGTTCAGAAGATCTTGACGCTCAATCACTCCGCGCTGTTTCCGGTGCGCGTGGAAAACACTCCCCAGTCACAACAACCGAACTTCCGTTCCTGATCTGTACTCCTGTCATATTCAGAAAATAGCGATTTTATTCAGTTATGCGTTCGTGCTTTCAGCTGTGGGCATTTTTAAGAAGTTTTTTATATTATGTATATTGTTTGAATTAAAAATGGCAGATTTTATTAAGACTTTTTGTTATATGAATGCCATATACATATCAATATATGAATGTCACATTAAAATTAATAGTTTTACTGGCCCAGACCAGACCCAGATTTTCAATTAAAAATATATATATTAATGATTACATATTTGAAATTATTATGAACTAAGAGGGAAACAAAGACAACCCACTAAATGCATTTTGTTAAAATAATTTATATGAATTTATAGTTTGTTGGATTGGACTTGGCAAGAAAAATAACTCTCTGCATTATGACAGCAGGATCAGGTATGTTAAATAAATGTATAAAAAATAAAAAAAATTAAAGGTGTAGGGCTTTCTTTGTAAATCATATTTGTCTATTATGAAATTTTATTGCATTTTGCAACTCACTGTCACACGCAAAAACAGGTGGATATTTTCATTGTGTCATTTCCAATTGTGTAATATATATATATATATATATATATATATATATATATATATATATATATATATATATATCAACAATTACGTTTATAAAAATGTCACAGACACACAAATGTTTATTTAAAATATTTGTTATTTTTAATTTGAGGCTTTGAGGTACACAGAGTTCCTGAAAATCAGTACAGTCTCACAGAGAAAAAGTGCATTCAAACAAAACCCAACCAAAATAAACAAGTTTATCCGTACCAGTGGCTTTAGTTACAGTAAAGTGTAATAAATATGAAAAAGATTCATATTCATATTATAATACTGTGATATATTAGAGCAGCCTGCATAAACTTGAAATTGTTCACTGAAAAGTGCATATTATGTTCATTATTTTATAAATATTTTTAATATATTAAATGTTCTGTGATGTTCATGTACTCTGCATTGAATTCCCATCAAATTTCTGATATTTTACACACATATTACAGTGATAATAATCCTGAGTGTAGACAAAGGCGATATGCTAAACAGAGTAAAATTTCACAGTCTCTGTTCAACACAGAGTAACTTGAACTCAATCTCAAGACTTGAACTCAATCTCAAAGTGCAGCATGTTCATTCAAAGGCATTTTCCCACATCTATCTGCAGAAATAAAAAAAATCAATCCCAGAAGAACAGAAAGAAAAGAGCCAGAGCTCAAGGTTTCTGGAGAACGAGACTGAGGAGCTGGGAAAGAAGGCGCTGGGCAGGTTGACTGATGGGATAGTGATGGGGCAGTTTGTCCTCCAGCCCTGATGTCTTCACATAGTACCTAAAAAACAGAAGATATCATAATAAAAAAACATGACAGCTCTGTCTCAGCCTTGAAAAGATCTGAAGCTCATGAAGAACCTGAACTCCTCCTTGAATCCCGTCCTGATGTATTTGCTCAAACAGGTGCTGTGCTGCAGACAGGCTAACAAGACACAACACCGCTGGTACAGGAGAACCGCCTGAGACGGGCTGAGCGGATACTGAGCACCTGAGAGAACCAGAACCACCTGCTGGGCCTGATAGCCCACGAACGGGAGCTGCCAAAGAGCCAACAGGACATACGTTCTGATATACAAACTAATCATGTGGATTCGTGCAAATATGCATGAAAACAAAATGGTTATATACTTACTAAGAATGGATGCGGTTTAAGTAATCTAAACACCCAGCCGAGGGTAAGGAAATGTCCCAGAGCAGGTGTGCGACTAGCCTTTAAACCACAAATGAGACGAGTAAAGCTGATCAGTGGTATATATGCGTATGCATAAATAATACACTACTGGTCAAAAGTTTGGAATAATTATGATTTTTTTCAAAGTCTCTTCTGCTCACCAAGACTGTATTTATTTGACCAAAAATACAGTAAAAACTCTAATATTGTGAAATATTATTACAATTTAAATTAACTGTTATTTTATTTCAATATATTTTCAAATTTGAATATAATTTCTATAAAATATAAAATTTGAAAATAATTTATTCCTCTAATGTAAAGTTGAATTTTCAGCATCATTACTCCATTTTTTCAGTGTCACATGATCCTTCAGAAATCACTGTAATATGGTGATTTGACGGTTGTAAACCGTTTTTTTTGATGAATATAAAGTTGAAAAGAACAGCATTTCTTGGAAAATTAAAATCTTTTGTAACATTATATAAGGGTCACTTTTGATCAATTTAATGCATCCTTGTGTTGAATGAAAGTATTAATTTCTTCTTTTTTTAAAGAAACATCTTACCCCAAACTTTTGAATGGTAGTGTATAACATTTTCCACAAAAATATGAAGAGCACGACTGTTTTAAACATTAATAATTATAAGAAATGTTTCTTGAGCAGCAAATCAGCATATTAGAATGATTTCTGAAGGATCATGTAACACTGAAGACTGGAGTAATGATGCTTAATTCATCATTAAATTCAGCTTTGATCACAGGAATAAATTACATTTTAACATATATTCACATAGAAAACAGGTATTTTAATTTGTAATAATATTTACTATTTTTACTGTATTTTTTATCAAATAAATGCAGCCTTGCTGAGCAGAGTAGTATATAATATGTGTGTGTGTTTGTGTGTGTGTGTATGAGTATATATATATATATATATATATATATATATATACTGTGTATATATATATATATATATATATATATATATATATATATATATATATATTATACATATATATATTATACATATATATATACACACACACACACACATATATATATACACACACACACACACACATATATATACACACACACACACACACACACACACACACACACACACACACACATATATATATATATATATATATATATATATATATATACTGTGTATATATATATATATATATATATATATATATATATATATATTATACATATATATATTATACATATATATATATACACACACACACACACATATATATATACACACACACACACACATATATATATACACACACACACACACACACACACACACACACACACACACACACACACACACACATATATATATGTGTGTGTGTGTGTGTGTGTGTGTGTGTGTGTGTGTGTGTGTGTATATATATGTGTGTGTGTGTGTGTGTATATATATATGTGTGTGTGTGTGTGTATATATATATATGTATAATATATATATGTATAATATATATATATATATATATATATATATATATACACAGTATATATATATATATATATATATATATATATATATACTCATACACACACACACAAACACACACACATATTATATACTACTCTGCTCAGCAAGGCTGCATTTATTTGATATATATATATATATATATATATATATATGCATGAGATAAAGCTACTCACCTCCTGACAGAGCACAACCACCTCAAACAGCAGCGCAGATGCCGCATTCAGATAGTCCGCCTGCAGACGCTGCAGCTGCGACACACAAAGACACTTCATTATCATAAATTTATTGATCATAAACAAGACACGAATGGAAAAAAGAACTTATTTCATCTTCTCCTTACACCTGGGAAGCAAGGGTGAGTACATGATAACAATGCACTTGATTTTTCCATTAAGGACTATCTTTTATACCTTATTAACTGAAGATTTGGAGCCATTCGTGGAGTCTGGCAGCTGGAGATCTGGATCAACCACTAAAGCCAGCAGCATGTTCTCTGTAAGAGCTCCCCTGCGTCAAAGAGCAGCCATTTCTCATTGAAATAAGCTGTAATGAGTGCACTTGTATTTCTGGAGAGGTAGAATCACTCACTGTTTGGCCGTCAGCATGTTGAGCCTCGCCGGTTCGATCTCTGTTTCCCTGAACATCAGGCTTAATGTCTGAACCACCAAAGTGCAAAGCCTGCAGGACAGAGAGACATCGTCTTCATCTTAATGTCCTCAGACAGAAAAATGATCATGAAAATGTGCACGACAATGGATTGTAAGTTGTAAAATGTCAACCTGAGAACATTAAGAACTTATAAACACTGACAGTTTAGCTTTTTATGAGACTGAAATGTCAGGTTTTCTTGTCATGATTATAACATTTCGTGATTATTTTCTTATTGTAATTTTTTAATGATTATACTATTATTTAAAGGTTGCAAAAATGTTTCTTCAATGTTCTACTAACTTTACTTTCACCCAAAATATAATGTTACTTGAACATTTATTTTCAATATTCTAAAAACATTAAAATGTCTGGTTTTCTTGTTGGTTATAATGTTATTTAAAGGTTACTAAAACATTTCTCACAATGTTCTACTAACTTTATTTTTTACCCAAAATACAACATTACTTTAATGTTTATTTGTAATATTCTAAGAATGTTAAAATGCCCATTTTTTGCTGTGATTATAACAAAATATAAAGTTATAAATAAATATAAATCCAAAATATAGTTATTTGAATGTTTATTTTTAGGTTTCTAAGAACTTTAAAATGTCCAGTTTTCTTGTTGTGATTAAAACATAATTTCAATGTGACTAAAACGTTTCTTAAACATTCTACGAAATTTTATTTACCCAATATACAACATTATGTGGACGTTTATTTATAATATTCTAAGAATGTTAAAATGTCCAGTTATTGTTGTGATTGGATTGTTATTTAAATGTGTATAAAACATTTCTTAAATGTTCAAATAATATTATATTTTGGGTAAAAATTAAATTTAGAAGAACGTTTATTTTTAATATTCTAAAAACATTAAAATCTCCAGGTTTCTTGTCATGAACGTTATTTAAACATTACAAAAATGTTTGACTAATCATCATATTCAAATAACATCATAGGAACGTTCTGAAAAATGTTGATCTCAGAATGTTTTCTCTCAACTTTAAAGTTATAAGAAAGTTCCATAAACATAACTTTATGAGCGTTCTGTCCCAACATTTCTATAACTTTTTAAAAACATTAGTGAAAGTTATGAGAATGTTTCCTGTCAGCTGCATAAGTTATCTGTGCATGAGTTGAATGTTGAATGTCTTTCTTATTACGAGGCTTACAGAAGTCTGTCGGCTGTGTGAACTCCTTCCTGGCCGCCCTGAGAGCTTTCAGCCAGCGTTTTCAGAAGGAAAGGATAAAGGTCCGGTGACTGGGGAGCAAATAAAAAGGATTTTGTGAGGAAAATGTCATTTTTGGATGAACAGTGCATGCGTTTGGATAGAGACAGCTGCATGTTACCCTCCAGAAGAGTTTTTTGATGGTGGGGTTGCGGTACGTGGCTGTGTGTAGCTCCTTCAGGAGTAAATACAGACTCTCCAGGCTGATGTTCTCCTGGAACAGCTCTCTGCTCAACTGACTGAACAAGTGGCACGTCCGTTCCCAGCTGGAAACACATTAGCAGACGCTTTCATAGCCTGCACATTTTACAATGCCCACACAGATAAACGCAAGCTGTACAGTCAGAAAGATGCTGTACCTGATTTTCTGATATTTCTGTTTCTGAGGAGAACAGGAGGATATGCCACATCTCTTCCTGTACACTGGATCCAGCATCAAAGTTGATCGCTACCATAAAAAAAAAAAAGCAGAAATGTGCAGCTTATGTCTTTATTAAAACAATTAAGTTTATTTGTCTATACAAAATTGTACTATTTGATTTGTAAAGCATTCAAATGAATCCTTTTAGCAGTACTTTAGCACTTTGCTTTCAACACAGTGCATATTTATTTTAACTTTTATATGTAGGGCAAATTAAGGTGTATAATAAAGAAGGGAACAGACGGCAATATAGTTCTTCTTATTTTATTTTGTTTTGTATTATGAATTATATTTTATTTATTTTAAAAATAAGAGAAGCAGTTTTGTTTTTAATTATTAATATTAAATTCATAATAATAATAGTAATAATAATAAATTAATGATATATTATTAATATTTTACCACAAGAAATTTTCATTATATTCAAACCTTAAAATGATATAAGATTAAAAACAAGATAAGATAATAATTTTATTATCGTATTTTATTTTATATTAAGAATAAAATATTTATTTATTTTAAAATTAAGGGAATCAATTTTGTTTTTAAATATTTAATTATTATTATTGTTGTTGTTGTTGTTAATAATAATAAACTTGTCATGGAAAGGTCAAAACTCAACTAAATTTTAAAAGTTTTTAAAAAGTCAAGATAATTTTATAATAATAATCTTAATATCAATAATTTTGATAAATAATTTTATAGTTTTAATTAAATAATTATCTCCAAAAATTAAATTATTTTATATGTTCTTATTTGTGACAAAAAAGTGTGCTTGATCTATAAAGAAATTAAAATCATCTTTTTAGGAGTACTTTACTTTAAAAACAGTGAAAGTGTTTTATTTTAGCCTTTCAGTTTTAACCTTTATACCACTGCAATGCCTTGCAAAGACTTCCATTTTAAGTGTATTACTTTCAATGTAAAATGGTCAAATACAGAATGAATGTTGACCATTAAACACAAAGCGAGTAGAAACTGATTCCACAAACACTTACTATGATGTAGCTGCTCCAGGAGCTCTGCAGGTGAAGGTATATTCGTGACGATGGAGATACAGCATAAAGGTGTAACTCCTCCTCCTGCTCCTCTGTTATTGTTGTTCTCCTCATCAGTGTTGTGGGGACTGAAGCGCTGCGACTCTCTCGCTGGCCACTGTTGGCCAGAGGAACTGCACTGGAGCTGGAGGAGTGAGCAGGAGACGCATTAAACACAGCCAGAGCCAAAACATCTGGGTTCGGACAGGAAGCTGAACGTCTCTTCGGAATGACGCTGCCTTCTTCTTCCTCCAGACCACCATCACTATAACAGACAAAGACATACGTGTGTTTTTAGGGCAAGTCAAACATGTCAGGGTGATTAGGAATCTTAAAGGGATAGTTCACCCAAAAATGACATTTCTGTCATCATTTCCTCACCCTCAAGCTTTTCCAAACCTGTATGATTTTCATCCTTCTGTTCAATATAAAAGAAGATATTTCGAAGAATGTTAGTGAACAAACAGTTGCCATTGACTTCCATGGTATGAAAAAAATACTATGGAAGGCAATAGCTACCGGCAACTGTTTGTTCACTAACATTCTTCGAAATGTCTTCTTTTATGTTCAGCAAAACAAAGAAATTTATCATTTTTGGGTGAACTATCCCTTTAAACCTGTCTTAAAAGCACAGCAAAGAAAAAAAAGTAAAAAATAAAATAAATAAAAAAGGTTTTAATTATTATTTAATTATAAATTCTTATTTATTTTAGATTAAAAAGTAGGAAAACAGTTTTGTTTTTAAATATTAATATTAAATTGATAGTATTATCAATCATAATCATAAATATTAAATTTAAAATATTATTAATATCTATGACATGGCAAACAGGGCTATTATAGTTAACTAAAACTAAAATCATTTTTAAAAATTGTTACTTGAAATAAAATAAATGTTAAATAAAAACTAAATAAAATATTTAAAAAATGTTAATTTATTTTATTTCAACTAGTTGACAAGGAAATGTTCCTCACTTTCATTTAGTTTATTTGCATGTGCTAAAATAAAAATAAAACTGAAATAAAAATAAATAAAAAAATTATATAGACATAAAAAATCAAAAACTAATAAAAACGACAAAAACACACAACAAAATTACTAAAACTTTGACTAAAATTAAAATGAGAATGGAAAAATTCAAAATATTTATAAAAACTATAATATATTAAAATAAAATAAAATAAATGTGTTTAAAAGTTTTAAATTGAGGTTTAAATTTTAAGTTTAAATATTAAGATTAAGATGACCTCATGTGTTCAAGGACTCAAAGGTTTCAAACTACTGTAGAAAATTAACAAAAATACTTCAGGGGTTAACTTTCTAATAAACTGATCTAAGACAGATCTATTTATAATGAAAACAGATGTCTTCAAAGAGCTCCTCTGAACTGTATAATTAAATAGGGCCTTTGATAAAGCACAAAAGCTACTTTTCCTTGCAACACTGCAGTCTAGTTGCACTGACAGAACATTTCCATGAGGAGTCGTTCATGAGCGACGCTTTCAGCGGCACAGAACTTCACTGTTTGGATGCCAGACAAGGTCGTTCCCATCCCATCATCATCCTCCCATTTCAATCTCCTCTAATAGGATGCAGGATCAAGAGAAAATCTTTCCATATGCCTCAACCTTCTCACAATTTCCCCAGTGGAAAACGTTTTTTTAGGTGCACTGACCTATTTTTTCGTTCTCATATACTGATGCCTAAAAAATGCTCACAGGGCGTTTCTGCACAACCGCACACCAACGATTCAATAAAACCTTCATTTGATAGTTAAATTGTGGAAAAGCTGGCTTTAAATACGTTTAAAGCACTTCCCATGTGGCTTACTCACAAATATGTGCTAAATATGAACTAATGGTGTCCCTCGGGTCGGGTTCGACTCGCTGCTCCTCTGTAGAGAAATCACACGTTCACACTGATCTCAGAACAGTCTCAGAGAGCTCTGGCTGGCGTCTCCCGCACAAACATGTGTTGTTAAGAACATCAGGCTACCATGTTTTGCTGAGACAAACAGGGTCTTTTAATTGGACGTTTATTGCTCGGTGGTTTCCGTCTCATCTTGTGCCCTGGCAACAGCGGGAATGACGCCAGTCCTCCTCCTCTAAAGTCATGGACTGTCAACAGTGTAAAATGCATCACAGCACATTGTGTGCAGCAGCTGATAGCAGTTTTGGAAGCCCAGTGGTTTTCAGTATTCAGATTTTACAGGTTTCATTATGAATATAAGTGTTGTTATCGTTAACTAAAACTATAACTAATTTAAAAAACATATTAATTGAAATAACGTTTAAGTAAAGTAAAATTTAAATATTAGATGAAAACTTAAACTAAATGGAAATAAGTAATAAGTAACTATTAAGTTAAGGTACTAAAATTATTAAGTGAAAACTAAAATGAAAATAAAACTAAGACTGAAATAAAAATAAATGTAAACTATTTAAAAATGTAAAAAATAATAAAAATACAAAAGTATGTACCAAAAGACTAAAAATGTAGCTAAAATTAAATATATAAAAATATAATAATATTTAATATTTAATTTGAAAATAAATAATACTCAGTGTTATTTTAGTATCATTGAGATACTACTATAGTTTTTAAAATATGTTGTATTCATTTTTCATGTTTTCATTTTAATTTTGGATAAAGTTTAGAAATTTTGCTGTGTGTTTTTTGTGTTTTTGTTGTTTTATTTTATTAGTTTTAGTGTTTTTTTTTTTGTTTTTTTTTAAATATGTGTACATGTGTACATTATTATTTAGTTTCAGTTATTTTATTACATCAACCTGAAAATTAGAAATACTGAAATGGGTTTACATTTTAATTTATTTCAATTAAATTTTATTTTATTTATAAGGGACAAAGGTTTTTATGGATTTAGTATTAGTTTAACCGTAATTAGCCTTATTAACTGTTTTTAGCATTATATTTTATATTTATTTTTTTAATGCTTCTGTATATATATATATATATTTTTTTTTAATAATTACTATTTCAGTTTTAGTTTTAGTTATTTTGAAAATGAGTCTTGAAAATGAGAAATGTTGCCTTGGCAAATATAGCTGAAAATAAGTAAGATTAACATTTTTTTTTTTAAACATTTGAATATATTTCAGTTAAAGTTAATTTTGTTTTATACGTGACAAAAGTAACTATAATAACCCTGTTATTGTAATGTTATTACTAGAATTTTGTTATTAGCAGAAAAATTTATTTTGAATTATATTATAATTATATTATAAATTATTTGACCTGAAAATCAGCATGAAACCACATACACAACACGGAATTTACTGCGAGTGGTTTCTAATTTACAAGATGTGTCTTTCTTTTATCTGCGCTCATTAAACATGCATATGAAACGCGACCTTTCTCCTCTCCTCATTTCCTCTTCAGATGCTCACATTGCAACATTTCAGAGAGCAACATGCTCTGTAAATTACAACAATAAAGTTACTCAAAATAGGATTTTAATCAAATAAATGCAAATAAAATTAAACAGCATAAATGGAACACTGAATTCTAACAATTGTTTTCCCACAATTCAATATTAGGATTTAAATGCATCATATTGTACATTTTACATCATTTTATTTTCTTCTTAATTTCTTACCACTCTAAACTACAGTGCAGTAAAATATAAAAAGTCACTAAAAAGTCAACTTTTGATCCATTAAATTAATGCTTTCTTTTGCACGTCACTGGATAAAACCCCAAGACACATTTTTGTGATGCTGATGCATGTCAAACAATTCAGCCTGATGACTTTTGAACCTTTAAATCAATATACTATGTATCTATGATATCTTAGCACAGACAAGAACTTAATCAAATAAGTTTCTAAGCAACGAAGCACAACACACGCACGTCTCGTGAGATAAAGAGCAGTGGGATTCAGAATATCTCTGCATTTATTATGGCACCGGTTGGTTTAACATGATCGCTATAGCTTGAGTTGCTAAGCAAACGAGTCTTCAAAACGGAGTCTGTTCACTGTGAGCATTGTAGAGTCAGAGGCAGTAAAAGCTGTGAGGTGGAGATAAAGCGTTTGAATGGCTCATTGTGGTGTGTTGGGTGAACGTGAGGCCGTTAACACTTTACCTCATTGATGTAGGAGAGATTCTCCAGCTAGAGGACTCAGACGACAGGAGAACGGGACTCACCCCTGCAGGATCATAAAACACAATTATTTCATTTTCAAGTTCAGGTGTATCTGAGATGACAATTTACATTTACATTTATACATCTGGCAGACACTGTTATTCAAAGTGACACATTGCATTCAAGTTACACGTTAACATTTTATCCTTTAACCCATTTAACCCATGACCTTGGTGTTGCTCTACTCTTTGAGCTACAAGAAATGATTCATCGTGGTGTTTCAATCTATCCTGAATTTTAAAACGTCAATTTCACATTATTTATGTGTCCATAACTGCAGATTATACAGACAATTACTTGAATATATCTCTTTGTTGATAAATATTGGATTAATTTTGATGTTTTTAAGTGGCAAAAACAGAAAAAGAAAAAAAAAAAAACGTGGTGTAACTGTCCTGAGAAAAAAACAAAAACTTGTGGTTAGTAACTATTTTACTATTATTTAATATACTTGTATAATTAAATAATTTTTAGCATTGTTTTTTAAAAATATATTGTAGTTTCCTCATATTGTATTATTTTAATATAATATTTAATAATTTAATATTTATTTTAAATATTATGATCAATTTTTCAATGTCTAACGTCAAAATTCCAAATACAAAATGTAAAAATAAATAAATAAATAAATAAAAATGAAAAAAAAAAAAACTTGCAGTTTGACATATTATTAACTTTTAGTATTATTCAGTAAACAAAAATATAGGTATATATACAATTGTCCCATATTTTATTCATTTTTAATAATGCAATATTTTTTAAATATTATGATTATGCTCTGAATGTAAAATGTCATAATTCTAAAAATGTTGTAAAAAATTAATTGTATCTTGGGAAAAAAACTAAAAAACTTAAGCTATGTTATTATGTTATTTTACTTTCACAGTTTTTGAGTCACTAAATTTGTATATTGAAAACTCAAATATGTCATTATGTACATATTTTCATTGCTCTTAATAACTAATTTGCCATTGTTTCATGAGTGTCTCTTGTTTGTTTAAAGGTTGAGAATGTTTCATTTTTCTGCTTGTTTGCAAATAGGAAAAATATCTGTCATTGACCTGCAACAGTAACAGAGCAAACTCCTCAATGAGTGAATTCAGCTCTTCATTCACAGATGAACTCAAATGATGTAGAAATGCTGATTGTCCTTGTGCATCCTATCTATACAGATAACCTGCTTCAGCTGTTTATCCAGCACTGGTTAAGCAGCTTTCCTGCACTGCCGTATACTAAATCTCAGTGCAGACGTGTCACCTAACAGTTAAGATGAACACAAAACTCTCAGCTGACAGATACATGCATGTCAGTGTAGGTTAGACGGGTGTCAGAACTGCTGCTTCATCCAGACAGCTGAAAGAGCTCATGGATTAACACACATACCTGCTGCACAGATTGCAGTTTTACATCACACTGTCTAGGGAAACATGGACTCAATTCTGGGCCTCTAGTAATAGGCTACAGTTATGCAGTCATGCTTTGCATCTCCTGCTTGAGAACAGTTAATTAATTCCTGATGAATTATTAATTCTTGATTGAATTAAATAGCTTTTTTACCCTCCAGAGAATGATGGGCACTCGAGTTGTGTCCTGATGGAAATGATGGCTTATTCTGACCGGATCCTTTGGGTCTTGAGCTCTTTTTCCCAGGATTCTTTGCTGTATGAACAACACGGATATGCATTGAGCGCTCACGATCCTTTCCACTGAGGAAATCAGGCAAATCATTGATCTGTGAGGAAAGACAGAGATTTGTACGCTTACAGTCTAACATTGACCTATATACATCAGTGTAAGCTGCTCGAATGACCGTTTAATAACGTCTAATCATCAATAATCAATTAGAAGCATTACTTTGTATATTTACTGTATATATAAAATATGCATATTGTATTTCTGAGGAAAATGCATTTGCACCTTGCAACGTTAATAACAGATAAATTGCTTTCTTGGTAATTCTGACATTTCCATGTTTCATTGTCTATGTGTTTTCCAGTCTTTCAGCGCCGAACCGCTCCATGACTCACGCTTTGAGCTGTACGTACATGAGCTTTCCAAACACACCTTCTTTAAGCAGTTTAACATGACAGGATAAGCAAACGTCCTCACTATAATTAGCATTGTCTTAGCAGACAGTCGTGCTTTAGCTGACATTTAGAACACACTGACTCAGCGGCGACTGATGTATGATTTAAAAATATCAGTAAATCAGTAAATAAATAACACATGATTATTAGTTAATATATTTACATAATAATTCATATAAGAATAATAATAATAAATTAACAATTTAATTAATAAATAAATCATATATAATTATACATAATTCCTCAAGCAATTCAGTGAGGGAATGAAAAAAATTAATTTAATAAATATACAAAAATTTGTCTCTTGTCGTGTAAAGTGCTTTCACATTTTTAGATGATTCATTTCTATGATTTTTCATGGCTTTTCCAGTTATTTGTGATGACTGAAGGAGATTGCTCTCACAATGAGTAATTTCTAACCATTAAAAAAATAAAAATAAATAATAATAATAATAATGTTCCTTAAATTTTCTAGGTCTAGTAAACACACTTTTGAAATTCCCTGATATTTCCAGGTTTTTCAGGAACACGTGAATCCTGTTCAGAAGAGTGTGGCTAAGTAAAATTAAGACAAATAATTTTGGAATAAAGAACTTATGCAATCACAGTTTTGGAATAAAGAACTTATGCAATCAAAGAAGTCAGCAAAATATCACAAATTCATTTTATTATTGAGCAAATATGCAAAATAGTGTGCTTATAGCTTCTATTGATGTGTACTGCATTATGCATTGCACTGTACTGTTATTTTACTATATTGTGTTGTACTGTATTGTGTTGTTTTAATAAATGCATTCCCAGCTAATAGGGAACGTTCTCATAACGGGTTAAATTTCTAGAAAAGTTCTCTCAACGTTAATTAAACGTTTGTTCAGTTACCCGGTCTTTAATAACATTCTCAGAATGTTTGCACAAAAACATATTTATATAGCCTATCATTCATGGAATGTTTCTAGTTGGACGTTCTTCTAACGTTTCACAAGTTACAAGTTCAAGACAGCATTCCTATAATGTTTGCAAAATGATAAAATGGAATGTTCATTTAAAGTTTTCTGTAACGTTCATATAACCACGAAAGAACGTTTTGCGTTTGGAGAACATTCAGAAAAACGTTAGAAAAAGGGACATTAGGAAAATTTTATGTTTTTTTTTTTTTAGCTGGGTTAATCAATACATGCAAAAGCACTCGTGCATTTGGCAATAAAGTACTTTATATGAACAGATGAAATGCCAGCAGCATTGATATTTGTGTGTAGCTATATGTTTCTCTCTCTCACCAGCTCGATGCTCTTGATGTGTCTGAAGCTGAGCGCCTCTCGCAGCGCCCGCGGGTGATACTCGCTCAGATACACGCTCTCATCGCTCAAGATCACATGCATGAAAACCTTCTTGACCGACTCCGAGAGCACCACACACGGCTCGTACACCCGGATCCGCTCGTACACATCGCGACTGGTGTTCCTCTTGAGGAAAGAGTCCAGTTTGCTGTTGTTCTGGCGGAGCAGCCCGTCCGCGTTCAGCGCGCTGCTTCTGGCCATGGGAATGTCACCTTTAACACCACACACACCCTACTACGTCCCATATCCCGCTCGTGCTGTCATATTAAATATCATACAGAAGTCATTTCTACCTTCACTTCACTGAATCCCTGCTGTGTCTGCTGTAAGGTGTATTCTCGCGCTCTAGGCGTATTTAACTCCTGTCAATGGGTGCGGAGCGGCGCTCTCGTTGCGCTTGCGCAGCCACCCTTATAAATAGTGCAGCATGGCTTGGGTCTTTGTTATGAGTATACAGCATGCAACAATAACAAAAGATAGGCTATAAACGTAAAAAAAAAACTAATGAATATAAAACGTTATAGCTGATGAAATTGACAAAAATGTGTTGTAGCCGACATGCCCACTATAGCGTGGAAGACATATGGAGTAATTTTACGTATGGAGTAATTTTTTTTTTTTTTTTTTTGTGGAGTGCTTTTAATCAAAAAGAGCATTCTGCTAAACTTCTGCTTTTGTATTTCGGGGGGGAAATCATACAGGTATGAAGAATATTCATTTTTTGGCTCCTCTTTTCTTTTTATAGCCCTATAGCCTATTGTATATAGCTCTTTATGTAGCCTATAAAGTATTTTTTATAATGTATATTATTTTGTTGTAATTTGAGGAGGATAGATTGCGGTTTAATGTAAGAGATGTGTTTGTTTACTATTTTATGACTGAAATGCATGCTGAAATGTTCGCAGAACAATTGCGCCACTTTGTGGACATAAAGACTACTCGGTGTTACTTGAGCAGATGCTTCTGTTTCTTATTGATATGGAGTGCTAGTTAACCTGGGAGCAATTAACTAAACTGTTAGACATTATGCCTCTCAACATTACAGCATTCTCATGCATAATTTACTGTGTAAGAACGTCATCGCCATTGGAGTTTATAACAATAGTCGTTTTAAACAGAACGATTTTATTACATGAATATTTATTAGGTAGTCTGAATAATAAAAGTAATCTGCTGTTCAGAGCAACAAAAATAATGAATCAACATCTCTAAAGCCCAGTCATTCAGTCACCACTAAATTTACTGCTACCCATCCATCATCTTGTTTTCTTCAACCTCTTTTTTTCTTCACAATGTTGTTTCCTATATATCCTGCAATAGACAGATAAAATACTGTGAACATGCCAGAGCTGAACTGAATAATTTGATGGTCAGCTAATTAGAGAGATCAAGCTCAAGTAGGTCAGTTTGACTGGACCCAGAAAATCAGATCCTAAGATTAAACATTTACATGTGAATAGGATTTAACCATGTATTTCTGTATGTGTATCTAAATATATGTATCTAAATATATCTATATCTATATTACAAGCACTTTGTAATCTTTATATATATATATATATATATATATATATATATATATATATATACGGTGAGACACTGTGGGCAGTAAAAACTACAAGACACGTACAATGATTTTAATTGTTTTATTTGTTATAAACAAAATCAAGTTTGAAGTATCATAGGTTTATGGGATCCCAATGTATGTCCATAATCTGGACATTAGTGTAATTCTCCTATACTTCCATAATACAAAAAACATAGAAACATTAAATTGATGCTCTAATGTGAACTGACACGGTTGCATTTTTCATTTTATGAGTGCAAGCAGTCAGAACCTTTGCTACAAAAATAAAAAGTACTAACTGACAAAAATAAACCCTGGAGGGGATCACAGTACCAGTATGGAGTCCTCACCTCTCCTAATATAACATTCCTCTCCGAGAAGCTACTCAACGGGCCTCCTTAGAGTCATTCAGAAATCTCACATATGCAACACACTAAATGTAACTACATTTGGACTCACACCTGGTCCAACATCTAGATCTAGCGGTGTGTGGTGATCTAGGTGGCTCTAGCTTGAGTCCATCATTTCTCTTGTTTTTCTGAACTCCAGGAGCCCTTTGCACGTAGGGGCCGTAATCCGTCACTATGGTGACAGTTGTAAAAGTTCTGAATAAAAGTGTGTTTCTATGGCCACAGACGCTGTGGAGCGGCGCTGAGGTACGGCGGCAGAGCAGGCGGTTCGCTGGGGCTTTCTGCAGGCGGAGGGGTGGAGAGGCGGAGGTAGACGGGCGCGCTGGGTGCAGTCGGCACTGTGGGTGTGGGAACCCTCTGCAGAACCACATGCGGGTACATCTGACTTTCCGTACGGTAAAGACCAGGAAGAGGAGCTTTCAGGAGGTTTTCCTGACTCCTGCAAAAGAAACAGACCATTTTTTAAAGAAATGTATGCTTTTAGTGAGCAAGGGTACATTAAATTGATTAAAAGTGACAGTAAAGACTTTTGTAATGTTACAAAAAAAAATTATTTTAAATAAATGCTGTTGTTTTGAACATTCAGCAAAGAAACCTGGATGTACACAAAAATATTAAGCAGTACAACTATTTATTATAGAAGATAATTTCCAACATGGGATAAAAAATAAAAAAGGTAATTGTAGCATTTTATCTCACAATTCAGACTTTATTTCTCATAATTCTGACTTTTTAGATCACTTTTTAGATATTATTATTTTATTTATTTATTTTTTTCATGGAAGCTTGTTTCCTCCATAGGGTAAAAAAAAATTAAAAGGTAATTTTTTTTCTCCCTATTCTGAGTTGATTATCAGACTGATTATCAGAATTGCAAGATATAAATGCAGAATTGCGAGATATAAATGCAGAATTGCAAGAAATGCAGAATTGTAAGCTATAAACTGAGAATTGCGAGAAATGCAGAACTGCGAGATACAAACTCAGAACTGCCATATATAAATGCAGAATTGTGAGATATAAACTCAGAATTGCAAGATATAAATTTATATACAGGTATATACAATATTTATATATAAAGATATAAAGAAAAGTCAGAATTGTGACAAACTGTTTTTGAAAAAAACAAAAAAACAAAACAAAAAACAATTACAAAGAAAGTCAGAATTGTGAGATTAAAATTAAATTTTAAAAGATATTGAAATAGAAAACTTTATTTCTTCTTAAATAGTACCAAAATATTAATTTTTGCATGATTTAATCTATTAATTTCACACAATCAAGCAAATTTAACAATGCTCATTTTCTCACCTCTGATACCCACGGTTATCGTAACCAGCCAGTCCCCCCATATAAACCGGGCTCTCAGGGGTCAAATGGGGGTCAAGGTGCTGGGAAAAGTTGTAAATTTTAGGTGGAGGAAAAGCTTCCCAGTCTCCTTCATCTCTCTCCAGCCAGCACTCGCTCCTCCAGGATGATTTGCGCTTGTCTCTTATCCTGGAAAGTCAGAGAAATCATTAGCATCCTCTTTGCCTACTTTAAGCTCCCCTGTCTCTTCCTCCCCAGATATGCATACCTGCCCCGTCCGTCTATCCGTTCTGCCCTCTCTTTGCTCATGCGCTCCTGCAGGCAGCAGATGATGAAGGACACGGACATGGCGAGGATGACGATGCTGCTCACTACCGATGCCAGCACGGCCACTCTCAGCCCGCGGTCCTCCGGTTTAGGAATGGCTACCATATTTACACAACAATCCACATTGAAAATCTGGGATTTATTAGCAGGAGTGCATTTCTTAGGTGTTTTTATCTCTTAAAACAGAAATGATGGCAGTGAACACAGACCCTCACAGTCGGGCGGGTAGTTGCTCCACTGAGCGGTGTCGCTTCGCAGGACACAGGTGATCTTCTCACTGCCCACCAGCTGGTACCCCTCGAGGCACCAGAACACCAACACTGTGCCCACGGACATCCCAGTGCCCTTCTCTACATAGAAAGAACCTCGCCGAGGGGGAAGCAGTGACGTGCAGCTCAGACCTGCAAACACGAACCATGGATAGTTAGAAACCACTTTTAAATGTGCTAAGACTTCAAAAACAATTCAATCAAACAGAGAATAGAATAGAATAGAATAGAATAGAATGTAAATTGATGCTATCACTTGTTCATGATTGGACTAAATAGAATAGAATAGAATAGAATAGAATGCAAATTGATGCTATCACTTATTCATGATTGGACTAAATAGAATAGAATAGAATAGAATAGAACATAATAGAATAGAATAGAATAGAATGTAACTTCTTGCTATCACTTTTGCCATGATTGGTCTAAATAGAATAGAATAGAATAGAATGCAAATTGATGCTATCATTTGTTAATAATTGGACTAAATCAAACAGAACAGAACAGAACAGAACAGAACAGAATAGAATAGAATAGAATAGAATAGAATAGAATAGAATGTAACTTGTTGCTATCACTTTTGCCGCGATTGGACTAAATAGAATAGAATAGAATGCAAATTGATGCTATCACTTATAATTGGACTAAATCAAACACAATAGAATAGAGTAGAACAGAACAGAATAGAATTCAACTTGTTGCTCTAACTTTTGCCATGATTGGATTCAATTAGAATAGAATTGAATAGAAGAATAGAATGTAAGTTGATGCTATCACTTTTGCCATAATTGGACTAAATTAAGCAGAATAGAATAGAATAGAAGGCAACTTGTTGCTATCACTTATTAGAATGGAACAGAATAGTATAGAATAGAACTTATTACTATCACTTTTTCATAGAATAAAATTCATTGCTATCACTTTTTCATGATTGGACTAAAGTGAATAGATTAGAATGTAACTTGTTGCTATCACTTTTTAACGATTTGACTAAATAGAATAGAATAGAATGCAGCTTGTAGCTATTAATTTTTCATGATTGGACTAAATCACACAATAGAATAGCATAGAATAGCATAGCATAGAATAGAATAGAAAAATGCAGCTTGTTGTCACTTTTTCATAGAATAAAATTTGTTGCTATCTCTTTTTCATGATTGGTCTAAATCAGCCACAATAGAATAGAATAGAATAGAATAGAATAGAATGCAGCTTGTTGCTATCACTTTTTCATGATTGGACTAAATAAACCACAATAGAATAGAACAGAACAGAACAGAACAGAATAGAACAGAACAGAACAGAATAGAATAGAATAGAATAGACTTGTTGCTATTACTTTTTCATGAATGGATTTTTGCTAGGCGAATGATATGGGGGTGGGGGGGGGGGGGGGGGGGGTTAATAAATAAATTTCAATAATAAATAAAAAAAGTATAAATAATAAATGTCAATAATCACAATATCAATACTTATGTTTTCCATCAAAATTACATCTTAAAGTGTGTCTGTGAGTGTATGTTTGCAAGAAAGTTTTCCTGGGACTTAACTGGGACTGGGAGTTAACAGTACTTAGTTATCCTCAAGGGTTAAGATGAAAGCATTTTCCCTTCTCTCTTTCCATCAGTACCCACAGGGTGTTTTCTCCCTCGCTCTATCCCATAATCCACCTCTCCTCCAGTCTCTCTACATTCCCACAGAGGATTCAGCAGCGTCTTCTGTATTCTCCTACCGAGTTTTCATCATTGCATTATCCATCTCCACTGTCAATATACAGTCAAACGGAGCTCATATTGACTGTGCTGGAGTCAGTGTGATTAAGCTGGCAGGGTCACTGGATGGTGTTTATTGTTCACACCAGTTCTATTCCTGTGCTGGTCTCATTAAGCCCAGCTTAACTGGCATGACAATGCTGCTAGTGTTAAGCAATCTGACTCCATGGCAAAATAAATAAATAACTCAACTGTCAGTTTCTTTTTCTCCCCTCCGTCCCGTCTCACATACTCCCCAAGGGTCGCACCAGAGAGCTTCTCTTAGAATAGAACACGATTAAATAAAGCATAGGGCCGTGCATTAAAAATTGATTACCCACAAGTCCCTGCAGCTGAGGAGGCCGGTATGATGCAGCCTGACCGCACACTCCTGCAGCTGCACTTGAGAGCAGGTTTGAGTGGATTATTTTGCCAATGCATGATCATGTAACTTCAGCAAGGAACAGCGTGGTACGACTTTGCATCTTTAACGTGTAACTGTAACTCACCTGCTGACCTCACCAGCTATTCCTGTGTACTCTGGCTTTCTCTCTTTAACACTGTCAGTTAAGTAATCCCTTTAGAGAAGTGACGTGGAAGCCTCTGTATTTGTGTTCCTTGGAGTGAATGGAACAACTTTACAGGTGTCCACATTCTGTATTTTTATATAAGGAAATGCATTATGCCAGTGTTATTTTAGCATCATTGAGATGCATTTACAGTTTTTATTAATATTTTGCATTAGATTTCATTTTTATATTTTCTG
Organism: Spinibarbus caldwelli; assembly: GCA_039654775.1. Classification (NCBI taxonomy): domain Eukaryota; kingdom Metazoa; phylum Chordata; class Actinopteri; order Cypriniformes; family Cyprinidae; genus Spinibarbus; species Spinibarbus caldwelli. Next base: position 4,075,952 of record CM077229.1, on the reverse strand, counting down.
TGTTCATTTTAATTTTAGTTAAGGCTTTAGTGATTTTGTTGAATTTTTAAATATTTTTATATTTTTTATTTTTTTTACTTCAGTTTTAGTTTGAATTATTTTAGTACATCAACTTAAAATAACGCTGAATTATGGATTATCTGCATTATTATCATAGCAATTAATTATCATAGCAATCATTAGCAATCATAGCAATTCCTCCAAATTATTATTATTTAATGTGTTTGGATGTTTTTGGTATGAGCTTTTTTTATGTTCTTTGTTTTACATTGATTATTAAATTCCCATTACTATAATGTAGTAAAAAATGGCAATTCTTCTTATTATTATTATTTTACATTTTTTTATATTTAAAATCCTGATAAGAAGAATTACTACCATGGAATAATATAAATAATTTACAGTGCATAAAATTATATACATTATATATTTTATTTGTAATATATTTAATATTTATTTATTTTTTCATGTGAGAATGAGATTTTTGTGTTATATATTTTATATAAATTCTGTAATGCAATAATTAATGCATTACAAAACAAAAATGACTGTAAACATGATTTTCTAAATAAAATAGAATACAAGAAAGGTAAAGGCAATACAAGAAAAATACATAAAAATGACAAATTAAATAATATATATTTTTTTTAGAGTAATGGCTTTTTTTTGCATTATGTCAGTAAGAATTTGGGGTGTAAATGTGCTAAATTGTCATAGATAAAATGCCACAGTGCAAAAATCTTAATGTCCTTAAATAATCTTCTTCTTTAAACCAATTATATCTCTTTTATTTATGCAAAATATCATTTCTCATTCCCTCCTTTTGATTTTAGGATGAAATCTGACCCGTGCATGTTCTTATCCGGGAGAGATCCACTTCAGACTCCTCCAAGTTTGCAGTGCACTGAAAGCTGAAAGCAGGGCAAATTCTGTCATGGCCACGGTAGCGATAAAACCTCCCTCCATTTCAGTTTCAAAGCTGGCAACCCTGTAGCAGAACTGACAAACTGCCAACTATCCCACTGCCCGCCATTGCCACGTGGCAAAAAGCATCCTTTGTTTCACCTGTGCAATAAACTTCAAGGTAACCAACACCTGTGGATGGCATTTTTCCTTCTCAGATACATTACACTGCAATCACAAATCTGTCATACATATTGACTTCAGGTCAGGAAACATCAATAAACTATTTGCAAAGTAGGCTCAAAGTATGCATGGCTAGCATATTTTATATGTTCTCCAATCATAATAAAATCTGAGTTATATGCAGTTCAGGCTGATCTGATTTTATCTGAGCCGTTATGAAAGCTCTGTTTGTATGTAAACCCTTAAGAAGATTTTGGATTTTAAAGCCAACATGTGAATTTCACAATAAGTGCATGTGTTTTAATATATTTGTGGACTGTAAATGATGCATTGTGAATGTGCTCTTAATGAAAAAGTTATGCAGTTTATAGGAGTTTATAAACACATGCATAAACTTTTTGAGTGCATTTGATAATTATTGCATAGCACTAACACTATATGATGATATGCATTTATTATAAGCCTATCATTATGACAGACATGTTGTTGTACACACCTGTATAGTTGCTCGTAGGGGCCTCAGTGCTGTTTATGCCCATTTTGATGGCAGGTGGAGTGGTCCGATGAAATATGGGACTGACCGAGGACCCTTCATGTGGCGTAAAAGTCCGAGCCAAGCTCCATGTCACAGACCACAGCAGGAAGCCCCAGGTGAGGCGGCTCTCCTTCAAAGCCATAGAAGTCTGGGCTTAAAAATGAGACGGAAAGTGTGAATGTCAGTCGCTCATGTCCGCTGGTCCTTGGCGATTCCAGAGACTCTCTGCACTTCGGCGGCCAAATGCAGGCTGTTCGCTCAGGGACAGAGAGAGAGAGAGAGAGAGAGAGGGAGAAGGAGGGAGTTATTAGGCTGACTCTCATGCAGCGCTTCTGTGTTTGTCCTCCGTAAGCCGCTTGTCGCTGCTGCAGCTCCACTGCTGATTATGAGCCGCTTGCGTAATGCAACACAAGGCAGAGCTGCAGTCGTTTATGCAGTCACACATCCTCATGTACATGTGCACTGCTCTGCTTCCTCTCTCACTCTCTCTCTTTCTCGCTCTCCCACGTGATTATAAGACTTTTGGCTTTAAAGTGGTGGCATATTTACCAGTAATAGTTCTAAATAATTGTGTTGAATTGAATCCTCCAAACTAAAATTGTAATTGTGTCATATTTTTCTAGTACATAAATGTTTTACACAAAATAACAATGAAGTCAACTATGAAAGAACAGAAAAGGAAGCATGGAATGCTTTAATTATACAGCGTGTATGTGTGTGTGTGTGTGTGTGTGTGTGTGTGTGTGTATGTATCATATATATATATATATATATTCATTCATAAAAATTCAGTTAAAAAGTTTGGGGTCGTCAATATTTTTAAAATATTTTTAAAACAAGTCTGCATGTATTTGATAAAAAATACAGTAAAACAGTAATATCATTACAGTAAAATATCATTACAATTTAAAATAATTGTTTTCTATTTGAATATATTTTAAAAATGTAATTTATTCCTGTGATCAAAGTTGAATTTTCAGCATCATTACTCCAGTCTTCAGTGGCACATGATCCTTCAGAAATCATTCTAATATGCTGCTCAAGAAACATAATTATTTTTAACAATGTTGAAAATAATTGTGCTGGTTTATATTTTTGTGGAATCCGTAATTTTTGAGTTATTTCATAATAAATTTTACAATATATTATATAATAATATGTTATAATTAGTGGTGTCAAATGATTAATCGCGATTAATCACATCCAGAATAAAAGTCTTTGTTTACATAATATATGTACTGTGTATGTGAATATGTACAAAATATATACTGTATGTGTGTATTTATATATACATAATAAATATACACAGTACACATACATATATTATGAACAAACTTTTATTTTGGATGTGATTAATCGCGATTGATCGTTTGACAGTACTAATTATACTAATATTATAATATATAATAAATTAATTAGAAATCATAAAAATGTATGATAAATATAATAAATATATTTTAATATTATATATAATAAATACATAAATAAATAAATATAAATCAACTAATACTTTTACTACACATACAATAAATATAGTATAATTATATATTATAGTTCATATATTTCATATTCCAAATAATTTTTTTTATTCTCAAATCAGTGTCAAAAAAGTTTTTTTTTTTTTTGTGACAACGTACTCCATAATGTGACAGCATGACCCCAAAAAGTGTTACAACTCACTCTTGTCTCTCCTAATAATGTGAGTCATCATATCATCAAAGGATGTCTTTTTTAATGATGTCATTCATATATTTATTAATTTTCATATATGCCTTAATTTCTCCATTTCTAATCTCCTGTAGAATCAAACATATACCAGTTAACATGCAAAGCCTTTGTTCTAAAGCCACCTCACAAATGACAATAATCACTGATGCTGTGTGAGTCATTTCAAGTCATTTGATTGATTGATTGATTGATTGATTGATTTAAAGTGAGTTCAGAGCATCTGGGCTACATTTTGACACTGAGTCTGTCAAAAAGCATCCATTAATCTACTTTATTCATTCATTCCTTCTTGATCATTTTACACTAAAGATTATAAGCACTGTGAGTGCAACCCGTTGAGAGCTGACAGTGACGTCTCTGTGCAGTGATGCTAGTGACAGACTCCTCTTTCTCTAGCTGTTTCCCTGCTGAGAGCAAAACAATCAGACTCTCATTTCACCCGAGCAAACAGTCCTAATATCCCACACTTCTTCGGCATGAATAACGGATTGTTCCGTTGATTAATCAAACACCTCGGCCCGTCTTTTAAGTCTCTGTAATGCTTTGAGATCCTCGCCCACATCGTGCCATATAAACCTGATCTTACTGGCTCCTCTCACCCCATCAAACCCTTTTAACGCTGTCCAAGAGGAGGACAGCACTTAATCTTCAGCATTGTGTCACGGACAACACGCTCTTTTCACAGCCTCACGCAGGAGCAGCCGTTCTCCTGACTGAAGATTTAAGCGTTACTGACATTCATGCCCTGCTAAAACCCTAAAGAGCTTTACAGGTAACTTAGGCAACATTGATTAGGTTACATAAGCCTGTATTCGCCGTTCACTGACTGTATGGAGAGCAAATGTAGACGTATGCCGAACATGTAACGTGATTATACTCCAGAATAAAAGTCAATCAAACACAAGCACACAAACAGCTCTGCCCCCCAGTGTGAGCACACAAAGCTTTGCTTTAGTACAGCATTTTCTCAGATTAAGTTTTCTCACTCACAAAGAAATTACAAAGACTTAGAGTACATTACACAACAGAAAAGCGGCAAACAGAGAGTTTTATTCCTTGTTGGCTACATTACATACCAGATATTTTCTTGTAACAGCACTTCATGGCACAGTCTTAAAAACTAATTATGCTTGAAAAATGTCAATTCAGTTACAGTAATTGCTCTGTTTTCCACTAGGTGGAGTGTTATGCACATTATGGTCAGTTTAAAATGTATTGGACTGATTGAAGATTCAGACTGATGCTGTAATTCAGTTTAATTTAATATCATTAGAATTGGTGCTTTTTTTTTTTGTACAAAAGTAATATAGACTAGATACACAATATAGATACAGACTAGAAACTGGCTAAGAAGCCACTGGTAGATATTTGTCTGATAATTATGTATATAATAATATAATAAAAAAAAAAGAAAAGAAAAATGTATAAATTATTGTATTGTTTATATTTATAATAAACGATTGCAAATGAATAATAAATGTCATGCATAATTTATTAAATTAATTATAATCATATAATTTTATTTTATGTTGTAATTAGTGTTTAATATACATATATGATAAATTATTAATAATAAATTAAATTATTTAATTGAAATATTATAATACAATTATTATAACAAAAAAATTAAATAAAATGTATATTTTATAATACAATTTATAAATTATGTATGTATACTAATTAAATATAAATAATTATAAATAATGTAATATAAATTATTATATTAATTATTATTAAATAATTGTTTTCATATGGTGTAATTAATGTTAGGGAGATAGTAAGAGAGAGAATTAGTATATATATTTACAAATTATAATTGTATTATAATTTAGAATTTATAAATAATTTATCAATTTTATAATAATTAAAAATTACAAATAAAAAATTATTTGAATTTATTAAAATTGGACACACCTTACTGGATTTATATACATAATTAGTATACGTATATCATTTAGAATTTTATTTTAATAACATTTTAATTTATATACTAATTAAATATTCTAAATAAATCATATAATTATTTTTTTTTTTTAATTACAGTTGGACACACCTTACTGAATTTACATTTCACATTGGTTTTAAAACGTTTTGATGGAAAGGCTTGATATTTACCTATGGATTTCTTTTCTTTCTTTCTTTTAATGAATCAGTTGGAGCAACACAAACTCCAATACTGTTTAAAAATCATGTCAGGATGCACATCATGAAGATTTGCGTAACATTTTTTCATAGTTTTGTTGATTGTAGGCTACTATTATGCTAAAATTTGGAATGATTTGGTATTGACTGGTAGCGTATATGCACTCGCTTGCTTACATGAAGTGTGCGCTATATTCTGCGTACTAATCTTGACATACGCTACTGGGTTTAATGTGATCTTTTGAGCGTGTATTAATGCAGGTGCTTCTGCTCTTTATTTCCTGACAGTCTCAACAGCGTGTTCTCTGATCCCTGTTGAGTTTATTCTGAGAAACCGACGCTGCTGCATGTAAACGGTTCAATTTGGCTCCTGAGCATCACAACCCCGCGACCCCACATCCATTCATAAACTCCACTCATTCACCTCTGATTGGTCCGGCTGTAAACTGGGAGGAGATATGGTTAGATTAAAGTAAAATTAGCTTCACCGGGTACTCATACATTTCATCTTCAGCCTTGGAAAGGTTTTCGTAACGCACACGGGAAATACGTTCACTAAGAGAACGGTTCATGCATGTGCAATTGGTGCCGTTTTACAGTGTAAAAAAATAAGAAAGCATGGCGAATCAAAGATAGGCGCATTTACAGGTGGAGACACAAAAGAGCCATCGGTGTCCTTTTCATCAATACCCCCTGAAATCCTATAAGAGGGTCTGCAATCACTCCTGGATGGACTACAAGCACATTCAAACAGGAACCAAAGAGAAAAGTTGCGCTCTCAACCCATGCAAAGTTTTCTGAGAAGACGCACAGCGCATGAAACGCAAGAAAAGGGAAGCAGACAAGAAGTAGCCTACGCACGCCAGAACTGCAATTATAAATCATAAAAAAGCTGAAGGGGGAGTGAAGAAAACTTCTTTGAGACAACTTCTTGAACTTCTGAGAGCTGTTTTGAGCAAAGCGTTCTCCCATGAGGCTGGAAGGTGCCAGAATGGACTTAATCAAAAAAATATGGACGGCTCGGAAACTCATTCTCGTGGTCATGATTCCTTTATCGCTGCTGCCTCTTCCTCTCATCCACCCCTGCAGTGTAAGTAGATCCTCAGTCGTTTCCACGCGTTCTCTGCGCGCTTTTACGCGCTGGTTACTTTTAGGTATGTGCACTTAGTTATGCGTTTAAATGCACTTTATTGAAACGTTATCACTTTTTACGTGGTTTTAAGTAGATTTTGATTAGTTTATTCCGCAAGGAATCTTTACATACATGGAAAATGTGGGTAGACATAAAATGCTATTTTAGAGGCAGGCAGACAGACAGACTGTTTAAATCAGTGGTTTTCAAACCTGTCCTGGAGGACCCCCAGCCCTGCACATTTTGTATGTCTCCCTAATCAGACACACCCAATTTAATTCTTGCAGTCTCTACTAATAAGCTGATGAGTGGAATCAGGTGTGTTAGATGAGGGAGATATTCAAAATGTGCAGGGCAGGGGGTCCTCCAGGACAGGTTTGAGAACCCCTGGTTTAAATGATATAATGTATCAAAAATGATAATTATGATAGGCTAATTATTAATTGATTATGGTCTCCTGGGGTTACTCGACCTCTCACCTGATTGGTGCGCTATCAGAGCGCGTCGCGCGTCCGTGGAGTGATTGTTCAAGTGCGCTGATGTTCTGACGGGAATTGTTTGTTTGAAACACCGGCAGGTTTTACAGATGTTGTTTGTTTGTGTAGCAATTGGGATCTTAGATTCAGGCCAACATCAGCAAAGCCAACAGAGAGGCATTGCGCTTATTTGACCGGAGACGCCATCTTGAATCCTACAAAAATTTTTTTTAAAATTAGTGAATTTCATTTTTCATACATGTGCATGTCATTCTTTAGCAAAATGAGATTATGAGCCGAAACATAAAAAAAGATTTAAAATTTTACCACGTTAACATTTCAGGCGTTTTCTGCATTTTGCTATTTCACGTTTAATTCAGTGTGTGGTTTCTTTATATTTTTTTTAAAAGTGAATTTTACTAGCAATGTTTTAGTGTTTCAAAGTAAATACATACCATTTGTTTTGTCAGTGCATGGTGAAATAACAGTTAAAAAGTAAATAATAAATAAAAAGTGTGTGTATGTATGTGTGTGTGTGTGTGTGTATATATATATATATATATATATATAAGGCAGATTTCTTACTGAAAATTGGCCAGCAATGACATTTACAATACATTTATGAAGATGATTTTTTTTTTTTTTCTGTAGTGTCCTGTGGTGACACTTTGATGACATTACTATAATTTATATAAAACATTTTTTCGTGATAGGTGCAGTTTATGACCTCATATACATAATTATTGTATGGATTATTTGTATGTAAAATTAAGTTTTCACACTGCAGGGCCATTTTAATTGAATTGTGAAGGCAAATTTTAGATAGATAGATTGATTAATAAATGAATGAATGAATTAAATGGTGACTGGATCTAAGAAATAAATACATAAAAAATAAACTAACCTAAATATAAATAACCTAACCTAAAATCTTACTGTTGAAGTACCCAATTCATCACAAAAAAGTATAGAAATGTTCACTCAGAAATTGCTAATAAATGTTACAAAATTTACAAAGAAATGGCAAGTACAACAATAAATTAAATGCTTAATTTTGAGAATGTAGAAAAACTGAATTAGTATTTTCTGCTAATATTTCTTTACAACTTCTGAAAATATAATATCATGCATTTGGGAGATGCTTTTATCCAAAGCGACATGCATTATAATGTAATCAGACATGTGATTCAAATTGATCTAAACCGCTGTAAATTCAATACAGCCAAACGTGGAAACAGGGCCCAGATCAGGAAATGTCCATTATCTTCTGCCTTGACAGCTTTTTTGCAACTCCAAAACATGTTTTAGATTAGATCACTTGCACAGGTTTGCTTATCTCTCACTGATAGCACTTTTCATCAGGAGTCAGAAATAAAGGGGTTAGTTCACAATAGTTGACTAATCCCATCTCACCCACCGGCCGCCGACTGAAAGCAATTATTCACACAAAGCAATTATGTAATGAATGCAAAGTGTGTGAGTCCTGAGGGGAAGCTCGTGTTGATGTCGAAACAGAACCGTGTCGTTTTAAGTGCGTTTCCAAATAAAGATGCTTGATGTGTAATCACCTAATGATCAATTAGAGGAAATCATCAGTTTCTTTTATCATCGACGCCCTCAAACAGAAATCAGCTGGATCTGAATGGACTGATTTCTTGAGCAATGATGAGATTAGAGCAGAACAAAAACAATGTGCCAATAGAGGCTTAATCTGCGGTGTGCCACAAAACTGACATCCTTCAGCACAGTTGGGTGGTAATGAGAAAGCAGAAAGGTGCTGACCATGAGTTTATGAACACAGGAGCATGCTGAGGGATAATCAGCTTATGCAATGAGTGCTGAGAGACAGAGGAAAGCCAAAAAACAGACGTTTGTTGGTTCAAGTCCCATAAAGGACAAGCCATGAACCAATCTGTGCTTACTTAATACTTTATTAATGTCACATGTTGGATGTTTTGTGATTGATAGAACTGTAACACTTTACAATAAGGCCCCATTAGTTAGTAATGCATCACCTTCATGCACTAACGAAAAGTTGGTGTAGAAAAAATTCACTTAAAATTGCTAGTAAATTTCACAAATACAGTAATTACTGAGAAAAGGCATGAAATGTGATATTTTGAAGCTGAAAAACTCAAATGGTATCTTTTCTGCAGTAATCTTTGTTTTATTTACTATTTTGAAAAATAATTTTTACAGTTTACATGAAATAGTTGTTTTTTACTCAAACTACTTCTAAATTTCACAAATAGTTACAAAGAAATGGCAAGTGACACATTGAATTAAATGTGAAATTTAGAAGTAGAAAATCTGAAATAGTTTTTTTTTCTTGCAAAATGTACTCTATTCATTTTATTTGAAAAATAATTTTTACTGTGAATTTTACAGTATTTTTAAATCTTTGTTAATGTTAGTTAATAAAATGCATTGTTCATTGTTTGTTCTTGTTAACTAATGTAGTTAAATAATGTTAACAAATGGAACATTATTGCAATACAGTGTAAAAATGATTTATTATTATAAGATTATTGGAGTATATTTTACAAGAAAATACAATTTTAGTCTTTCTGCTTCAGAATTACATGCATAAAATCTTTCTTTGTATTTGTGTGTGCGTGTGTGTGTGAAATTTATTAGCAATTTTAGACATTTTTTTCTAGTGTATGATGAAACACTAAAAAAGTATATTAGATGTGCAGAAAATTAAAACGAATGCTTATTTTACTGAAAATTCTCTAATAATTGAGAAAAAAAAATATCTGTAGGCCGATTTCTATCAGTAATCACAAACTGGCCACATATCAATGCCTTTCTACATCCTCCTCATTAGCCTGATGTATTTATAATGTCTGGAATGTGTGAGGGTGTATTAACTTCGCTTTGCTCGGCCTGTTATAAAATCTGATTAATTATGAAATATGAGTCACCTGACAAATGCTCGTTCTGTCAGCCTAAGCTCCCGCATGCAGACTTTACACGGCTCAAGTGATTCACATGTGCTAGAATCATAATTGTATTTCACTGGTTATTTGTTATTTGCTGGACCCACGTGAAGTGTTGTGCGCCCAAGTCCAAATATTTGGCAGGGCAAACCGGATTTGGATTTTTGTCCTGATTTGCAGACTGGTGCACATACTTTCCTGCTGTTTTGCTCGTAATTAAAGTCATAATTTGGTTGAAGAACTGATTTGCTCCTGCATTTTAGAGGCGACTGGTACATGCAGATTTCCTGTTTATATTTGTAAATGTGAATGTAATCAGCTCTTTATCTTATTTAAATGGATTGTACTACTGATCAACTGCATACATACTAATGATTTCCTCAAAATACATCTTGCTATATTTCATATAGTCACTGTTTATAATACACTCAATTTAAAATGGCTTTGTTAACTATTTCTTGGATCTACACACAGTATAAAATAGCGCAGATTGTTCAAAAAGCATGCTGTGGTAAGTCATAAACATGACTCAAAATTCTGTTAAATCTATAAATAAAATAAAAATGTAAATTGTAATTTGAGATATATATACATATACACATACATATACAGTATATGTGCAATATTGCAAATTATAAACAAATAAATTAAATAATTAAATAAAATGTATAATGAAATAAAGTGTACATTTTACACAGTGAAAATACATAATACATTATACTACACATATATATATAAAATATTATACACACACACACGCATGGCCTTAAATTTTACATTTTAAAATTAGGTTAAAATTAAATAATAAATAAAATAAATAATATTTTACACAGTGAAAATATTTAATACATTATGCATTATATATATGCTGTTATATTGTGCATATGTAACATGGCCTTACAACTTTATAAACTTTTAAACAATTTGGATGAAATTAAATTATAAATGAATAAAATAATATAAATAATATTTATTGTAAATGTGTATAAAACACAGTAAACATAGTTTGATTCTCAGAATATAATTCCGTCCAGAATCCAAGCAGTATTTAGATCACGTTAAAAACCCGATGTTGATAATGATGAGTTGATCTTTGTCTCTGTAGGAATCATCATGTGCGTATGTCCTGATCGTAACAGCGGTGTATTGGGTATCTGAAGCTGTGCCGCTGGGAGCCGCTGCGCTCGTCCCGGCCTTCCTGTACCCGCTGTTTGGGGTCCTCAAGTCCAGTGAGGTAAGAAAACCTCTCTGTGCTCTTTCATTGTGAGCAGTAGGGTGTTTTGTGCAACAGGAACAAAAATCATGCTCCGGCTGGAATACTGTAGGTTAAATGTTTAACATACTTGAATAGCAGGACTTTGCATTTCTTCTAGAGCTGGTTTATATAATATATGACCTGTTTTCTGGGGTAAATGTCTGACCTGGTTACTTTCATGAGCATTTGAGCCTCTCTGTCAGGGTATGGGGCTTCTATATGAGATGTTTTAAGAGTAAGAAATGTCATATTGTTTTTGTTTCATCATGCATGAGAGTTTTACAGCTCACAGATTTGCTGATCGTTCATTTGTACCACCCTGTTATCGCGTCCACAATAAACTGCCAAGATATTATGTAAAAGAAAATGCTGCATCATGTGACTAAATCCCATTGACAAACTTGACAAAGCAACCTGTTATCTTAAATACTGTAATCATGTTTGGCAAATATTCCCCTTTTTACATAATCTTTTTTGCTGACTGCAGAGATTTTGGGTTGGAGATATGTCTCTTGAACAGCAAATCAGCATATTAGAATGATTTCTGAAGGATCATGTGACACTGAAGACTGGAGTAATGATGCTGAAAATTCAGCTTTGCATCACAGGAATAAATTACATTTTAAAATATATTCAGATAGAAAACATTTTATATTTTAATAATATCTCACGATATTTACTATTTTTACTGTGTTTTTAATTAAATAAATGCAGCCTTGAGCAGCATAAGATAGTTCAAAAACAATTTTTAAAAAATTTACTAACCCCAAATTTTTGAATGTGTAAATAAAATAATATATATTAAAAAAGCCAGTGTTTTTTGCATGGTTGAAATGATGTTGCAGTTCTTTAGCTCAGTGATAGTAAAGGCTTTAACTGCATGTGGTGAGCAGAGGTCAGAAAATAAGCCAGAGGGGATTGCAATAAAAACTCAAGAGTTCCCATAAACAACGCTGAATTTTCTGTCATACGGAAAATGTACTTATAAGCATGTTTGTTAGTTCAAGTAAGAGCCATTTTAGGTAACAAATATAGGTTATAAACACATTGTGGAAACATTGTTTTGAAATGTTTCTAATGTCCAGTTTTGATTAGAATAATTATTTAAATGTTTCTTACAACATTCTTCAAACTTTGTTTACCCAAAATATAATGTTATTTGAACATTTTTAATTATTCTAAGAACATTAAAATATTCAGTTTTCTTGTTGTCATTATAACATTATTTAAAGGTTACAAAAATGTCTCTTACAACAGCTTTTATCCAAAATAATGTTATTTTATCGTTTTTTAAATATTCTAAAAAGTTAATATGTGCCGTTTTCTTGCCATGATTATAACGTTATTTAAAAGTTACAAAAACGTATCCAAAATAACATTATTTTGGATATACAACAATATTTTGGACGCCAACAATATAACATTATAAAGTGTTAAAATGTCCAGCTTTCTTGTCATGATTATAACGTTATTTAAATGTTACAAAAATGCTTTTACATCATTCTGCTAACTTAATTTTTACTCAAAATATAACATTATTTGAACATTTTTAAATATTCTAAGAATGTTCAAATGTCCAGGTTTGATTTTGATTTTGATTTTAATTTGATTTGATTAGAACGTTATTTTAAAGTTCCAAAAACATTTCTTAGAATGTTCATCAAGTCCAAATAACATCATAAGGACGTTTTGAAAATATTGATCTTAGAATGTTTCCTCTAAATGTTAAGAGAACATATATCAAATATTATTAAATTTATAAGAACATTCCATAAACATTAGCTTGGGAACAGTTCAGAAACATTCAGAGAGTTGTGAGAAGTAAATATGATAAAACTATGCTAAAATGTGTTTGCAGGTGGCCTCTGAGTATTTTAAGGACACCACTCTGTTGCTGATGGGGGTGATCTGTCTGGCCGCCTCCATTGAGAAGTGGAACCTGCATAAACGCATCGCTCTCCGAATGGTCATGATCGCCGGAGCCAAACCTGGCATGTACGTATTTAGCACATTTAACGCACACATACAGTTAAAAACTGTCTCTGTGAGCTGCATGTGTTCTGTTTGTGCTGTAGGCTGGTTTTGGGCTTCATGTGCTGCACGGTTTTCCTCTCCATGTGGCTGAGCAACACGTCCACCACAGCCATGGTGATGCCCATCGCTGAAGCTGTGCTGCAGCAGCTCATCTGCACCGGCATCGCAGATTCCTTCGATGACTCTGTGACTATAGATACACAGGACGAGGAGAGCGGTGAGTCAAAGCATCTGCGTGCATTATGGTTATTATTAGCTATGCTTTTCATCTGATTCTTCTGTTCTTTCACAGACAAAGAGGAAAACCAAGAATCGAGCAAGAATCACCTTGAGCTGCTGGACCGCAAACACAAGTAAGCTGATGTGTCTGGAAAAAGTCAATTGTATTATACAGCATCTGTTAAACAAGCATATTTATTGTATTTTCACTTTGTTTTGCAGTCAAAAATATGAAGTCTGCATGCTGAGTGAGGTAAGACAGTATCATTTATCAACGCTGTAAATGGGGGTTTATGCTTAAAACAAATAAAAAAAAAAGTCTTAAAATATTATAATTTAAATGCATAATTATAATTCAAATTTATTTATAAAGTTTATTACAGTTTACTAAAACTAAAGCCATTAAAAACGTTATAAATGTTAACTGAAATAAAATATAAATAGCTTGCCCAAGCATAATTTCTCATTTATTTAGTTTGACTTGATGCACTAAAATGATTCAAAATAAAACTGAAAAAAGTTATATTGACACATTTAAAGAAAAAGTAATAATTACAAACTCATAGTTAATTACTAAATATTTAATTAAAATTTACAGAAAATATACAAGTAAAATCCAATTAAAAATATTAACAAAAACTATAAAAGCATCTCAGTGATACTAAAATAAAAGTGCTTTGAAATGATTTATTTAAATTATTTACGTAAGTAATAATATGCATATATATATATATATATATATATATATATATATTTTTAATAATTAATGTGAATGTACACAACACAGAGTATATGGAGGACCAAACCTGCAGAAATTTAAATAAATAAATACATACATGCATACATACATACATGCACACATAAATGTAATAATAGGAAAACAAATAAAGGTATAAATAAATTGATAAAACAAATATAATTCATTTGTAATAAAATATAATCCTGAATTTATTTATTATCCTTTTCCTTTGTGTATTATTTTCTATATTTATTTTTTAAATTAATTTTTCATTATTTTTAACTTTTATTTACTTATTCTTTAATTTATTTTTTATATACAGTGAACATATGTTTACTGTCAATAAATATAATGTATTTTAGATATTTTTCTAAAGAGAGTCAATTGCATGATTTGTACAATCAGTTGATTAATATGATCTATATCACCTTTTAAATTTCAGTATCAAACAACATAATTAATTTGGAAATGTCACTCAAAATATACTTTTTTTTTTTTTTTTTTTTTTTTTTTTTCTAGATTATTTATCTAAATAAGATTAAGATACATTGTCTGAAAACAAGTCAGGAAATTTGTGATTGATTCTCGGGTAAACACGCTTATTTTGGGAACTTTTTGATATTTTTATATAAATTTAAATGTAGTAATTTTTAATTTTTAAATAATAAATAAATAAAAGATTTGGCTTAAGAACACTTTTTGTGGTAAATTTAAGGCCATTTGTTTAAATGTGTTTTTCATACTCTAGGAGTTGAATGGTCTGACATTAAAGCCTGGTTTCGGTCCAGAGTTTTCTAAAGATTCAAACGGATATCTGCCTGAGGTGAGACCATCAGCTAGCTGACAGTAACTCAGCACAATCTTCTTCTTAGATTTCTAAAATCCTTTCTCCCAATTATTCCCAAACAGGCTCCAATCAGCATCCCTGCTCCGCCAAAGAAACCCAAAATCCGGCGGGATTCGCAGTACCCCACCAACAGAGACCACATGATCTGCAAGTGCCTTTCTCTGAGCATCACATACGCAGCCACCATCGGCGGCCTCATCACCATCACTGGCACATCCACCAACCTCATCTTTGCCGAGCAATTCAACAAGTATGTTATCAGTCCGATGAAAGGCGCATTCAGAAAGCGGCTCATTGAGAAAACGCCGGGATTTGTTTAAGCACCTGATTCAATCCGCTCAATCTCATTTCCTGACGCTAAGCACAGAAAAATAACCCTTTCCTTTGTGCAACATTTCTTGGGCAAAGGTGACTCTATATTGTGACCTGGTTTTGCTGATGTAAAGATGTAAATTACAGTGAAAAGCGGGCATTTAGTGGGTCAGTGGGGTTTGTATTGACGTTCGTTTCAGACAGTAACTATCACAGCTGTGCTCACTGGAAATGCTGTTATCACTGACATTTTTCCAGAAATAATCAATGTAAAGCGCTTATTGGCTTAAAATGGGTCAGCTAGTATCCTTGCGACACAATGACCGGCTCTCAGTATCTTCTCAAAGTTTTCTTGAACGCTGTGTAAACAGAACCTTGTCCTTTTCTTCCACACTGGAGTCAAGTAAATGAGACATCTGACCCTGAATGCAGGGCGCTGAGCTGAGATTTAGCTTTCATGTGATAGAATGTGTTTTGATTATATTTAAAGATGAAGTTATGAAGTTTTGAATGAGTTTTGTTTGCAGTATAGAAGGAGCTATTGATAAACCTGTTGAAATTCGACATGTAATGACATTCACAACCCATTTTACTTGCATAATGTGACATATTTCAGAGCGAAGCATCTTTTCTTAGTAAATATTAAGTCTTATATTAAAGAGTTAATATTACTTATATTAAAATATATAATAGGGCTTTGTTTTATCCATTGGGAATGCTTGTGAAAAATGGTCTTTATATGGCAGGTTAAAAATACTGATGATGTCAGCTGAAAAGGAAAGTTGTTTCAGAGGAGGAGCAAGTTCATATTTTTTTAAGAAACAATTTTTTATTTTAATATTTTTAATGTTTAAATATATTCATATATTTATTAATTTCAATAATTTTATTTAGTATCATTTTTAAAATGTAATATTTATTTTTATATTTATTTTAATATAAACATTAATATTATTTAATATTAATATTTTAAAGTTTTTATGTATAGTTATAATATAATATAATATAATGCACTGACTTCTTTAATGATAATTTTAATTATACAAACACTGTAAAAAAAAAAAAAAAAAAATCGCTGCAATCAGCTATCACAGCTTAAAATTTTGTGTTAGAATAACTTTCATGAATCCGATTTTTTTTTTTTTTTTTTTTTTAACTGTCCAAAAATCCAAGCTGTCAAGTGATCCAAACCAAAACCAAGTTTTTTTTTTTTAAATTAAATTATTTATTTATTTATTTATTATATATTATTTATTTATTTAATACACATATTAATATTATTTAATATCTATATATTTTTAAAGTTTTTCTATTTTTTTTTTCATTTATTAAACACCCTTTGGAATAATTTATATTATTAGGAAAATACATTAGATGTATATAGCGATAAAATAATGCGCTTATAATGCACTGACTTCTTTAATTATATAAACACTGTAAAAAATATTGTTTCAATTAGCTATCACAAATTTAGCATTGGAATAACTTTCTCAGATTTGACTTGTTGAAAATCCAAATATCTATGTTGTCTTGTCATGCAATTCAACTTCACATTTCAAAATGCCCAAAGTAAAAATTTTAAGGCAGCACAAACACTTTTTTTTTACGGTGAATTTGTGTGTTTGTAACACTAAGCTTTGCTATAAAACGTCTGTTTCAGTCGTTACCCAGAAGCAAAAGTCATCAACTTTGGCACGTGGTTCATCTTCAGTCTGCCGATCGCTCTGATCATGCTGATGCTCACCTGGATCTGGCTGCACTTTCTCTTCCTGGGATGCAAGTAAGGGTAAAAGAGACACTTTGATCTTGAAATGATTTAGTGATCTTGTTGAATTCAAGCTGTTATCTCCTCACAGTTTCAGAGAGACTTGCTCTCTCAGCAAGAAACGCAAAACCAGGCGAGAAATCCTCTCCGAGAAGCGCATTCATGAGGAGTACCAGAAACTCGGCCCCATCAGGTACAAGAGTCAGCGCTTCTGGCTGATGCTGTGGAAGGTTTTTGGTTTTCAGTAAGACTTTATTTTGATGATGTGACTAATATGTGGATTTTTCTCCTGGTGCACAGCTATCCTGAAGTCGTGACGGGCATCTTCTTCATTCTGATGACTGTACTTTGGTTCACCAGGGAGCCGGGATTTGTCCCTGGCTGGACGTTGCTGTTTGAGAAGTACATGAATCTCGTGTTAACCCTTACACAGCCAATAAAATATTTTATTTTATTTTATTTTATTTTATTTTATTATTTTTATTTTATTTTATTTTATTTATTTAATTTTTTTTTTTTTTTTTTTTTTTGTATGATTCCAAGTTGGATGTCGCTGGTTGAGAAGTTCATGAACCCCTTGTGTTAACTTAAAATAATGATTATTATTTTATTTTAGTACATGAACATGAACCTCGTGTTAACCCTTACTCAGTCAATAAAACTGATTTCCATTTCTAAACCCTCTAACATATGCACACACGTTATAATAACGACACACTAAACATCATGTGTCCCGCAGGAAGGGCTACAGGACTGATGCCACAGTGTCAGTGCTGCTGGGCTTCCTCCTCTTCCTCATCCCGGCTCGAAAGCCCTGGCCATCTGCGTTCTCCGGCGAGAGCAAAGGTCAGATCCCACGCTGCGCTGCAGTACAGCCACACACTCGCTCAGCAGGGTCCAGTGTACAAGCGGTTCACTGAGAGTAAAGGTGAATGTGCTCGCAGGCACCTCCTGCTGGTAACTCATCTCTCTCTGTTCTCTGTGCAGGTGATGATGACGATGAGGAGGAAGAGGATCCTCTGGCCCCTATGATCACATGGAAAGACTTCCAGAGGCTGATGCCGTGGGAGATCGTTATTCTGGTTGGAGGAGGATATGCACTGGCTGCCGGATGCAAGGTGAGTATTATTATTAGCCTATTATTAGACAAGGTGTATTACAGTAATGAGAATTTAGGTGAAAGTATGGGTAATTGTCATAAAAACATTGTCAAAATGCAGTTTTAAATGGTCCTCGTTTATGAAATAATAATTTCTTATTTTATTTTACTGTACTTTTTATTTTATTTTAAATATGTGTAATATTACCCAAACATTTATTTGCAAGAATCACCAACAAAATTACTTTGAATAAAAGTTAAAAATAATTTGTGTAATTTATTTCTAATTATTTTATTTTATTTTCATTTATTCTATTTTATATTTGATTTGATTTACAGTGTACTCTGAACCAATGTTTTTTTCACCAACAAAGTTGCAATAGATATAGGTGTCCGCTAAAAGTTAAAATAATTTATATAATTTATTTTATTTTTAACTTAATTTAAATTTGTATAAATATTTTATTTTATTTTATTTTATTTTTATATTATCATGTACGATTACAAGTTGCTGTGAATAAAATGTCAGCTGAGAGTCAAAAAATTAACAAGTAGTATTTCCCTTAAAATCACACCTAAAAATTACAGTGGGAAATACTGAGTCTCATATAATGAACAACTGAATAAAATAAATAAATCTTGAAATTCTAAAAATATTACATCATATTAAATCACTATTTTATTATTTTATTTAGTGCCGTCAAATGATTAATCGTGATTAATTGCATCCAAAATAAAAGTTTGTATGTCTACATAATATACAGTGCCTTGCAAAAGTATTCATACCTCTTCATTTTTTCATGTTTTTTTTTTTTTTATGTTGCTGCCTTATGTTAAACTCCTTTAAATTACTTTTTTCCCCACATCAATCTACACTTCGTACACCATATTGACAAAGCAAAAACAGAATTGTCACAACTTCATAAATTTATATAAAAAAAAAAAATAAAAAAAAAAAAACTGAAATAAGTACATTGCATAAGTACTCATACCCCTAACTAAATGTTTAGCTGAAGCACCTTTACAGCCTCAAGCCTTTTTTGTTTGATGCGACAAGCTTTGCTCATCAGCATTTGGCAATTATCTGTCATTCTTCTCCTCACCCCTTCACCTCTCAAGCTCTGTCAGGTTGGATGGGGGCAGATGCACATTTTCAGGTTTGTCCAGAAATACTTGATTGGGTTCAAGCTCAGGCTGTGGCCGGGCCACTCAAGGACATTCACAGAGTTGTCTATAAACCACTCTTGCTGTGTGTTTAGGTCCATTGTCCTGTTGGAAGGTGAACCTTCTGCCCAGTCTGAGGTTCTGAATGCTCTGCACTGGGTTTTCATGAAGGCTATCTCTATATTTTGGTGCACTGAGCTTCTCTTCTACTCTGACGAGTCCCTCAGTCCTTGCCGCTGAAAAACAGCCAAATAGCATGAGGCTGCTGCCACCACACTTTACTTTTGGGATGGTACTCTGCAGGTGATGAGCAGAGCTGGTTTGCTTCAAACATAATGCTTGGAATTGAGGTTCATCAAACCAGAGAATCTTGTTTCTCACAGTCTGAGGGTCCTTTTTTAGCAAATTCTAAGTGTGTTTTCATGCGTCTACACAGAAGAGATGATTGAGTCTTGCCACACCGCCATAAAGCCCAGATCGGTGGAGTGTTGCAGTGATATTTGTCCTTCTGTAGGTTTCTCCTGTCTCCACATATGATCATGGAGCTCAACTAGAGCGACCATCAGGTTCTTGGTCACCACACCAACCAAAGCCCTTCTCTATCATTTGGTCCGTTTGGCCAAGAGGCCAGCTCTAGGAAGAGCCCTGGTTGTTTCAAACGTCTTCCATTAAGGGTAACAGAGACTACATGCTTCTGTGAACCTTCAATGAAGCTGAATTTTTTTCTGAACTCTTCCCCAGATGTGTGGCTTGACGCAGACATGTTTCTGAGCTCTACAGGCAGTTCTTTGGACCTCAGGGCTTGTGTTTTGCTCTGATATGCATTATCAGCTGTTAAACTTTTATTAAGTCGTGTGTGCCTTTCCAAATCATACCCATTCAGTTGAATTTGCCACAGGTTAACTCCACTCAAAGTGCAGTAACATCTACAAGCAATATAAATGCTCCTGAGCTAAATTCCAGCTGTCCCAGATAAGGGTATGAATACTTACGCAATGGAATCATTTAAGTTTTTTTATTTTTAATAAATTTGTGAAGATGTTAAAAACCAGTTTTGCTTTACCATTATGGTGTATGGAGTATAGATTGATGTGGAAAAATAGTAATTTAAAAACAGTTTAACATAAGGCAGCAACATAACAAAACCTGAAAAAAATGGGATATGAATACTTTCACAAGGCACTGTATGTATGTGTACTGTGTATATTTATTATGAATATATAAATACACAAACATACAGTATACATTTTGAAAATATTTACATGTATAAATTTATATTTATATAATTTATATTATATAAATATATTTAATATATAAACATAACATATTTTTCTTAAATGTATACATGCATGTGGGTGTATTTATATATACATAGTAAAAATACAGTACCCACACATAGGTTATGTAAACAAAAACTTTTATTTTGGATGTGATTAATTGTGATTAATCGTTTGACAGCACTAATTTTATCGCTTTATGAAAAATGTCATTTATTATATATATATATATATTTTTTTTTTTATTTCAATATTACAGTGTAACATGATTCAAACATTTCTTTGCAGGATTCACCAACAAAGCTGCATTGGATAAAAGTCAAAATAATTTTTTAATGTAATTTTTATTTGAATTTATTTGATTGTTAATATTACGCAAAGATGCATTGGATAAATGCATTGGATTTATTTATTTTATATGTAAGATTCCAAAAATGTCACCTATGAGTCAAAATATTAAGTAACAAGTAGCATTTTCCCTAAAAATCAGTGGAGTCTCATTAATAAAAAAACAGCAGTTTAAAATTAAACAAGTCTATAGAATTAATTTTGCATCAGAACTCTTATGTAACATCTTTTCTAGAGCAAACATTCTAAGTGAAGCTTGTTCTGTCTGGTCAGGTGTCGGGTCTGTCCATGTGGATCGGGCGGCAGCTGGAGCCGATGAGTGGTCTTCCTCCGTGGGCCGTGACTCTGCTGGCGTGTCTCCTGGTGTCCGCCGTCACTGAGTTCGCCAGCAACCCAGCCACACTCACAGTGTTCCTGCCCATCCTCTCAGCTCTGGTCAGCTAACACACACACACACACACACACACACACACACACAATACACACCTGAAACACACAAACAGATGGAGGTGTTATTATTGTTATCATTGTCTCCTGTCACAGTCAGAGACGCTGCACATCAACCCTCTGCACACGCTCATCCCTGCCACCATGTGCGTGTCCTTTGGCGTCATGCTGCCTGTTGGAAACCCGCCGAACGCCATCGTGTTCAGTTATGGACACGTGCAGATCAGCGACATGGTATGAAACAACATTAGCCTGTTATATCACAGCTGCGCCAGGAACGCCGGGTCGAAAGGCCAAACCATTAATCATTTGTTTTTCACAAGCAAACTAAGGGTGCAACAGGTGCCTGGTCCACTTCCAAAAAAAGTACATTTCTATATGATTTTAAACAGTATGTCTGAATAGAAAAAAGTGAAAAAAAAAAAAATGAATAGAAAAAAAGTCAGAGACAGTAGCTTGTCTTGAATTTTTTTATTTTTTTTTTTTACTTGTTCTTCTTATGAGTTCATCATTTTAAAAGCGGGAAAGGATTAAGACGACAATTTCAGTTCTTTTAAATAAAACATTATTATATTATATTTTATATTATGGAAACTCAGAGGGGTGGACAAGCATATTCATGATGAAAGAAAAATAAATAAATCAATAAATAATTTATATTATATTATATTATATTATATACAACAGCTCTTTCTGGTCCTCGAATCTGATTGGCTGATAGGAGTGCGATATTGGAGTCCAACAGAGCTCTTCGTCCTCTTCACTGATTGTATCACTTCGCTTGCCGAAGTTGCCATATTTCACAGCGAGTGTCATGGCGGACGCCCAAATCCACTATAATTTTAAAAATAATACTGTTTTGTGTCACGGAATGCAGTTTTAAGAGTTTTTTTTTAGGCGAGAATGTGCTTGCTTAGACTTCAAATATGCGGTTTGTTAATAAAGATAAGGTCTATTTCAAAATTTGCTTCGACGTTTTCAGAGACGGGAGATCCATCGGTTCAGCGGCCGTTCAGCGCTCAGTTACACCCACAGAGAGTGCCTGACCGCGGCCAGATCTTCTGGAATTTACCGCTGGCTCTGATGTCTCTATAGTGGTTAAACACGAGATATAATTCGTTTTGGGTAAATCTAACAGCCAGTCTTTGGTCTCATTAAACTATTATTTGTTCCAGAGCAAATAGTTTTGGCAAAATATTATCATGTTTATTTAAATTAAATGCTGTATATTGCCCTGTCTTTGTATGGTTGACTGAATTGCCTAGCAACTTTTATGATGGCTGTTGTTGTTGTTGTTGTTGTTGTTTATTACAGTAAATGAGATTATTCAATAAATAATATTTTATATAAGTAATAATAGTATTTAATAATAGTGTTTAGTACCGAGGCATGGTGCGTGTTCGTGATGGTGATTTTAATTACATTGTTCCGCCATTAGATGGCGTCAAGAGACTGTTTTATGAGTCAGCGCTGCAGTAAAGATTATACTTTGAAAAATAAACGCTTTTGTGAACCGAAGTTATTTTTACTTTGCTTTTGAACAATGACGCGGCTAACAAATGAGCAGTGCTGTCATCACAAATCACGCTTAACGGATGAAAGGATATTGACGATACGACAAAGATAACCCTTTCCTCAGTGGACATTCAGACTTATGTTTTATTGTATGTAGGAGATGCTGTTTCAGATGCAGGTAATCACAGTCGCTCAGTCCATCTCTCTCTCATAATACTTTACATAATACAGCAAGCTTTTACTACAGTAATACAATAAGCTTTCAATGAAGCAACTCAATGTTCCTTCGTTACTAATTCTAATGTGACGTTTTGGAATTAGTAACGAAGGCTTGGGCTCAGCTGTTAAACTGTCAACTTTAGATTTAAATCCGTGGCGGAAGGAAGTAGTTCTGCACAAAATAGGACTTTTAAAGACACTCCGTTGTTGTTTCTAATTTATTTACACACTCGTGCCATCGAACTGTTGTATAAACGCAATATCACACTCCTAGACGTGTAATATGGCTGTATATCAGCACGCTGTGATTTACCTACGGCCGAACCACAGCCGTGCCGATATATAGATATATCGCATGTCTACTTGTGTGATATTGCTCATATATTACATTACATTATATTATGGAAACAGAGGGGTGGACAGGCCCAAACTGTATGTATGTATGTATGTATGTATGTATGTATGTATAAATAAATAGCTGGATTTTTAAGAGATGAATTTTTTTTTAAATTTTTTTTATTGTATATTTATTTTAAAACATACTAAAACTACATCAGCTAAAAGGGGAAAATATTTGATTACAATTATTTAAAATTATATTATATTAATATTGTGGAAACACAAAGGCCAAAAATGCCAATTCATATTGAAAGAAACACAAAACAAACAAACAAACAAACAAAAAAATAAATAAAATAGCTGGCTTTTGATTGTGTTTTGAAAAACGTTTCATTTTAAAATATACTAAATGTTTGCATCAGCTAAAAGGGGAAAAATATTTGATTTATTAAATATTTAATTATTTTTAAAGCTAAACTTATTTTAACTAAAATGCATATTCATGATGAAATAGAAAATGTGTTCAAACAATGTCTATTTTAACACACATTAAATGCCTGTATCATCTATTTATTATTAAATTTATTTTTATCTATCTATCTATCTATCTATCTATCTATCTCCCATGTGTGACAGTGGGCCTATCACCCTGGTTACTGACAAACATTATATTGTCTCCTCATGTTCTTCAGGTGAAGGCTGGCTTTGGAGTGAATCTGATCGGGGTTTTTGTGGTGATGCTGGCCATCATGACGTGGGGCGAGCCGCTCTTCCACCTGAGCGAGTTTCCCACCTGGGCGCTGATGCCTAACGTCACAGGCAGCTTGTAGCCGCCATTTGATTGAGGACATTAAATATACACTGAAGGCGGCACATATACACGATTAAAGCCTTATTTTTGGAGTAAGAGGACATCTGTTAGAGGATGCAGAACTGCTCACTGTGACTGAACGAACGGCCCGAAACCATCCTTACACTTCTATTTCAAAGCATTAGATGTAGATTAACATCTTTCCAAGTTTACGTGCCTACAAAACACAATCAGCGACGTTTGTGTGAACCCACCGAATGTAACACAGCCGTATGCTTGATTTTCTGACGTCTAACAAATGTTGATACATTTGTGTTATTTTACTTGAGAGGTTTGAGGGAGATTCTGCATCAGATGAAGTTGCTGCTGAAATCAGAAATAGTATCTAACATGCTCTTGCCAAAATGTTACATAGTTCATGTGGTCTGGTTACGGAAGATTGTTTCAAACGTTACACAAAAATCCTCGAATCATAAACTGAATGAACCTCTGTGCCGCTGATCGTTGTACATACAGGAAACTAACATTTTGTTATTGTCGGCAGCAAATCGTTGTAATATGTTCTGTGATCGATTTATTTCACCTGACATCTCTGAAAACGTAATAAAACACTATTTTTGGTTCATTTATTTATTTTTGCATTTCAAACATCACATTTAAGCTCCATATAGCAGATGGATTCAGATAAATTATAAGACGAGACAAAAACACAATGTTTCATATAACTTTTCATTGTCAGAGTCCAGTGTTTTCATTCCCTCTGATGGCTATAATTTTGATGCTCCTTCAGTTGGTTCGTAGCCCTCATTTTGTATTTTCTCCTTGTACTTCAAGAAGTCTCTCCGTTTGACAAAATATTTCACCTGCAATCAAATCACAACAATCAGTTCATGTAGATTCATTGAGAAATTCAACAGAATATTGCTAAAAAAAAAAAAAAAAGTGTTAAAAAGTGTGCAGAACTGTATTGGATGTGCACTTGAAACCTTAAAAGTATGTATTTTTAAAACACTGTTCTTGTAGATAAAATATTACTAAAACAAAAGGCCACTTAAGTGTACTTAAAGAGACACCTGCATGACTGTTTGAAAAGTGATCAGTTGTTTATTATACATAATCACTGTAACACAATTGACATTTTAAGATGCTGATAAATATAACAAAATTTGATAAACTAAGAGAGACAGTAGTTTGTCTTAAAGTTATTTTTTTATTTAGTTGTTTTTTCGAGTTAATCACTTTAAAAGGGGGAAAGTATTATGAAGAAAATAAATTTTAATAAAAGATTATTTTAACTAAAAAACTAAGCTAAACATTTAAGAAAAAAAAAGTATTTTGTGGAAACACTGAGTCCAAAAATGCCTATTCATGTAGCAAAAAAAATAAATAAATAAAAAAATTAAAATAAAACAGCTGGATTTTTGATAATGTGTTTTGAAAAACTTACTAAAAGTCCGCATCAGCTAAAAATTTTATATTAAACTACATTGTTATATTATAAATTATGCGTTTTTCATATAATTTAAGATTTGGTCATGCTTTAAAGTACACTGTTGACAAAATACTAAAGCAAAGTTTTTTTTTTTTTTCATTTTCATTTTATCCACAGCCTGTTTTTTGATATTACATTCAAATATAATTTAAATGTACCAAATTGCAAATTCATCATTACAGATGTGCAATTACAAATATATTTAAATGCATGAAATTAATGCATTAATGAAATAAATATGTGATTACATATAAAAATATATATAAGTACTACTTAGGTGTTCCAAAAAGCATTGTAATTGCATTTAATATTAATACATAATTATAATACATTTTATTTTATTGGCAAATAACATTCAATTAAGTGTCCAAAAGCATTATTCTCAATTTACATTTAAATATATTATTTTAAAGTATACTATTTCCATAATAAGCATTCTTTCTAAAAATATGCTAAAAGGTTACTTCTTTTTTCTGCATTCACAGTGGGATGTTAGTACACTTATTACTGCATATTCCTACTCCTTCATGTTTTGCAGCATGTAAATATAAAGGAAACATAAATCAAATGTTTTAGTTTCATTTTCAATAAGAGATTGTTAAATAAGCCAGTAATGAATCTCCAAAATAAAATCTCAATTATGCATGACAGCTGCTGCAAATGCATTCAAATTGCGAGCAGGAGTCAGAGATTCATATCTAAAACCCTCAAAAGACGCAGGACATGCTGATGTCGAGCTGCACTCAGGACTATGGACCGACCCACTGCGCAGGACACTGGGCTTCAAACTCTCGCTGGTGTTTCTCACAGACAGATGTTTGGTCCTGATGGACATCTAGACACTTCCAGAGCTCGTCTCTGGCGTCCCAGCAGGCTTTGCGTTCACTGGCGTTAGGAGCGCTCATCTCTCCTCTGCTGGTCTGTCAACAACCGAAAAATAAATCACGTATCTACTTGTCATTAACATTAATAAAATGGACGTGTTTAACTATCAGTATACTGTCAGACAGTAACATATTTCTACTAAAGTACACGTTATTATTTACTGAAATGAAAGTATAAAAACTCTAAGCGCTTACCAAAGACTGTTCATCACTTCATATACTTTCAGTAATTGTTACTAAACTGATAAGTGTTAATTAGTCATATTCTGAAGTGCAAAGAGTCCCAAGGACGCGTTCAGCGCGCAGGAGGAAGTAAGGCAACTAAACATGTCGCCTTCTGATGACGCAAGCGATTGCGTAAAATGATCATTCAGTGACCGCTAGATGGTGCACTTAAACCACTTAAACTTTTTTTTTTTTTTTTTTTTTTTTAAATATTAAATTACATTTAAGTTATGGTTTATAAATCAGTAAAAATGTGTTACTTTAAATAAAATAAACGAAATTATAAGAAAATAATTAAAATAATTTCTTTAATTTTAAATTTAATTTCTCATTTTTATTTAGTTTAACTTGATGTACTAAAATTAATAAAACAACCTAAAAAAACCCTAAAAATATATAGACGTATAAAAAATTTATTTCGTATTTTAATTTAGTTTAACTTGATACACTAAAATAACTAAAACTAACACTGAAAAAATAAAAAAAAACTATATAGACATATAAAAACAACAAAATTACAAACACATGAATTAAAATAAGAATGAAAATATTAATAAACTATAATAGTATCTTAATAATACAAAAAATTTAGTTGTGTATATTTTATATGTATGTATGTGTATATATAATTTTTTTTTTTAGATTTGATGGTTTGTTTTTTTTATTTTATTTGGTTGATTAAATATTCTTTTTTTAACATTAACATTTTATTAAATATACTAAATTTATTTATTTAGTTAGTTATATTATTTATTTATCTATATGTTTTTATGTTTACCCATATGACACAAATTTGACAATTTGACTTTTTTTTTTATTTAATTTTTTTTTTTTAGAATAGAATGACATTGGAAATTCACTGTTTTTTTTTTATGAGACTAAGCTGATGTTTTTTAACATTTGCCCATTGATGTCTGTAATGCTGGCCCTCATTACTGGCTCCAGAGTTACTCAAGTGTCTGTTGACGCCACAATAGTCTAAACTCAAGGATTTGAGACAGAAATTAATGTTTGACAGAAAACAAGATGTTTGCCACTGAATGAATAACCATCTTCTGAAGCACTTTTTATGCCTTTGATTTGATCCCATCCTTCATCAACAGTCTAAGAAATAAAGTTGAAATAACTAAGAAATAAAGTTGTTTTTGTGGCTCTATTCATAAGTTCTTCCTCGTGCTCCTGATCTCAGTGACTCATCGCAGCCATTAACAAACAGCAATTAATTGTGTGGGAATGTGGATGAAAGTGAGACAGACAGCGGCCATTGTTCAGCGCTGAATATTAAAGAGAAAGACGAGCACAAACATTTGAGCTCTCAGATAAACCCTCACCATTTCAAAGATTGTTTTCTTCCTCCATAATAACCAATCACCAACAGACCTCCAGATCCCAGAGGATTCCGGTGAAAGAGATGAAAATTGGTCTGATTTGAGCTGCTGTCGGATGAAATAATCAGACTGTAATCAGAGATCATGTGACGCGTTTAAAAGGACAATCTGTCCCGACCTGAGCAGAGTGACTGTGCTCCACTTCTGTTAACTCTGAAGCACATTCTTTCATCTGATGGTCTGGTGTGTCATTATGGGTCAGCGTGGGGCTGTTTGATTTGTTTTCTGTCTGTTTTCTCTCTCAGTTGCTAAGGAACTGAGATGTGGCATAAGTTTCAGCACCTATTAGAGATCAAAGTGATTTCAGTAATGCACAAAGTTTTAATAGTTTAATAAGTGCGCCCTGGGGACCGGCACAGCAAATCATCAAATTAGCATCCCATAAAGACCCGAGTCAGGAGCCGTAGGAGCGTGATTAAATGACTTTAAACCACTGCAGCTCGTGAGGATCACACTTACAGTATCATGTTTTCAAACATTCATTAATAACAGAATAATCATTTGCAGCGCTGGCATGCCAATTAGAAAAAAGTACATCAAAGATTTTAATTTAAGTGCATGTGTGCTTATAATAAAAATTTAATTAAAAATAAAATAAACCTAAATAGCAATGGCAATTTAAAAAAAAATAAAAATAACTCATCTAATGACAAAAAAGTAATCAAACTTAAAACCGAAAATATAAAAATAAATGCAAATTCACAATATTAATAAAGATTATAATAATATACAAATAATACTAAAATAAGAATAATAAATAACTGTTACAATATAATATAAAAATAATTAATTTTGTATTTTATAATATAAAACAAAAATAAATTCTAAAAAATACTATAATACATAAATAATACTAAAATGATAAATAAATAATACTAAAATGATAATGACAATAAATAACGCTAGGGAATTGCTTTGGGGTTGTGAGACTGATAGACAGTCAAGCCAATATAATTAATCAATTTTTCTTTTTTTTCTTTTTTTTTCTTTCTCCATTTATTAATTCTTTCCCCTCACTAAAAGTACTGCTCTCTGGATTCCACAGGCAGAGGGATTATGGGTTATTCAGACAATGCTGGAGCTTTTTGTCAGTGTGTGTTTTGCTTTTCTGTGCAATTAGAAGTCACACACTGCGCTCCTCCTTTCAGCATGTATGTGTGAGTGTGCTGTTTTGATTTTTCATCTGTCTGAGGGGGACAGAGAGAGGGACAGTGGTGTGTGTTGTCAGATGAAAAGCCCCCAGCGCTCTTCCTTCGGGCCCCTCTCTCTTTTGGACTCATGGAGGCCTGATGTCACATTTCAGAGATTTATTTCAACGCCGTAGTGTGCTGTGTGAGGGATGGAGTTGGTTTCCTGAATGGTTTTTTATCAAACCCCAGGGATGCTCATCAACGCACTGTTCCTGCAGAATAAAGCTCCATGCGACTCCGAGTGCAGAAATGCTGCTATTTGTCCAGTGTTTGCTTGTTATGCTTGTGAATTGGATGGAAAAAGAGTATATTGCAAATCACAGTCTTTCAGTGTTTTAGTGTTGAGTTTATTTGGGTTTAGTACTTTGGACAAACTTCTAACATTAAATATGAACTTTGGCACACCATTTTTTTTTCCTGCATTGTTTGTGCTAAAAAATTCACAAATAATGCAGTTTATCAAGGAGAAAGATATTATTCAGAGTTTATGATTTTTGCTTTGTGGATGAAAAAACTGCTGAAAAATCCCATAGACCACACATAACACCCTAGCAACCACCTAGTAATGCCTTAGCAACCACCAAAGCATCCTAGTAACCACGTAGCAACCACAAAGCACCCTAGCAACCACATAACAACGCCCTAGCAACCAAAGCATCCTTGTAACCAGCTTGTAATGCCTTAGCAACCACCATTACACCCCAGTAAACACAAAGCACACTAGAAACCACCCAGCAATGTCCTAGCAACCACCAAAGCATCATAGTAGCCACCTACATGTAGCAACAGCATAGTAACCACAAAGCGCCTTGATAACCACCAATAATAACTTAACAACCACTAATGCACCCTACTAACCACAAAGCACCCTAGTAACCACAAAACACCCTAATAATCACCAAAGTGTCTTGGAAACCACCAATAATACCTTAACAACCACTAATACACCCTAGTAACCACCTAGCAATGACCTGGCAACTACCAAAGCACCCTGTTATCCACCTAATAGTGTCTTAGCAACCACCAATACACCCTACTAACCACAAAGCACCCTAGTAACCACCTAGCAACGACCTGGCAACTACCAAAGCCAACACACTGGAATTGTAGCAACACATTTTGCTCCACAAATCTAGTTTCTAACACAGTGTGCCATTAGTGGTATGTATTAAAACTGATTTTTCTGGTTGCATAATGCACAAATTGAGGAGGCTGTTCATAGCATGCAGATATTGAACCTCCAGCAGATAAATAAGCCAGGGGGATTTTCATTCTAACACCCCCTGTAGTGATCAGGATCGATTCACAGCGCGTGGCAGGCCGCAGGGAATATTGAAGCTGCAGCAGCACAGCTGGCTGTCGATACTGTTGATATCACTGGTGGACAAATCATCAGTTTGATCCAGCCAGAGAAACGCAAAGCCCAGCAGAGCCAGGTCATATGACGCTAACGAGCCACTCTTTCTCCCATAATACAGATGCTTATCTAGAGTAACTCAATCCTCATGTGTGAAGGGAGGACCCTGTTACGCCATTTACAGCACCTTCAGTCGTGATGCTCCTCGGCGTAAACCGATCTGCCTCTTTCACTAAAGCGGATCACGGATTCTATATGCATCTGATGGAAACTAAAGATGGCACTGAGTCAAAGTTGTCTGGGTGTTTCGAGTCACTGGAACTAATCTGGACGTCCTGATTGGCTGACGCCCTCTTCCTCGTTGCTTTTACGACGACGCCATCCCCAGTGCCGCTTTGGACCATAGTGACCCTCCGTCTTTCACACAGTCTATCTTTTGGTGGTTTTTGTTCACCTCCCAGTGTATTATGGTCATCCAAACGCTCTCAATTAACAATGCCGCTGCTTTTTCTCAAAAGACGAGGCTTAGATCTCCATCGCAGGGTCAGTGTTTTTCTTAAGAGCCCTGAATGGCGGAGTTCTGGGGAATAAAGGATGTGTACTGTTTACCAGTCAAAAACAATGCAGCATTGTTGACAATAGTCTCGGCTCGCTCAAAATCGATCGTAATTGAAATGATTGCAAAGGACTGAATATTTCAGCCACCCAGCCCAAGGGACGTGTATCTTGAGCACATCGTCAACAGGTTTTGTTGAGTCTAAACCGAATGCCGCAGACGTGTACAATGGTCTTCTCTGAATGCTAAAGGAGCTGTATCAAGCTCCCCCTTATAAAATCCATCCAGCAAGTGAAGTAGGTGCCCTGCATAAATTATGCAAATTTTAGCAGAAAGGATAACAACAGGGAGTGCAGAAACAGTGTGTTTCTCTGAGGTTCAGTACAGGCACAAGACGTAACCACACATGCTTGGACGAATGTTTTTCAGAGGTGTAAATATAGAGTTAAATATTTAATAAAAATGAAATATAAATGATGATCCCTACATTCAGCATTATCAATTCAAAAAATATATAGCAATGCATTATGTAATTAATTACTGTAATTTTTCCCTTGTGAAAGTAAGGGATTCCTCTTAATTTTAATGAAATTTAATTAAAGTTACTTCTGATGTAATTGCATTAAATACTGTATAGAACAATTCTATATAAAAAAAATAGT
Source organism: Spinibarbus caldwelli (assembly GCA_039654775.1). Classification (NCBI taxonomy): domain Eukaryota; kingdom Metazoa; phylum Chordata; class Actinopteri; order Cypriniformes; family Cyprinidae; genus Spinibarbus; species Spinibarbus caldwelli. The sequence goes on along the minus strand of CM077229.1, from coordinate 4,043,767 downwards.
GGATTTAACATTAAAAATTTACATCTAATGTTAAAATATATGTTTTTAATATAACCTTCGCTCTTTAAATACATTGGACAGTTCAAGAATAATTTATGCAGTTTTATATTATTTATTTAAAAGAATTAAAAGAGCCATTTCATGTCTATCCTTATATTGTTGGTTGAGGATGCTATGGGATTTAGAAAGTAATTAGAAATGCAGTAATGCAATACTTTTTTAAAGAGAGCAATTAGTACAGTAATCTAATTACATTGCTGAAAATGTAATTGGTAGACACTAATTAATTACTTTTTTAAAGTAACTTACCCAACACTGTGTGTGTGTATATATGTGTGTGTATATATAAACTAAAGTAAATAGTGAGCAATATCACACGAGTAGACATGCGACATATCTGTATATCGGCACGGCTGTGGTTCGGCCGTAGGTAATCACAGCGTGCTGATATACAGCCATATCGCACGTCTACGAGTGTGATATTGCGTTTATACAACAGTTTGACGACACGAGTGTGTAAATAAATTAGAAACAACAACGGAGTGTCTTTAAAAGTCCTCTTTTGTGCAGAACTACTTCCTTCTGCCACAGATTTAAATCTAAAGTTGACAGTTTAACAGCTGAGCCCAAGCCTTCGTTACTAATTCCAAAACGTCACTTTAGAATTAGTAACGAAGGACCTTTGAGTTGCTTCATTGAAAGCTTATTGTATTACTGTAGTAAAAGCTTGCTGTATTATGAGAGAGAGATGGACCGAGCAGCTGTGATTACCTGCATCTGGTACAGCATCTCATGTCTCCTACACACAATAAAACATAAGTTTGAATGTCCACTGGGGAAAGCTTTGTCATAACGTCAATATCCTTTCACCTATTAAGGGTGATTTCTGATGACAGCGCTGCTCAGTGCAATTTGTTAGCTGCGCCAACTGTTGTTGAAAATAAAATTAACTTCCATTTACAAAAGTGTTTATTTTTCAAAGTAAAAGTCTTTACTGCAGTGCTGACTCATAAAACAGACTCTTGTCACCATCTAATAGTAGAACAATGTAACTAAAATCACCATCACGAACAAACGCACCATGTCTCAGTACTAAACACTATTATTAAATACTATTATTATTTAGAAAAAATATTATTTATTGAATAATAATATTTAATAACAACAGCCATCATAAAAGTTGCTAGGCAATTCAGTCAACCATACAAAGGCAGCGCGATATACAGCATTGAATTTAAATAAACATGATCATATTTTGCCAAAACTATTTGCTCTGGAACAAATAATAGTTTAATGAGACCAATGACTGGCCGTTAGATTTAACCAACACGAATTATATCTCGTGTTTAACCACTATAGAGACATCAGAGCCAGCGGTAAATTCCAAAAGATCTGGCCGCGGTCAGGCACTCTCTGTGGGTGTAACTGAGCGCTGAACGGCCGCTGAACCGATGGATCTCCCGTCTCTGAATACGTCGAAGCAAATTTTGATATAGACCTTATCTTTATTAACAAACCGCATATTTGAAGGCCAAGCAAGCACATTCACGCCTGAAAAAACTCTTAAAACTGCATTCCGTGACACAAAACAGTATTATTTTTAAAATTATAGTGGATTTGGGCGTCCGCCATGACACTCGCTGTGAAATATGGCAACTTCGGCAAGCGAAGTGAATACAATCAGTGAAGAGGACGAGGAGCTCTGTTGGACTCCAATATCGCACTCCTATCAGCCAATCAGATTCGAGGACCAGAAAGAGCTGTTGTGTGTGTGTGTGTGTGTGTGTGTGTGTGTGTGTGTATATATATATTTCTGCATAAATTACCAGTTTCATGCTAGAAGTTTGTGCAGCTCCTGGGGAAAATTGTAAAAATAGTAACATCCACTTGATCCAAAATTCAAAGTTTGAATTCAATTCATTGTGTTCAAATTGTGCAAACTGCATTTGCTTGCATTTCAAAATTGTCAGATATTGACTCTATAAAGGCATGATGCGGACATGGAAATATACAAGCATAACATGAATGGCCCATTCCATCTTGTTTTATTTTATTTTTTCTATTCAAACAGTCCAACAGGTGTCAACAGTTAGTTTTCAGCATTCCCATCAAATAATTTACACTGCAATCCATGCACATACACAATCCTAAAAAACACACAAACTGCATGGTGTTTACATCTCACAAAGCTCTGAGCATATTGTAAAAGGCGACCTTTACTTTTAATATCATGTTGCATGTCACTAGCACCGTTTCTTGACCGTGCACGTCCCGTTATTTGGACGGTAAACCCGTGATTGATTGCGCGCGAGACTGTGGAGTCTGTGGGCGGCGCGTGAACGCAGCGTCTCTCCTCTGGCGCGCTGCGAGCGTACAGTGAATGAAGCTCTAGCGTGGGAAAGACGAACAGGATACGCGAAGCACTGACATGGATCCACTGTAACATCCCTGCAATAGCTGTTACTGCGTTCTCAACAGATCAGCGTTCCCTCCACGTTTACCTCGAGCGCGTTTAAAACCTGAAGACGATGCGTCTGATCACAGCCAAATCACATCTGTTCATCGCGCAGCTGTGGCTCATCTGTCACACAGGTAACAAGTAAATACAGTCACGAGTGATGGATGTGTCCTCATAGATTTGAAGCGTTTTGGGCACGAATGCATTGATGCGTAAAGTTGCATGTATCCAAGAGCTTTGTTTCCACAGGTTGTTAATGTATTTATGAATTTATTATTGATCAATGCATTATTTTTACATTAAGTTTAGGTTATTGCGTTTAGTCTCAGTCTGTAAGGCAAAAAGCACTGTAATAACAGTTTTGAATGTCTGTTAGGTGAACGGATCAAAGGTTCATGAATTTATTTTAGTAGAGTTGAATTAATAATTTCGTATGTGTGTGTATATATATTTTATTTAATTTTTTTTATATTTCTATATATATATTTTGTTTAGTTTAATTATTTTTTTATATTTTATTTATTAAATTAATAAAAAAAATTGTAAAACTTTAGACTTGTTTTAGGTTGTTGTATTTTACCTCAGTTCTATATGACAACGCTTTAAAATATATTTGACTTGAAGACATTAGAATCTATTTTTGCAGAGTTGAATTAATAATAATAATAATATAGTTAATTATGTTTATTTTTTAAATATTTTATTTATTCATTTATTAAAATGTATTAATTTTTTTCTTGTAAAATTTTAGACTTGTTTTAGGTTGTATTTTATCTCAGTCCTATATCACAACACTTTAAAATATATTAGACTATTAGACATTAGAATGTCTTCTGTGTGAATGATGGAAAGATTTATGTATCATGTAAGTGTATTGGTACCTTATATGTGACCCTGGACCACAAAACCAGTCATAAGGGTAAATTTTTCGAAATTGAGATATTATTTGGCCGAGATACAACTATTTGAAAATCTGGAATTTGAGGGTGCAAAAAAATGAGATACAGTATTGATCACCTTTAAAGTTGTCCAAATGAAGTTCTTAGCAATGCATATTACTAATCAAAAATTAAGTTTTGACATATTTACAGTAGAAAATTTACAAAATATCTTCATGGAACATGATCTTTACTTAATGTCCTAATGATTTTTGGCATAAAAGAAAAATCAATAATTTTGACCCATACAATGTATTTTTGGCTATTACTATAAATATACCCCAGCGACTTAAGACTGATTTTGTGGTCCAGGGTCACATATAGTTCAGTTGAATCATTATATTTTACTTTTTAATTTACTACAGTGCCCTCCAAAAGTATTGGAACAGTAAAGGCTCTGTTGTCTGTGGAGTCAAGACATTTACATATATGATTAAAAGATGAATATGAGACAAATACAGAATGTCACATTTTATTATTGTGTGATTCAACACATAGATGTTTTACCAGCTAAGAAGTTCAGCACTTTTAGAGTTTAATCCCTCTATCTGATGTGAGCATAAGTATTGGAACAGTTGCCTCACAGGACTTTCTAAGTGATCAGCTGTGTCCTGTTGCATTCATTCTTCAGATATTAAAAGCAGGGAATGTGTCGTATCAGTTATATCCATTACTTCTGCATTCTGAATCTTGCATTCGATGATGACACACACAAACCAGAATGAAGATGAGGGAGCTGATTTTGAGAGAATAGCAAGCAATTTGGATGCTAAAAGAAAAGAGGAAGTCAATTAGAGCTATAGCAAAAACAAAGGGCATGGAGGAATCAAGAGTTTGGAAACCACCAGCGACATCAGCAACCAACAACGACCTGATCGGCTGAGAAAACAACAGTAGTTGATGACAGACAAATCATAAAAGCTGTGAAAATGAACCCTAAAAGACGTGTCTGTAAAATCAACAACAACTTCCAGAAAGCTGAGGCGATGCTCTGACAATCTACTGTCCTCAGGAGACTTTGACACAGAATTACAGATGCTACACAGCAAGATGCAAACCTCTGACCAGCACCAAAAATAGAAAGGCAAGATTAGAGTTTGCAAAAAAGCACAAAGGTGAGCCAGAAGAGTTTTAGAACTGTGTTTATGGACCGATGAGACAAAGATGAACCTTTATCTAAGTGATGGGAAAGCAAAAATGTGGAGAAAAAAGGGAACTGCAAAAGATCCCAAGCATACAGCCTCATCTGTAAAGTATGGTGGAGGTGGTATCATGGCATGGGCATGTATGGCTGTCTCTGGAACAGGCCCTCTCAACTTTACTGATGACTTAATGTATGATGACAGTAGCAGAATGAATTTGGAAGGGTACAAAACCATCTTGCCTACCAATATTCAAGAAAATGCCACCAGATTCATTGGGAAGTGCTTCATATTGCATCAGGACAATGACCCAAAACACCCTGCCAGTTCAGTCAAGGAATTTATAAGGGCAAAGAAATGGAAAGTCTTAGATTGCCCAAGTCAATATCCAGATTTAAATCCGATTGAACATGAATTTCACCAGCTGAAGAGGAGAGTAAAGGCAGAAACTCCCCAAAACAAGCAACAGTTGGAATTGACTGCATTAAAGGCTGGGAAAAGTATTTTAAAGGATGAGACCAAGAGTCTGGTGATGTCTATGGGTCACAGACTCACTGCTGTGATTGTGCGCAAGGTATCTGCAACTAAATAATAGCTTTTAATCTTTTATATCTGCCTTATGTTCAACTGACCCAATACTTATGCTCACATCAATGAGTGGGATGAACTCTAAAAGTGCTGTTCTTTTTATTTGGTAAAACATATATGTGTTGAAATGGCTAATAATAAAATGTGACATTCTGTAGTTTTGTCTCATATTCATATTTTAATCATCTTTGCAAATGTCTTGACTCCACAGCCAACAGAGCAATTTTGTCTTTACTGTTCCAGTACTTATGGAGGGCACTGTATATGTTACTTTTTAGGTTTTTACAAGGTTGTAGTGATTTTGTAAAAAAAAAAAAAAAAAAAAAAAAAACGCATTACAATATAAGATTTTTTTTGGAATGTATATAAATAAAGTGTTCTGGTTCATGCAGGCTGCCTAAATTTAATTTCCTTGCTTTGAAATTAGTTGAATTTCTATATTGGATGCTGCACAATACGTAGTTCAGTTTCACTCAAGGACATTTCAGCTGTAGGACAGACTTTGGCTGTTTGCTCTTGGCGCTCGATCTCCGATATGATGGTCTTTTAATCTCTCAGTCTCTGTTCATTCTGCTGAATTAAATGTAATTTGACATGGTGGGGGAATATAAAGCCGTGTGTTTCTGACCGCATGTGTCTTGAGCCATCTGCATCTCTTGTTGGCACATCAGAGGTCTCTTTTCCTCAAAGTTGATCTCAGCGCTGTCACAATGCACTATTGTCCAGTCTATTTCAGTCTAAAATGTTGCTGATCTTACTTAGAAGCGTTGGTTATTCCCTGTTTGGGAGTTACAGGGGCATCTGTGCTGTCACTTATGTGTGTGTGTCTGAGATATGCAGAGTGCTGGTGCATGTTACACCCTGTTGTTGGACGTGATGGCAGGGGAAGCCCGTGTTTGTGCCGCTTTTGTCTCAGTGACGCTCATTCACCATTAATGCCAGCAGCAGGAAGAGAGAGAGAAAGAGAGAGAGCCTCTGCTCACCAAACACAAGATTGATCGATTCACACCAGGGTCACCCTGCCATGTATCCAAACAAAATAACCACAGCATGGGCGGTGATCGAGAAAATGCAGTTTAGTTTCTCTTGATCAAATGACTGACAGTGAAGGATTGATTTTCATTGATTCGCCTGCACAATCCAAAGCCATTTCATCATTAGACATTATATGAAAGTTACAGGCATTACCAATCAATTGTTACACTTTGTGACATGGAAAATAACCTGTAATATATAATATAATATTGCATATTAGCTTTGGTTCCCATTCGTTATCAGTTAAAGTAGATCATAAAATTTGTGATCTGTGATGTGTTGTTGCAGCTTGTACAGAGATGTAACAATACGTGCTTTTTTGACTTAGCATCTCAGTTTCTTTTATATATTAAAGTTATTGGAGATTTTGCATGCTTCATCATATGCCTGCATAAAAAGCTACTGTTCAGACCTTCATGGACTTTGGTTTGCTGGTATTTGGCACCAGAAGCCTGAACTTTTTTCCAAAGTTACTTGATACCAAAGAGGGTTCAGAGAGGACTTATTTAATTATATTAAATAATTATAAATTATTATATTAATTAAATATAGGATTTTTCCTGTTTTAATCATCTACATCTTTGTCTCAACTGGTGGTTCATGACCCCAAAACACTAAATATATGCAAAATAAATGATAAAATGCTGATTTAATTAATTATATAACCATGCACAGCTAGAATAGCAAAATAAATAGGTATAATCAATGTTTAAAACACTTCTCAGATCTTTTGTTATTTTATGCATCCAAAAATGATATGATCAGTAAGTCATGGCTTTTACATTTCTTTAACTCATCAAAATAATTTAAGGAATTTAGTTATATGAGATTCAACTCGATTTTTTTAAAAGTCAGTGTAATATAATTTAAGTTGAAATGACTGAAACAACCAAGTTGATTATGCTTAAAAATTGGAGGCAGTGACTGAAGTTATTTTAAGTTGAAATGGTTGGAAATGCCTGTTATTTGAATTAAACAAATGCCATCATGGACATATTGTGTGACCTGATAAACCAACAAAACTAGACAACAGTTAAATAAAATACAACCCAGAATACATTTAAATACAAGTTTACTCACAATGAAGATAAATATGCTTGCTGACCACAAAGTGTTTTTTTTTTTATTGATAACACCGAGAGCATGAAGCCATTTAAATGTAAGAGACGTTTAGAAACCAAAATGATTAATTTTCTTATTCAGCTTGTTATATTAATCATTTTGCATACTGTGGATTTCCTGAAGCCAAACCCGTTTAGAACCATTGCTCTATATAACCTTTTTCATCAATAAATAAATCCATGTTAAATCCACATTAATTATTGACGATTATGGCCTATTTAAAATTCAGCAGTCGTACCCCATTTAAGCATAAAAAACAACTGCACTGAGTTTTGTATATTTGTGACATGAATAAGTGAGATTGCCTGGAGTGTGCTACGTTAAATCATGTCCTCCTGATTTCTGTGGTGAACTACTGTGAATTCACCTTAAACTCAAAGGGCAAGCTGTGCATCTCTTTTCAGATCAGAGTCTAATGAGTGTCACCAGCGCAGACTTGTGTCTGTTGAGCACTAAACGGCTCCAGTTGAATTCCAGCGCCTGTCTGTGTCTAACGCAGCCTCAGGCAATATTGCTTGTACTGTTCTGTCACCCTACAAATGGAGACTTACATAATGAGCAGAGGTGTTCTAATCTAGATATTAATGCACATTGGTTTTAATCAACCTGATGCCATCAGTTTAGGAAAGTGCATTTTTATAGCTTGATATCAATACTGTATCTCATTGAAAGGAATAGTTCATCTAGAAATGAAAATTTCCTGAGAATTTACCCATCCTCAAGCCATCCAAGATGTAGATGAGTTTGTTTCCTCATCAGATTTGGAGAAATGTAGCATTACATCTCTTGCTCCCCAATGGATCCTCTGCAGTCAAGTCACTATTATTTGTATAGCGCTTTTAACAATGCAAATTGTGTCAAAGCAGCTTTACATCAGCTTGATATAAAGCTGGGTGGCTTTACATCAGCTTTACAGTATTTAGACAGGGAAATAACGTGTCGAAATAGTGTCATTCTCCACTGGCCAGACAAAATCAGCAGTTTAAATCTAGGCTGCAGCAGAGTCAGACTGTGCAAAGGACTCATCTGGTTCCTGTGGTCTTGTCCCGATGGCCGTCTAGGAGACAGGGTCTTCACTGGGGATCAGTCTCTGGGGCTCATCTAGTTGTCCTGGTCTCCGCTGACATTCAGGGCTGTAGAGGTCATCTCTAGGTGCTGATCCACCATCTGATCTGGATACGTGAATGGGTGCCGTCAGAATGAGAGTCCAAACAGCTGATAAGAACATCACAATAATCCACAAGTAATCCACACCACTCCATTCCATCAGTTAACATCTTGTGAAGCCAAAAGTTGTGTGTATGTAAGATACAAATCCATCATTAAGACATTTTAACTCTAAACTGTTCCTTCTGGCCAAAATATTTCTCCTGATTCAGATGAGACAACTTTTTTGCTGGAGAAAGCAATATGATAGATAGAGGACTCGTATTTTTTGCTAGAAGCAGCCATTTGAAGTTAAAATTTTCAAGGGATTTTCATTTTTGGATGAACTATTCCTTTAACTTGGGTTACAAACAAGCTGTTCGTTCTGGTCTATAAAACATTCCTCCGAGAAAAGCTATTCAACGCTGGAGAAATACAATCTCCTGTAAAGAGTACCTCGTATTCAGAACAAATCTGGGCAAACACTGAGATGGCCAGCCGTCTTAATTTCATTCAATTTCCGTTGCATTTTTCCAAGTGGTCGTATTGCTTCCTAGTGTGTGTGATTTAGATTAAAGGCATCTGGATATTTATTCCACCGCTGAGTATCGTTTTCCATCGACTGAAGTTAGTGTTTGTGCATGTGGACGTGGAGTTAAAGAGCTTCCAAAGCCTTTTGATGTAAAATTCATTAATTGCATGCTCTTCTCATGTGGGAATGTAAGACTTTATTCCCGAGATATAAATGCAGTTTTTTATAACCATTTATTAATGAGATTTATGGCAAAATCTCACACCGGTCACAGGCTACATGCTTAACTTAAGCATATTTCTTTCTTGTTATTTTTACACCGAAATAGTGTTGGAATTCGGGGAAAAGATTTGTTTTAAAGCCTATTTCTTGATTCTCTCTGTAAGCATCCACTGACGTCTATAAATTTTCTTCTATAGTGTAAATATTTAGATAGGAGGCATAGAACTGATGTCTCAAAAATGGAGTATTTGGCTTATAATATTTCCTAGAAAGATGCAGTGTTATTTAAAGGAACAGTTTAGCCAAAAATGAAAATTTGCTTACCCTCAGGCTATCCAAGATGTAGATGTGTTTGTTTCTTCATCAGATTTGGAGAAATGTATTATTACATGACTGGCTCAACAATAGACTGGAAGAAGCGTTATTATGGATTATGGATTTGTATTTTGGCCAGAAGTGATGGTTTAAAGTTAAAACGCCTTAATGATGGATTTGTTTCTTACAAACATACAGCTTTTGGCTTCACAGGATGTTAATTGATGGACTGGAGTGGTGTGGATTACTTGTGGATTATTGTGATGTTTTTATCAGCTGTTTGGACTCTCATTCTGACGGCACCCATTCACTGGAGAGGATCCTTTGGTGAGCAAGTGATGGAATGCTACATTTCTCCAAATCTGTTCTGAAGAAACATCAAGCAGCTGTATAGTGAGAGCCAATTATTTTAGAATAAGCCACTTTCTTTCTTTTATGTTCACTATGAAAGAGTGTTGAGTCAAGATTTGTTTAAGCCCATTTCTTGATTCTCTCTGTAAGCATCTACAGATTAGTGAGGAGACAGAACTGGGGAAACCGTGAAAATACAGCTGAAGTTAAAAATCAAATCTCTTCCTCTTGACCTCAGGATGTGGAGCTGGATCTCTAGTACACCACTGACAGTGTGCTGAACTCATAAAAGGCAGTGCTCTGGCTTTGGCTCGGTCCAGCGGACAGACAGTGAGGCGAGGAAGGAAAGCTTTTCACTTGTTAAAGAAAGATGGAGTATTTGGTTGCCTTTCCGAGTTGGATCTGACCTGGTGTCTGTGGTGATAGAGGAGGCTGTGGAGGAAGTCCTAGTGGCTGAACGCCACCGGAGGTTCTGTCTGTTGTCAAGGAGTTTCCTCTGGCACGTCCTAAGAGTGAATGGAGAGCGTCTCCTGCTCGGATGTGCTGTGACCAGCCCAGTGTATAAAATGTATAGTCAGACACAGCGCTTGTTCTCAGTCATTCACTATTACACTCCTAAAAATAGCGGTTCCACAAGTGGATTTTCACAGTGATGTCACAGAAGAACCATTTATGGTTCCTCAAAGAATCTTTCAGTGAACAGTTCTTAAAAGAATCTTTTTTGAACATTCTAATAATCTAAAGAACCTTTTTCTGCTATAAAGAACATTGAAAGATTCCATGGATCTAAAATGTTCTTCATGGAACTATAGATTCTTTCTATCTAAATCTTAAATATAAATTCTTTCTAGGTTAATGTAATTTACTAGTTATACAAGCTGAAAAGAAGTTTATTTTTTCATCCTAGGTCAACAGGGAAATCTCACAACAGGGCCAAGGATGTACGAGCCAAGTATGTTTACAAAAGTATCCTGAAAAAAAAAAAATTGGATGAGGATAAGAAATCCCACAACAGTAACACAGCCTTGATTTTTTTTTTTTTTTCCTTCAGTGTCTTACAAAAACACAGTTCCTGTTTAACAGATCCTGTAACTTGCAGAGAACACTGCAGTCATAAAGGCCAATTCATGTCCTAAAAGTTGTAATAGTGAATTTCGGCGTTGATGGGAATCTTGGAGGCAGGGCAGTGTTTGAGGGTGTCAGGGAAGGTAGAAACCCCAGCTGTTGACTGGCATTACTACCTTCAGCTGCAGTCAGTGTGTTCTCACGCAGACCTCATGTCACTTTCCCCCTGACCCTGCAGCAACAGCTGCCACAGGCTGCTGCACACATGCATCATCACATGCTGTTTCCTACAGGAGAAGCCCCACAGCAAAAAAAAAACCAACATTCCAAAAGCATCTATGAACATCCTAGCAACCACACAGCAACATACTCAAAACGCCCTAGAACCCACATTTTTAAAAATTTAAAGAATATTCAATCAAACACTCTATATTTGGGGAAAAAATGGGTTTTAATAGAGTTTTTTTTTTTTTTTTTTTTTTTTTGTGCAAAAAAAAGTGCAGTCACATTTTTCTGGCAAAAGTTTACAGGCGAAATCCAGTCATTCCAATAGGAATCTTTGCATTCAGGTGTTTCGCTTGAGCGCTTGAAAAATTTTGCTCATGTTTAAGTTTGCACACTGACCAACAGAAAGCTGCTTGGTTTGAAAGTGACTTCTGTGTGAGTTGTATTTCGTACATGTTTACGCTATTATTAACAATAGACAATGGAATCTTAAGTTGGATCTGTTGCGAAATCTGCATGTGGAAATCTTTCACCCTCATGCAAAATTCCCAATCGCATGGATTCCTGTTGAAATGACTGGATTTTGCAGACAAAAATTTGCAGAACAACTGCAACTGTGACTGCATCTTAAGATGTGAAAGAGAACCGTCGAATAATTTTAATGTAATTTAATTTTATTTTAACTTGTTTTTGTTTTGTTTTGATTTGATTAGTTTAGTTTTATTCCATTTTAGATTTTATTTTTTTTAACATTTTATTTTAGAATTATTTTATTTTAAACTTATTTCATTTTATGTTATTGTCACGAATCCGGTCTGTGGACTTCCGTCTGATTGCCATCAGAGGTTGCCCTTCCATTATATTGACTCTCACACTACACAGACTGTTTCACGTCACGTTGCATTTCCCATCATCCATTGCACTGATTGCACACAGCTATAGACAATCACATACACACTATATTACACCCACTCAGATCCTTCTCAAACTGCCGAGTATTGTTTAGCATCTGTCACTGTGATAGCTGACAGCTACTTTACGGAGCCTGTCTTAGTTTTCTTAGTCTAGTCAAAGTCATAGTCTTGCCTTGCCTGTTTTCCCGTGTTTTTGATTCTCGCCTGTGTGTTTTGGATTACCCGTGTGCCTGGCCCTGTTTTGGATACTGTTTGCCCCAGCCCGGACTATTGCTCGTGTTTAAGTATTACCCCTTTTGTCAAGCCTTCTGGATATTGTTAGCCGTTGACTGACCACGCCCGTTTTGGATGATTTTCTTGCCTTGCCCTCAATATACCCGTTTGCCATTATCAGAACCTTGCCTGTTTTACGACCACGTCTTTGAATCAAGCTTTGCAGATGGATCCGAATGCTTCCTCTGTTCCTTCCGTAACAGTTATTTTATTTTAGATTTTTATTTTATTTTGTTTACTTTATTTTAATTGGGTTTTGGACTCCATTGAGTTTCATTGTTAAAAAATCTTCTTTTGTGTTCCACAGAAGAAAGAAAATCATTCAGGTTTGGAACAACATGAGGGTGTGTAAATGATGCCAAAATTAACATTTTGGGTCTTTAAATGGATATATCACCAAAAATTACAAATCTGTCATCATTTACTCAAGTTGTTTCAAAACTCTGACTTTTTTTTTTTCTTCTGTTGAACACAAAATAATTACCATTGTATTATTTTTCAATACTATTGAAGTCAATGGCTACTGTCAACTGTTTGGTTACCAAGATTTTTTAAAATATCTTCATTTGTGTTCAACAGAAACTCATACAGGTTTGTAATAGCTTGACGGTGAGGAAATGATGACCAAATTTTCATTTTTGTGTGAACTATCCCTTTAAGATCTCATCTAGGCAAGTGCAGATAGATAATATTTCAGGATATGTTTTCTAAAATTGCTCCTATTACAGCAAAGTTTTAAACTTTCTTCTGTCTTCAGTTATTTCCCAATTGGCTGTTTTCCAACCCTTGACCTTGGGGATCCAAATATAATGTGTGCCTTTGGGAACACATGTCATAATTCAATTAGCTGTCAAATTCACCAACTGTGTGCTGTGAATTGAGGCTGTGACTCTTCTCATCTTCTCAGTGTCAGACAGGTGTTCTCCATCATATGAGAGCATGGACAGACACAGAGCAGTTCACAGGCTGCGTTTCATCCAGGCGAGGGGAAGTTATTTAGTGACGGGGCAAGGAGGGGGACTCGTGTTTTTGTTGTTGAGTTAGAAACACGACGTGCTGGCCGTCTTCCCCGGACTTTTCTAATCCTCTTATGTATCTGAATGACTCTAGAGACGTTTACAGAGGGCAGAGGATGCTTACGATTCCTCCCCCATCCATTTCCTGCGTGCACCAGACTCATGCAGAGAGAGTTTCCCAGTCGAAGCTGCGGCTGTGAGCAACTGACTGCAGTCAGGCTGTAGTAAACAACTTCTGCCTGCCAGAGAGCGCTCCTTCAAGAAACTCTGCACTTGAAACTTTGCACTTAAAGTGTAGATTCAGAGTGAAACTTTTACTGTGAAGTTGTAAACTTGGAAACTTTATAAAAGCTCTGACTTCTTCCTCTTTGTGACGTCATGTAAACACGACTAAAATGACAGTGACTTTATTAGTTAAAGGTAGTCAGGGAGCAGCCAATTTAATAATAATTTTACAAAAATATTTTTGTTAATTTTATTATTATTATTATTATTATTATTATTATTATTATTATTATTATTATTATATAAAATGATTAGATAAAAATATTTTGAGAGCAACTTCCACTCATACAGTCATTTTTATATTCCATGTTAATAAGTGTGTTGTTATTATTATTATTTTTATTATTATTATTATTATATAAAAAGATTACATAAAAATATTTTGAGAGCAACTCATCATGTAACCATTTTATCTGTTCCATTTTAATAATAATCATGTTGTTGTTGTTGTTGTTGTTGTTATAATTATTATTATTATTATTATTATTATTATTATTATTAGAAATTATTACATATTTTGATAAAACTTTTGAGAGCAACTTTCACCCATGTAAGCATTTTATTTTATTTTAATACTGATTGTATGTTGTTGTTATTATTATTATTATTATTATATGAAATTATTATATATTAATTAACATATTAATTACATTTTTGAGCAACTTCCATTAATGTAACCATTTTTAGATTTTATTTTAATACTAATTATATGTAATAATATAATAATAATAATAATAATAATAACAATAATAATAATAATAATAATAATAATAATAATGTCATATGAAATGATTACATAAAATATAATAATTACATTTTCAGAGCAACTTCCATTCATGTAACCATTATATAATAATAATAATAATAATAATAATAATAATAATAATAATAATAATAATAATAATAAAATGGTTATAATAATTACATTTTCAGAGCAACTTCCAATCATGTAACCATTTTATATTCCTTTATAATCATACATAAATATATATATTTTTTGTTGTTGTTTTTATTGTTTTTATTATTATATGAAATGATTACTTGAAATATATTGATTAAATTCAAAAAGGAAAAATATTTAAATATTAAAAAAATATGTAAATAATATCTTATTATTTATTATTATTATTTTTTTCACTTTTAGTTAAATATATTTGCTTTTAAACATTGATTATTATATGAAATGATTACTTGGAATATATTGATTAAATTTGGAAAAAGAGGAAATATTTAAATATTTAAAATAAATGTAAAAATATCTTTACTTATCTTTACTTATATTTACTTTTAATTAAATATATGCCTGCTTTAAATATATTGATTATTTTCTTGTGATCACTCATAAATCAAAATTATTTTAGCATTCAGTGTTTCCATATAGAAACAAATCATTTCCAGGGGTGACTCTCATAATCACAGTAATTTGGATGAGACATGAACACAGCCTTCAGCTACTGCTGCTTGTTTAGAAATATCTCATGTCTAATAGTGTTGTTTATCTGGAAAATGGAAACAAATTCTCAGTTGTTTATTTATTTATTTTTTTCTTGTAGAGAGCAGTGAGAATGCGGGATGTGAAATGGGAGAGGGGTCCAGTGAAGGACTTGTTTTATTGCTGATATACTCATTAACATCAAACTGTGAGCAATTTTAATCTAATTTGCCGCAGGCTTTTCTCTCCGTGCCTGTGAAATGGAGCCGAGCCAAAGAAGCTCAGCAGCTTTAGTGGGGCACAGGTCGCTCTATGATACTGTTCCTGTGAAACGGCCCTGATTCTGTTTGACGAGCAAAAGAGCTTCTTCCACTCGCAGTTTCATCGCCCGGCCAACTGGGATTTACTCCACACAACCGTCAAACACAAAGCCTATTTTTAAAAGGCAAATGTCCTAAACAAATGGGTGTTTTACCATGTTTTACCGCAATAGTGGATTTAAATAATGTGGTGGGGTGCAGTGAGATTTGCTAGCTACTTTTTACACTGGTCTTCAAGCCTGAAACATTCAAACCTGTGTCATTTTTGAATGGCACAAAACAAATAAATTATAATAAATATGTAAAATTTATTTTTTCATTTTTTATATTCTAATAAATTAAAATAACTTAAATATGTAACATTGTATATTATTTGTATAAAATTGTATTAAATAAATAAATATTATATAATATATATATAATAAATAATATAAATTTATTTTAATATTATAAGTATAATATTGTAAAATATATAATTAATATTATAAGCATTTTTTATTTGAGATTACAATAAAATCATTATTTTTATTTTATTTAAATATGCAAGTGTGTATTATTTAAAACATATGATGTTGTGTTTTTTAAATATATAATGCTGCATATTATTTAAAAATATATAATGCTGTATATTATTTTTAAACAAATAATAAATTTATTTTTAAACAAATAATAAATTAATTAATTAATAAATAATATGTATTTTGATATTTAGGTAAATTTTTAAAATACATATATATTATAATATATAATATATATGTAATATATATTATTTTAAAATATATAATTGTATATAAACATTAAAAATTTAAAAATAATAAATATTATTACATTAATATTGTTTATTTTAGATAACAATGAAATCATTATTTTAAGGATTATACAAGTAAATATACAATATACAATTGTATATTATTTTTATTTTTGTAATGTATAATATAGTATATAAAAACAGATTTTTGAAAATTGTAAAAATTATAATGAATATTATAACATATATGTTGTTTATTTTATATTATAAAATTATTTAAATATATAATAGTGTATTTTTTAATTGTATTGAAAAATTATTTAGTAATTATAATTAATGTTAAAAATATTGTTTATTTTATATCGCAATATGTATATTTTAATTCTTGAAAATATGCAATATTGTAAAAAATCTGTTTACAAAATTGTTGTTTCTTGGGAATAACCATTATATGGACCGCAGTGGCGCTTATGTTTGTGAAAAAACTTCCAGAACAACTTGTGTCTGACTGTTCTTTGTAATAATGGCTTTTCTGTGGCAAAAGTTTTCAAAGGCTCTATTGTGGCAGCGGCTCTTGGTCACCATTCACTGAGTAATGGGCTCTGAGAGGCAGGGACGGGACGGCCATATTACAGGCGGGACGGGTCAGTGCTGTCAGGTCAGAGGTTCAGACTGTTAAAATGCTAAAATGCTCTTTAACTGACTTTTACACGCTTCATCGGTTTTCATCTTCGCCAAATCCCTTGGAAGAACATTGGACTTTGTGTCTGGTTTAGCCAGTTACAATCTGGCACATGTACAGGTAGTTTTTCTACTTTTTTTTTTTTTTTCCAATTTTGGATAAACTATTCCATTAAGTCCCATCAAAACATTTGAAGTTGTTGTTTCTCAGAGGTTGTGGCTGTAATCCGGACACAACTGTGTGTGTTTGAGCTCATGTGTCCTTTCATCTCGACTTTCCCTTCTACAGCAGTGACACATGTGTGTGTTTTGATGTGTCTGGCAGGTGTCCTCACAGCCTCTCTCTCACACACACACACATCAGACAGCAATTTGCTGGAAAACGCCCGCTCAGTCTGTCATACGGTGATAATAATGACCTTTCCCTCATCACTCTTTCATTTACAGATATTTATACTGCAGTCGAGTCAAATAGGAAAGACACTTTAGTCTGATGACATCAGTTTAACAGTATAACCTGTTGTAACATCCTAGCAACCACACAGCAATGCACTATATACCGCATAGAGCACCTTAGCTACCAATAGCAATGCCCTAGCAACAACATAACAATGCACTGTATATTCCATTTAGAACACTTTAGCAACTCCATAGCAACACCCTAGCAACCACATAAGGATGCACTCTATATACCACTTAGAACACCATACCAACCCCATAGCAATGCCCTAGCAACCACATAATAATGCATTCTATATACAACTTAAAACACCATACCAACCACATAGCAACACCCTAGCAACCACATAAGAATGCACTCTATATACCACTTAGAACAACATACCAACCCCATAGCAACACCCTAGCAAATACATAATAATGTACTACATGAACCACGTAGAACACCATACCAACCCCATAGCAACCACATAGCAATGCAATCTATATACCACTTAGAACACCATGCCAACCATATAGCAACGCCCTAGCAACTACATAACAATGCACTGTGTATTCCATTTAGAACACTTTAGACACCCCATAGCAACACCCTAGCAACCACATAACAATGCACTGTATATTCCATTTAGAACACTTTAGCAACCCCATAGCAACGCCCTAGCAACCAGATAACAATGCACTGTATATTCCATTTAGAACACTTTAGCAACCCCATAGCAACGCCCTAGCAACCACATAACAATGCACTCTATATACCACTTAGAACACCTTAGCAACCACATAGCAACACTCTAGGAAACCACATAACAATGCACTGTATATTCCATTTAGAACACTTTAGCAACCCTATAGCAACACCCTAGCAACCACATAACAATGCACTGTATATTCCATTTAGAACACTTTAGCAACCCTATAGCAACGCCCTAGCAACCACATAACAATGCACTCCATATACCACTTAGAACACCTTAGCAACCACATAGCAACACTCTAGGAAACCACATAACAATGCACTGTATATTCCATTTAGAACACTTTAGCAGCCCCATAGCAACACCCTAGCAACCACATAACAATGCACTGTATATTCCATTTAGAACACTTTAGCAACCCTATAGCAACGCCCTAGCAACCACATAACAATGCACTCCATATACCACTACTTACCAACCACATTGTAATGCACTGCATACACCATTTAAAACACCTTAGCAACCACATTGTAATGCAGTAACACCTTGAACACCTTAGCAACAACATAGAAACAACCACATAGCAACACCTAAGCTTCATGATGGCAACTTTTGCATGAACAAAACCCAACAATCTACAAATAATTAGTGTATACTGTAACTTGTGTAATGATTTAACTCAAATGAGGAGCACAAACACTGAAGTTTCTCTGAAGGTTCTGCCTCATGTGTTTGTTTGGCTCTGTGACTCCAGCTCTCCTCATCTTTCTCTTCCAGATCTGACCGTGTCGTACCTGAGAGGTCAGCGCAGATTCACTGAGGATGTGGACTGGTCTTACACAGGTGAGTTCAGCTGAACAAACGCTCTTATTGTGTGCGTCTCAGCAGAAGCATTGGCTTTAGCCCAAACGCCGCAGAGAGCCTTTCTCCTGTGAGCGAGAGGCAGGGATAAGGTAGCAGACGGATCAATGTCCGTTCTCCATTAGAGACGACCGCTGACCCGCCGGTGCTGGAGATTAGCTGGAAGTCTGAGACACTTTAAGACACTCAAGACTTTCAAAAGAGTAAGTGACATTCAGGAGTGTTGGAGGGCTTTGGCTTGTGGCTCCTAAATCAGGTTTGAAAATGGCAGAAAAACAGAACTGGGTTGAATAGTTTTTTTAGTTAGCTAGTTTTTAATTATTATTATATTTTTTATATATAGTTTTAAGTAGAAAAGCTGAATGTTTAAAATGTACAGTCATTCTCTTACCTGGAAAAGGGACCAAAACTGAGTCACTCGCTGACGGGAAAACCATCAAAACAAATGTGACGTCACGTTTCCAGATGGTGCCTAATTTTTACAATTTAATTTTTAAATTTTTACAAAAATATATTTAATTAATTAAAATTACTTTTATATGTATATTTTAATAATAACAATTCATTTATAACAAAAAATTATTTTGACAAGGAAATCTGTCAAACATTGTTTTTGTTTACTTATTTACTTATAAATATTTTATAAATAAATAATTTATTGTATATGTTTAAATATAATAATAATAATAATAATATAATAATAATAATAATAATAATTATTATTATTATTATTATTATTAGTAGTAGTAGTAGTAGTAGTAGTAGTAGTAGTAATTATTAATAACAATTATTTATTTTATAAAAATCTATTTAAACATTTCATATTTAGTACTGTAAATCATCATATTTGAAATGGTTAAAGTGTAATTTATTATTTTTTTTTCTGTAATATTTTTATTACAGAGTGAAATGTTACTGTCTTGTGAAAAGTTGTTTGTCTGACTGTGAAGTAGAGTAGGATACGGACTTGTGTGTGTGT
Source organism: Spinibarbus caldwelli (assembly GCA_039654775.1). Classification (NCBI taxonomy): domain Eukaryota; kingdom Metazoa; phylum Chordata; class Actinopteri; order Cypriniformes; family Cyprinidae; genus Spinibarbus; species Spinibarbus caldwelli. The sequence continues at coordinate 4,023,962 of CM077229.1, read as the reverse complement.
GTGTGTGTGTGTGTGTTCACTGAGTCGAAACTAAATGAATTAACATGTGAAAGAAGACGCTTGATTGTGAGGCCCAGCACAAACCTGTGGAGAAAGAGAACGAAACACGTTCCTCTGTTTTAACTCTGATTGTTTCAGTAAACCTCTCTCTTCACAAACAAAAGTCGTCAAGCTTGAATGCTAATTTGTTCATAGACTCTCGTTTCTTCAGCTGACAGTCACACAGTGACTCTGTGGTGCTTCAGATTCCCTCCTGATGTGTGGGAAATGTCTGTTTTTTGTTTGTATTATTCGTCTTTTTATTATGCACTAATTGTGAATTAAAAATCAACAGATACTGTGGTCTTACAGTCTGGTCACCCGGTTAAATGAGCAATATCCCATGAATTATTCCACAGCATGTCGTTTCTGTCTCCAAACTTTATTTTCTCCCTTTTTCTTCACTTCTAATCCGTATTAACATCCATTACTGTGGGAACATTTAGGCAAATGTAACAGAGCAGATAGCTTTTATTGTGAAAATTACAGAGAGAATTTGTAATTACACTGAAAATAATTTGGAACAATTTTCAGTTAGAAATGAATAAATAAATGATAAATAAAAGTCGCAAATTTTCATTTAGAAATTGGTAGTAAATGTGTTTGTTTAAAATGTTAAATATATGAATATTTCCTTATATATACAGTGCCACTTGAAAGTTTGTGAACACCTTGCAGTATCTGTGAAAATGTGAGTAATTTTAACAAAATAAGAGAGATCATACAAAATGTTATTTTTTAATTAATACTGTCCTGAGTAAGATATTTTACATAAGATGTTTACATTTAGTCCACAAGACCAAAAAATAGCTGAAATTATTAAAATAACCCCATGCAAAAGTTTGTGAACCATTGGTTCTTAATACTGTGTGTGGTTACCTGGATGATCCACGACTGTTTTTTGTTTTGTGATGGTTGTTCATGAGTCCCTTGTTTGTTCTGAACAGTTAAACTGAGCACTGTTCTTCAGAAAAATCCTCCATGTCCTGCGGAGTCTTCAGGTTTCCAGCATCTTTTGCGTATTTGAACCCTTTCCAGCAGTGACTGTATAATTCTGAGATCCATCTTTTCACACTGAGGACAATTGAGGGACTCAAACACAACTATTAAAAAAAGGTTCAAACATTCACTGATGCTCCAGAAGGAAACATGATGCATTAAGAGCCGGGGGTGAAAACTTTTGAACAGGATGAAGATGTCCAAATTTTTCTTATTTTGTAGAAATATAATTTTTTTCATTTAGTACTGCCCTTCGGAAGCAACCGAAGATACTTGCATGTTTCCCGGAAAACAAATTAAGTATAATTTACCTTGATCTTCAAATTCAAAAAGTTTTCACCCCCGGCTCTTAATGCATCGTGTTTCCTATATTATATAATATAGGATTATTATATAATGTATATAATACATCTTATAATCAAACTTTTTTTTTTTTTTTTTTTTTGTTTTTTACAGTATAGCCTTTAAAGTTTTTAAATTTCATTCAAAAAGCAAATCCCAGAATGCATTGTGATGGAGGACAGACATATGTAATATGTACTGATATTTGCATATTTAATATTTCATCTAATGGTTGTGTGCTTCTGTAGAACGTTTCAAATCAGTCATTTATGAGGCTCAGTTTCGATCAGCATGCAGCTGTAGGCAGTAAACGGCAGGACTGCTCACTTGGTTTTGGGACGGAGTTCTTGAATCATGGGTTACTGTAGCATGTCAGTCCCCCATTGAGCCTTTTCTCCAGACCCCAGGGGTGTGTGTGTGTGTGTGTGTGTTTGTGTGTGTGGCACGGGTCCATCTCCATCTGTTGCGGGGGCCTGTAATCATCTGAACGCTCTGATAACCTGCGGATTGTCCTCAGCAGCACCTCTGCTTTATTGCTCATGATCTCAGTTTTATTCATGAGAGACACTGAAGACGTGATGTGCAAATATATGTTTCTCTAGAGCAAATGGGTAAATGTTGTGTTGAAGTGTAAATTACTGATTGATCGCATTGCTCTATGGTATACACAAGCTTGGTTGTCATGGAAACGATTCTACAAGTTACTCACACTAAAGCTTCATCCTATAGAGGCCGGTCATCCTCACAGGATATAATGAATTTGTTTTATAATATTTATAATATTTAAATATATAATATTTAACTATATGAATATTATCCTGGTATATATTAATATATATATATATATTATATGATATATCTTATAAAATTATTGAAATTATTTAAAATATAGTTAAATATTATAATATATAGTTAAATATATTTATATTAATATATATTTAATTATTTCAATAAATAAATGCAGAGAATTATTTAAGTTTAAACTGTCCTATTTTGTTATTATTGTCATTTTTTATTTAAAATAAAATATATTTTCTATATTTAATATAAAATATATATATATATATCTTTTATATTTATATATCTTTTATATTAAATATAGTTCTAAACAAAAAATGGAATATTGTATTTAGACATTTTAATAATTAAATTTGTATAATTACTTGAAATAAATAATTACTTTTAAAAAAATTAAATATAAATATATACAATTGAATATATAAAATGTTAAAAATAATTAGCAACAACATTTATCATATTAATGTTACATTTATTTACATTACATTAAATTTTATTTCATTTAAAAATTACATTTACATTTTAAACTTAAATAATTAGCGACATTTAATTGTAAAACTAGCCTATTTAAATATTATACTATTAAATATTTTTATTTAAAATGTTTTTTTTTTTTTTAATTATATTGTAGCCTACTATTCAGTTGTTGACCATTAGAGAAGGTGTGTTTTTGTGGATAGCTGCTCCTTTATGAGTAGTGAATCCACAGACATTCACACAGGTTGTTCTCTCTACTTCTCCCCTTTGCTGACCTTCTTTCGTGGAAACCGAGAGGAACTGTTGTGGATAATTGGCTGGTGTAATCAGACTGAATGTCGGTGTGGATCAGGGTGTCATTATGGAGGGGGAGGAATCCGTGATAGCCATTCCCGTCTGCGATTGTTCTCACATTCGTTCCCATGCGTTGTAATTCTGCGGATCGCTTCAAAGGCCATAGCGCATCCTACCTGTTATTACAGCCTTCGATCGTGAGCAATCTGACCTTACATCCTGTTAGAAAAATAGAAATATTCAAAATGTCAGAGCGGCCCAGAGGTCTCAAAATCCTTCAAATTACTTCAGGCTCTGCGTTTATGCCACATCCTCAGACTAGCGGTTACCATAGCAGCAGCGCTTCTCTTTCATTACAGCGTATCCATATGTGTGTGTGTGTGTGTGTGTGTGTGTGTGTGTGTGTGTGTGGCAAGCCGTTTTAATCCTCAAAATGTACTTCTATCTATTTTCATGCTAATAAATAAGTGTCTAATAAACATGTACTAGTATCTAATGAATAGGTACTGGTATCTAATAAGTCTTTTAAAGAGCTACTAGTACCAAAGCACTAGTAGCTAATGAATAACCACTATTAGCTAAAGAATAAACACTAGTAGCTAATGAATAAGTGCTAGTAGGTAAAGCGCTAGAAGCTAAAGAATAAGCACTAGTATCTAAAAAATAAGCACTAGTAGCTAATCCCGTAAGAAAATTAACCATGGTTTTACTACACTAACCATAAGTGTAACCATGGTATTTGTAGTAAAACTGTGGTTATACAAATGATAATCAATTCACCAAAAAAACATGGTTACTGCACTTTTACAATAATAAAACCATTGTTAATTATTTTTTTATAAGGGATGAATAAGCACTAGTAGCTAAAGAATTTTGTTAGTAGCTAAAGAATACACACTAGAAGCTTAGAACTAGTCGCTAATGAATAATCACTAGTAGCTAATTAATAAGCAGTAGTACCCAAAGAATATGTGCTAGTAGCTAATGAATAAGCATTAATAGCTAAAGAATAAGCGTTAATAGCTGAAGTACTAGTAGCTAAAGAAGAGGCGCCAGTAGAGAATGACTAAGTACTAGTATCTAAAAAAATAAGCACTTGTAGCTAAAGAATAAGTGTTAGTAGCTAAAGAAGAGGTGCCAGTAGTGAATGACTACATGCTAGTAGCTAAAAAATAAGCACTAGTAGTTAATGAATAAGTGCTAGTAGCTAAAAATAAACACTAGTAGCTAAAGATGCACCATTAGCTAATGAATAAGTGCTAGTGGCTAATGAATAAGTGCCAGTAGCTAATGATTAAGTGCTAGTAGCTGCAGAAAAAGCATTAGTAGCAGTAAGCATTAGCTAATAAATAAGCACTAGTAGCTAAAGAATGTGTTAGTAGCTAATAATAAAGCACTATATCTAATGATTAAGTACTAATAGCTAAGAATAAATGCTAGTAGCTAATAAATAAGTGCTAGTAGCTAAAGAATATAGGTGTGTCCCAAATTGCGTACTTACGCACTATTCTATGACGTTTTGAAGTATAAATAGTGTGAGTAGTGTGTTCACACAGAAAATTCCAAAAAGAACCTTCTTTTGCCACAAAGAACCTTTTGTGAAACAGAAAGGTTCTTCAGATGTTAAAGGTTTTTTATGGAACCTTTATTTTTAAGAGTGTAGTACGTTACAAGGATTAAATGTTAAAATGGCTTGCCATATCGTGTGTCTGCTGGATCCAGATGTGCACCGCTGTATTCTGACAGACTCATAGCGCAAAACACTGTTTTCCTGTTGAATGTGGATCCATCAATCAGTCTAACGGCAGACGTTTGTCGTTATTAAGCACCTTGCGGATGCGGTTCTGCTGTCCTCACATGGTGGACGTGATCTTATATAGCCTGTTAGGGATGTATTAATTATGTTGTAGCTTAAGAGGGTGAAGAATTGCCACCCAGGAGCTGAAAGTGAAATCACTGTGAAAATATACACGCTAATCGCCCTGCCTGGGAACATTAGAGCTGATAATTCAGACCTAGCGTCTTAAAGACACATCCTCGGGGACACTTTTTAATCAGCTGTGTTTGTTTGTGTGTGTGTGTTTGTTCAGCGATGTGTGACCCGTTGCCATCTGCTCTGTGAGTTTATCATCTGTTGAAGTCAGTGTGATATATCATAGCGCTCAGTTTATGTGTTCAACACCACTGCAAGTGGCATTATTCTGCTTTGATCAGCACTAACTCTTCATATGCCATACCATGTGCTTCAGTTTGCTGCCATATGCCATTGCTTTACATTTTTGGCCTTTTTATTTAGAGTATACAATAGAGAAAGCAGGCAATTTTAGGTAGAAGAGGATTAGGAAAAAGTTAAAACCTAAATTTGACCCACAATGTGTCAGAAAAGCACTGAATCCAAGGCATGTGCTTTAGTAAAATACATAAAATAAATATTAAGATATTAACTGTAGTTTTTTGTCTCTTTATAAGAAATATAATGCAGAAAAACCTTCTAGCTGTGTTTTAATACTTGAAATTTTAATAAAAGGGTAGTTGACATGCAATGTCCTGCATTGTGACATGCTATATTTTATATAAAACTGTGTCAGCCAACATTTTTGTTCTTGTATAATTATCATGAATGCAGTTATGATCTCATATTAACTGAAAAGCTATATGGAGAGACTTGTTTTAAAAATGTACATTTATTTATTTATATTAAAAAAATTAAAAAAGATATTTAAATATTAAAAAATGTTTGTGTATATTTTTTGTTATTTTGTATTATTTGAGTGTTCACCAGTTTTTTTGTGCATGGCTGCTCTTTGTATATTATATTATATTATATTATATTATATTATATTATATTATATTATATTATATTATATTATATTATTTAAAAATATGTAATGTTTAAAATAATATAAACATTTAAAATAAATAATAAAAAATTATTAATATTATTATAATATTACATTTACATTTATGCATTTGGCAGACGCTTTTATCCAAAGCGACTTACAGTGCATTCAGGCTATACATTTTTTTTTTTTTTTTTTGTGGATAGCGGCTCTTTTTGTATTTCATAAAACCACTTTTTATAGCATTTTTATAGTTTTTGTATAATTATTCTGCATGCAGTTTTGATCTCATTAACTGAGAAGCTATATGCAATATTTCTATTTTTATAAATTAATATTTATTTGTTTTTTTAATTCTTAAAATAAATGAATATAGTCACACTGCAGGACTATTTAAATGAATAAATAAACAAAAATAATTAAAATGGTTCCAAGGCAGAAATGTAGACCAGTTATAGCACTTTTGCCCTATACGTTCACATAAATTTACCAAAAAATCTATATAAATTCAGCCCAGTATCTTGTTGCATTAAGACAACAAATCTTTACCTGATCTGCTTTCGTTCCTCTTTTGTTAGCTTCAGATAAAAGTGTCTGTTATTATTAAGATTATTCACCCTTATTCTTCACAGGGGCCCTGAACCAGCAACATTGGGCAAAGAAATATCCAGTGTGTGGCAATGCCAGACAGTCTCCCATTGACATCAGTGAGGAGTTCACGCAGGTCAGGGTTCAGTACCAGAACCTGCACCTGGAGAACTGGGACCAACCGACCAGCGAATCCACCAGCATCACCAACGATGGCAAAACAGGTCTGTGGTGTTTCCATATGTGATGAACATGTCTGGCATTTAAATTCCCTCTTTTAACCAGCACTCAGTGAAATAACACTGACATATTAACTCCCCAGAGCGATGACCTGCGATGAATGCAATTACAACCTGAGATTAATAGCTGGCAGACTAATGGAGCTGCTGAAGAATAAAATCTACTGGTGTTTCTTTCTCATACCTGTGAATGGCAGCTGGTCGTCTTTTAGCCGGTCTGTGCTTTTACAGAAAAGCTGGTGCTGAATCTTTTGTTCTGATTTGACACTGTGAGAGTGACTGATTATTCCAGCACAAAAGGCAAAGTTTAAAATGAATCTTTTATCAGAGATGAAAGCTGAAATATGAAATATGAGCAATTAGGCTTGCTGAAAAAAGAACACAATTGCGCGTCAAGCGGTCCTTGAGTTTGTGTGTGTGTGTATCGTGTTTCTCAGTGGTAATCAGTCTGAACGGTCAGTACTTCATAAGTGGAGGTGGGCTCAGATCCAGGTTTAAAGTGGGCAGGATCACGTTCCATTGGGGCCGATGTAATGCCACTTCAGACGGATCTGAACACAGTCTCAACGGAAACAGGTTCCCCCTGGAGGTAAAGTTCACCACACATCTAAATCACCATAAATCACACTCCCTGTAGGCGATGACAGTGCATTCACAATGTATTTAACATCCATAATAATGTGACATATTCATAAGTGTAACAGTATTCAGTGGAAAATATTCTGGGAGGAATTTAATAGAAATTTAATAGAGTTTAATGTTGGAATTCAGTTTTTTTTATATTATATTATATTACTGTGATATGTAATTAAACATATCATGAAAAAGAAATTAAATACTTTCCATTCCAAATATTTAATATATAAATAAACACTCCCACATTTTCACTGAATTTACAGCACAAATAAATAAATAAATAAATGAATTCCATTTCAAGTATTATTTTTTATATTATATTATATTATATTATATTATTAGGTTAAGTGTGATTTCATGTTGACTTTAAGCCAAATTCATGCTAAAAATGAAATAGATTGAAGTTGTGTCTCCCTCTTTCACAGATGCAGATCTATTGTTTTGATGACGAGGAGTTTGAATCCTTAGATCAGGCGATAAGTAGCGCAGGAAAGATTATTGCTGTAGCTGTCCTTTTTGAGGTGACATTTTCACAAAGGCATCTGTATATTAACTCATATCTGCAAACCTTTTATCATAATGATCTAAGTTTGGTCTGTTGCTTAGGCCAGTATTGAAGACAACCAGGACTATGTGGCCATTATTGAAGGGGTGAACAGCGTGAGCCGATTTGGTAAATCCTTTTTTTAAAATTACATCCACAAAGCTTTTCATTATTTCAAACTGCAGTAACACACAAACATGCTTGTATTTCAGGTAAAAGCAGCCCTCTGGAAGCGTTTTCTCTGCTGGCTCTGCTTCCACAATCCACTGAAAAATACTTCATGTACAACGGCTCACTCACCGTGCCGCCCTGCTCCGAGAACGTGGAGTGGATTGTGTTTAAAAACACAGTGGCCATCTCAGAAACACAGGTCAGGACATCTACTCTTCTTCATTTTCTTCTTCTTCCTCCTCCTCCTCTTGTGGTAAAGTTATGAAATTTGGCACACAGAGGAATGACAGCCTGAACACTAACCACAGCAAATTTGGGGTCTCTAACTCAAACCTTCTTCTTCTGCTTCCTCATTTTAGTCTATGAAAACAAATAGAGCCACTTATGGGAAAGCTGTTAAATTTTGCACACAGATAGAGGACAGAGTATAGAGAGGATAGAGTAAACATTAACCAAGGCAAATTTAGAGTATCTAACTACCAACAGTTAAAATTTTATACCATGACATTATTTCCAGTCATGAAAATCTTCCCATTTTGTATTTTCTGAAAAACCTACTTTTTCAAACTCTCATCCTAGACGGTTTGTCCAATTTTCACTCAAATCGGCTAAGATCATCTTCAGACTGTGCTGGGAAAAAGTTATTAAAAGCTTTTTGATTGATCAAACTATTCTCGTGTAACTCCTCAAATTTGATGGAATGATGCCCTGCTGGATCTGAGGCTGTATTTTCTTCTTCTTTTCCTTCCACTGCTTGTGGGAAAGTTATGAAATTTGGCACACCATTAGAGGACAGTCTCAATATTAACTTTAGCAAATTTGGAATTGCTAACTCAAACTCTCTAGCGCCACCCACAGCTCAAATTTGCACTCACATTTATGCTAATAACTTTTGAACCAAAAGAGTTAGAGACAAAATTCTGAAACACAGAAAAAACCCCCCACAATTTTCACCAAGATTTTATTTTAATTTATTTTTTTTTTAACAAAATTGGCTCAGATCATCTTCATACTGTGCTGGCAAAAAGTTATTACAAGCTTTTTGATAGATCAAATGTTCTCATATGGCATGATGCTAAACAAGATCAGAGGCTGTATTTTCTTCTTCAGCTATTGAGTCTATGGAAACCCACAGAACAGATTGCGAGAAAGTTATGAAATTTGGCACACAGATAGAGGACAGACTAAAAATTAACTACAGCAAATTTGGAATCTCTAACTCAAACTCTCTAGTGCCACCCACAGCCCAAATTTGCACTCATGTTTATGCTAATAACTTTTAAACCATTCTTCCGCTTCCGCATCCACTCATGAGTCGATGGCAGCCAATGAAACCGCTTGTAGGACAGTTATGAAATTTGGCACACACATAGAGAACAGTCTAAATATTAACCACAGCAAATTTGGTGTCTCTAACTCAAACTGTTTAGCATCACAAACAGCTCAGATTTTCACTGACATTTATGCTAATCATTTTTGAACTGCAAGGGCTAGAAACAAACTTCTCAAACAGTTTTTAAAATCTTTTTGATAGATCAAACGTTCTCATATGGCATGATGTCAGACTGGATCAGAGGCTGTATTTTCTTCTTCAGCTTCCGCTTCTGCCATTGAGTCTACAAAGACCCACAGAACCGCTTGCGGGAAATTTGGCACACAATTTGATTTGGTGGAACCACACCAAATTTAGAGTCCTTAACTAAAACCCTGTAGCGCCACTTGTTGCACTCATGTTTATGCTAATAACTTTTGAACCATAAGAGCTAGAAACAAAAAACTGTGATTCTGATTCCTTCCCTCAATAAGATTCGATTGCATCCTATGATGTCATTTTCCATCAAGAAAATTTTCCCATTTTGAATTTTCCGAAAAACCTACTTTTTCCAGTCTAGATGCTTTGTCCGATTTTCCCAAAAATGGTCACAAATTCTCTTGAGACCATGCTGGGAAAAGGGTATTAAAATCTTTTTGATAGATGCAATTGTTCTCATATAACTCATCATCAAATTTGATGGCATTATGCCAAACTGGATCTGAGGATGTATTTCCTTCTTCTTCTTCTTCTTCTTCTTCTTGTTCTTCTTCTTCTTCTTCTTCTTCTTCTCTCTCGTCCCTCTTCGGCTTCCTCATTTGAGTCTACATTCTTAAAAATAAAGGTGCTTCACGATGCCATAGAAGAACCTTTTTGTCTAAATGGTTCCATAAAGAACCTTTAACATCTGAAGAACCTTTCTGTTTGACAGAAGGTTCTTTGTGGCGAAAGAAGGTTCTTCAGATAACAAAAAGGTAAGCAAGAGATGGTTCTTTAAAGAACCTTTGACTGAATGGTTCTTTGTGGAACCAAAAATGGTTCTTCTATGGCATCGCTTGAAGAACCTTTTGAAGCACCTTTATTTTTAAGAGTGTATGGCAAGCCATAGAACTGCTTGTGGAAAGTTATGAAATTTGGCACACAGATAAAGGATAGTATAAACATTAACCACAGCAAATTTGGAGTCTCTAACTTAAACTCTCTAGTACCACCAACAGCTCAAATTTGCACTCATGTTTATGCTAATAACTTTTGAACCATAAGAGCTTGAATTTTATTTTTTATTTTTTGAAAAAACTGCTTTTTCAAACTCGTACTAGATGGTTTGTCCAATTTTCACCAAAACTGGATCAGATCATCTTCAGACCATGCTGGCAAAAAGTTATTAAAAGCTTTTTGATTGATCAATCCGTTCTTGTATAACTCAAAAATTGGCCAAATTTGATGGCATGGTGCCAAATTGGATCTGTGGGTGTATTTCTGCAATGCTTTGGCATACTGACACCAAACTTTATGTGTGTCATTTTCACCCAACACTGACACAACCAGATCAAATTGTTGGCAGCCCCACATATTGATCAAGAGTGATAAGCAATTACATCCAATTACAAGTCACTGTATTTATGGGTTTTCAACCATTTTGTTTAAAATCATCTACAAATGTCTATGATTACTCATTTTTGCAGTTGGTCTGATGCTCGCTGCCATGCTTAGCTCCTCATTTTGCTTCTGTTGTCTTCTTGATCCCTCAATTGCTGCTTGTAGCTATATTTATTAGTCATATTTTCTGTGTAACAAATCATTTGCCTGAAAAAGACAAAAGATTTATCTTGAAGATCAGGCCAGTGAGAGGAGTTTGGGGGTCAGTATTGCAGCCGCTGGCACTATTGTGTGTTTATGTGTGTGTGTGTGTGAGAGAGAGAAACCCCTCTCCTAAAAATCTAGCATGGTGAGTTCATCCCTGACAGCCCCTTTAAGCTATTCTCAAGCAAACGGAGGCATGCATTAATATTTCAGCTGGCCACAGCCTGACGTGTGGATCAGAGATAAGCCCTGGATGTCAGCGACACAACTTTGCCTCTCTCATCCAGCTACACTTTAAAGCTCAGTTTTCAGATGCGAGGAGGTTTTTGTCATGCGGGTGTGTTGCTATTTTTTCTTTGCCCCTGTGCCTGATCCACTTTAAGCACAGACTGTTTCTTGAGCATGAAATTTTGATGTGGTGAAGTACAGGCATGCTGAAGTAAAGCTGATGAATTTTAGCTCTGGTTCATTGTGTCGTCTGATCTCATTACTGACCTGCAACTGCATAAATTCACTCATGCGTATAAATCTGTTCACACTCATTAATCTTGATTTCAATTTAAATGCAATCAATATAAACAAAAAAAGACAAATAAATGAACTTGTTAGTAATACTTGGTTGTGCAAGTGAATACCTGCTCTTTTGTTTTTGTATAATGATATTTGTTGTATAATGCTCTTCTTGCACAATATAATGTAAAATCAATATTTATTGATTGATTGATTGGCTATACTAACTCACTATAGCCAAACTAAACTAACTAGTGAGATTATGTTCAGTCAGCCAGTCATCATCCAAAAACAAGTGTCTATTTGGCCATAATAATTAGCTAACTGTTCATTGTTCCTTATGTATTTGATTATTTTCTTTTATATAATTTAGATATTTATTTATATATTTTCATATATCTTATGTATGTACTATATTATGCAAAAATGTTTTTTTTTAAATTTAATTTTATTTTTAGAAAATATTTAACAAAATGTCACTATACTTTTTAACGATATTTTTTGGAATCTAACTATTTAATGAAATTACCTATTTTTGTCTCCTTTGTATATATTTTTTTCTTGATTATAGTTCCAGTGATCCTATTTATGTTTTATGAAAAAATAAAAATGTGTAGTTTTTTTATTTAATATTTTTCAAAACATATTTTGCAAAATTTAACTATGCCTTTAAACATTTTTTTTTACTAAATGATTTATCTTCTTTGTTTATTAATTATATTTTCAAGGATCCTATTTATGTTGTAAGAAAAAATAAAAATGTATTTATTTTATTTATATTTAATATAATTTTTAAATATTTTACAAAATGGAACCATACTTTTTAATGAATTTTACTAAATGATGTATCTTCTTAATATAATTTGTATGTTTATTGTAAATAAAAATTTATGTATTTTATTTTTATTTAATATTATTTTAAAAAATATTTCATGAAATGTAACTATACTGTTTAAGAATTTTACTTTAACTATTATATTATTATTATTATTATTATTATTATTATTATTATTAACATCTGTATTCTTATTTATTTAAGATCCTGTTATTGTAATGAAACTAAACACTGTCTCATGGTCATCCTCTGATTCCTGTTTTGTGTGTGTTTGTAGCTGGAGGTGTTTTGTGAGGTGATGACCATACAGCAGGCCGGATACGTCATGCTGACCGACTATCTGCAGAACAACTACAGAGAACAACAGCAGCAGTTCATGGGACAAGTGTTCTCATCCTACACCGGCACAGAGGAAGTTCCCGCACCCAGTATGCAAACCACACACACACTCATATAAAATAATGATCAGAGAGGAGCGAGAGGTCAAGCCTCCTCCTCTGACCGTGGACTCACATGCCTTGCGCTTTTTAAAACCCTGCAGCGAGTGAGTGTTGCTAGGTAACCCCATTTTGGCGCTTTTCCAAGAAAACAAATGCACCAATTCTGTTTCAAACAGAGCTGATTTAGAAGCAATTTTGTAAGTTATTGCTATTCGACTGAAGTTACGACTGTTCTGCAATAACATGATATTCTCTCAGGCTCTCCATCTGAATATTCATAATATAACACGCCGTCTAGTATCTTATTGCTTAATCTTGCTTTCCCTCCCAAGAAATTAGGGTAAAAATGACTCAATTTTTATAAAATTTTATTTTAAAAATATTTAACAAAATGTAACTACTTTTTAAAGTGCCCCTATTATGGGTAATGAAAGGTTCATATTTTGGTTTTGGGAGTCCCCAACGACAGGTTGACATGCATGCAAGGTCAAAAAACACTTCCATTGTCTTATAATGTGCATTTATTTTTACCTTATTTGCTCAACGACTCCCAAACGATTTGCTCAACGATTCATTTTTCCAAACTCCTCCTTTGCGTGACGCTAATCTGTGGTGATTGGTCGATTGGTCTCATTTTCATTTCATCATGTCTGTAATGCCTGATAAAGCAGCGTTTGTGAGCGCAGTGCTGCTTTGTGTACAGCGTTACCGGGGAAACGGCTATTTTTACCGCTCCAAAAGGGGCACCTAGTGGCAAAGAATGAATTTGCATTTTCATTCAGACCACCGCGAAAATACCAAGAAGTGGGCGGGCAATATGCTAATGTTTCATGTTGGCGTCAACATGAAACGGCTTGGGATTCGTTTTATAAACGACTCGTTTCAATGATTCAGAGTCTACACTTTCTTTTGAGAGACAATAACTTTATACACAGTGCACTTTCAGATTTAAAACTTTGCAGGATGTTTTCATTCACTTAGAGCTGTGTTACACACTGCATGAAAGGTAATTTTCAAAAATCCATAATAGGGGCAATTTAATGATTTTTTTTAATCTTCATTATATATTTTATATCATTACGTTTATTGATTATATTTTCAGTGATCCTATTTATGTTTTATGAAAATAATATATATAATTTTTATTTTATATTATTTTGAAAATATTTTGTAAAAATGTATCTATAATTTTTAATAAATTTTTATTCAATTATTTGTCATCTTTATATATTTTAAGTTTATTGATTATATTTTCAGTGATCCTATTTGTTTTATGAAAAAAAATAAAAAATTGTACAGATTTTATTTTAATTTAATATTATTTTGAAAATATTTTGTAAAAATGTAACTATAATCCTTAATCAATTTTTTTTACTATATTTATCTTTTTATATTTTAATGTTTTATGAAATAAATAAAATGCATATAAAATGTATATTTTAATTTGATATTATTTTTCAAATATTTTATAAAATGTAACCATACTTTTAATGAATATTACAAAATGTTGTATCCTTTGTATATATTTTATATTAATTAAAATATTTTAATGATCTTATATTGTATGAAAAAGTAAAAATGTTTATTTTACTTTTACTTAATATTATTTAATAATATTATATTTTATATAATATATTATATAAAATATATTTTATATTATATTTTACACAATGCAACTATACTGTTTAGGAATTTTATTATTATTATTATTATTATTATTATTATTATTATTAGTAATAATAATAATAATAATAATAATAATAATAATAATAATAATAATTTTTATTATACATTTTTTTTAAGATTCTATTATTGTAATGAAACTGCACACACTTCTCAACTCAATTTGAACAGTAATTTGATCTCTTTCTGTGTTCAGTGTGCAGCTCTGAACCGCAGAACGTGCAGGCGGACTCTCAGAACTACACAGGGATGGTGGTGACGTGGGAAAGGCCGCGGGCCGTCTATGACACCACCATCGAGCGTTACTCCGTCACTTATCAGAGACTGCAGGGCAGAGACTCGCCTAAACAGCAGTATCTCACAGACGGAGACCAGGACGTGGTGAGCACTTTTAGACCTGAGCAATGATTAATATAACTGTGATGAGTGAAGTACAGTAGGGATATTTCACTGAGCGCTGTAAAACGATCGCTGATAGTTCAAGGTTACGCTGGTCCTGATGGTTAGAAGCAGGTGTTATGGTATAATGTTGTCTTGTTTTTCCAGGGGGCCATTATCCATCATCTGCTGGCGAACAGTAGCTATGTTGTCCAGGTGGTGCCACTCTGCACCAATGGCTTGACGGGAAAAATGAGTGACCAGGTTATTGTGGACATGCCTCTTGAAGATCCTGGTAAACATGGATTGGAGAATCTCACAAAAATATCATAAATGTCTGGGTCATATTTTACACCAAAATCGAAAGAAAGAAAGAAAGAAAGAAAGAAAGAAAGAAAGAAAGAAAGAAAGAAAGAAAGAAAGAAAGAAAGAACGAAAATGTAACATTTTTAGGACAATTAAGAATGTTTAAAAAAGGATTTTGACTTTTATTTGAAAGAAAATTAAGTAATTTTTTCCATTACAGTTAGGCACATTTACAATAACGAGAATAAGGAAAATATCTATAGATATTATGTATATGTATCTATAGATATCATGTATTATGTATATATAATGTATATGTATATTATTTAATAATCTATATTAATAAAATTGTATTATTACCATGATGAAAAACATTATGTATTTATTAATAATAATAGGTTATATTTGTACTTTACAATTGTGCCTTAAATAAGAATTAAAACGATAGTTTGTTTTATTGAATTTATGTATTAATTATTTAAAAATAACTGTCTAGTTGTAATGTACTCTAATAATAATAATAATAATAATAATAATGAATACATTATGTATGTATTTATTAATAGTAATAGGTTATAAGATCTATAATATATAATAAATAATCTTGTATTATTACCATAGTGAAAAACATTACTAATTACTACTGTACTCTAATAATAATAATAATAATAATAATAATAATAATAAATGGTGTTATTATTGTTATTTAGTTTTTATTTTACTGAATTTATTTATAAATAATATAAAAAAACTGTACTGTATACAACGTATGGGGATAATAATAATTATATATTTATAATATAATTATTTATAATATTTACATATAATAATATTTATAATATATTTTATCTGTTAGTAAGAATTTGGAGGTAAATGCGGTTAGTTGTCAGGAAATTTTATTCATTTTTGTTTTATGCAAAATATCTCAAATATCAAAATTTCTTGTTTTGGGGTAAAATACGACACTGATTTTTTGTGTGTGTTATTCACCCTATTATATAGCATGAATATGAATTTCTTTGAAGTAATTTACCCATATTTCCTTTGACCCTGCAGTAAATGAACCCAATCCCTTTGGCGATTTAACAGAATCAGAGGATTATAATGAGGTGAGATTTTTATAATCTACATTCAGAAACAAAATCATAAATTATTGAATCATAAGCATCTTTATGGATTTTCATGAGCATCTTAAGTAAAAAATGATGCATTTTGTCATCAGGAAACTTCTCCACCTGCTTCCAAATCTCCGCCCGGCCGAAACCTCATCCGTAATTCTGGGAGCTCCATCTCCATCACCACAGCGACGGACCAACCAGGCTTCCTGTTCCCCGTCGTCAGAACCACCCCGATTACAGTCCGACGAAAAATAACAGAGGAGTCTTCACTATCATGGTCCCCTGACCAAAACAAGAGCAGAAACGAGACCAAACGGCCGCTGAACAGACTCCTTCCAGAAGAGAGCGGCCACCTGCCTCACAGCAACATGCTGGTCACAGACGTCTACTATGAAGACAGCACCACAAAAACCACACCAGCTCAAGACCAAGACCAAGAAACCTCAACCACGACGGCCAAAACTTCAAGCACCACCACTAAACCTTCAGTAAACGCAACCTCAATAGCTAATGCTAGCACTGCCAGCACTGGATCAGCGATTTCGGCGTCTATGAAGATCATTTCTCAGACCACTCAGCCCCTGTTTAATGGTAAGACAGGCTTTTTCAGGGTGTTTTCTTAATAAAGAACTTCGCTAAATGCTAACTTGCTTGTAGGGAAATGATAGACACTGGTTATGATAGCGGTTAAGCTAGCAGTAGTAGCCTGTATGCGTTTCTTTATTGTGCTAAACACAGAAGAAGATATTTTGAAGAACGTTTGTAACCAAACAGTTGACGGTAGCCATTGACTTGCGTAGTATGGAGAAAAAAACCTATGGAAGTCAATGGCTACCGTCAACTGTTTGGTTACAAACGTTCTTCAAAATATCTTCTTTTGTGTTCAGCATAAGAAAGAAACTTATACAGGTCATGCATGAACTTTCAGAAATGCTCAAGGTGATTGTGGTGCAATTGTTACCGTATACATTGAATAAAAACTTGATTGCCGTCTTGTGCCACAAATCCTCAAGAAAAGCTTTGCGCATTTGTAATGCACCTGCTGGACTCTCTCTTCTCGGCTGGTTTGCTCACTCTTCAGATGTTGAACGCGGTGGTGGTTCTTCTCTTGCTCCTGTGCTTCTTTATCTTGCGCATGGTGATGGCGCCCCCATTGGTGGTGGCTTTAGGTATTGCAAGATAAATGTAGATTCATTTGGCTAGTTTGATACTTCCAAGTGCTTTTTTCCTCGGCCATAAATGGCTCTTTAGAGGAGATTTGAAGTCTTAACTCTTCAGACGTGTTTGTTACAGCCACATCGTTCAGTAATCAAAGGTTATCGATGGTTCACGAAGCCACAAATCTCTATGAACCCTCAACCACGATTTTGGAAGAGGGCTCTGCTCAGCTTTCATCTTCAGGAGAGTTCAGCGGATCGGGGTCCGCGATCTTCCTGGAGGAGCTTGACCGGGAATGGGAGCGCGACCAAACCCGTTTGGCTCTCAAAGACTCCCGTGTGAGCTTCAGCGGTAGATCTGAGGATGAAAACAGAGAGGGACTGTCCTCTACTTTCTACTTTGAGAGCGAGCAAGAGGCGGCCACCACCGGAGAGCCAGAGAAGCAGGCGTTTCTGTCGTGGGTGACCTGGTCAGTGGAGTCTGATTCTGGCTCTGGTCAAGGAGGGTCAGTGAGCTCTCAGAGCCATGATATTCCCATACAGATCGTAATTCCTCAACTCACTATTCGAGAGTCAGAGGAAGACCGGAACGCAGGTAAAACTCACAAATGATGTCAAAACAACGTGGAGAATGAAAAACATGACTTCTTGTGTAATTTTTGATCATTTCACCAGGTTTGATTCACAAACAGTATTTTCTTAGTAATTTTGACTTCTCTAAACATTCTTAAATCAAAATTAATTTACTTGAGGAGCAAAATTACGTAAGGTTATAAGTCTTGTTTTAAGGTTGAAAGTAGTTTTATATTATAAATACTTTTTTTTTTTTTTTATAAAAAATTGTGAGATTATATCAGGGTTATTATAATTAACCCAAACTAAATAAAAATATAACCTAAGCTTAAATAATTTAATAAACATTTACAGAATGTATTTTTTTTCAGTATTTTATTTTATTTCAGCTAGTTGTCAAGGCAACATTTCTCATTTTTACTTCAGTCATCAGTTTAACTTGATGTATTAAAATAACCAAATAAAATTAAATAAATGAATGAAATCTATATAGGCATATTAAAAGAAAAATTATAAAAATGCAAATTAATATAACTAAAATTAAAATGAAAATTGAAAACAAAAATAAAAACAAATTTTATATATATATATATATATATATATATATATATATATATATATATATATATATATATATATATATATATATATATATATATATATATATAAACAGTATCTAAAATAACACTGGCTTATACTTAAAACAAGAATAAATATATAATAATAATAATAATAATAATAATAATAATAATAACAGGTAAATGAGTAAACATATTCCAACTTAATTCATAGGAATTATTTTTCTTAGCCCATTGGCAGATATTTGTCATTGATTTGTTATTTATTAAGACACTTTTATTTTTTATTCCTGGAAAACAAGACTCTATCTTATGTCATTTTTGCTTCTCAAGTAAATGTATCTTTGTTTGAGGATGCTTAGATATTTTACTGAAAAATAACACAAAACTCCTTGTTTTGAAACTAATTTTTGCAGTGCACAGATATGCAAAATGATTTAAGATGAGAAAATATTGCTGTCAATATGGCTTTTATTGTGGTGAAGCACATGAGATGCTTTGATGAGCTAGCAGTTGGATTATTTGGTTGCATTTTTTGTAGCAGTTTTGCGTAATGTTTTTAACGAAGAGATCATTGATTAATGGATTGGTTAATGACTGTTTTGCTGGTGTTTCCCTGATCAGAGGCGAGTAACAGCAGTCCGGAGTCTCGTGTGGGGATGGTGGGAGGCACAGAGAAGGAGAAGAGGACGGTTGTTCCTCTGGCTGTGGTTTCCACTCTCACTGTCCTGTGTCTGCTGGTGCTGGTGGGGATTCTCATCTACTGGAGGTATAAGATCTTCACACATGCATCTGTATGTCAATGTTTGCTTTCAGATTACATGTGCCATATGCATCTGTGCTACAAATTCAGGAAAACATGTCCAGGTCAAATTTAACCCAAAATCAAATTAAAAAAAATTTAAAGAAATTTTTAGGAGCATTTTATTGTATTGTGTATGTGCATTTTATTTGTGAGTTTGTTTGTTTGTTTGTTTGTTTGTTGGTCCCTTTATTCGGATTAAATTTTCTTAATTTTTTTACTCTCATAAAGTAAAAAGCAAATATTTTAATATTTCCATCTGTATCTTACAGAAGATGCTTTCAAACGGCACAGTTTTATGTAGAGGACAACATTTCACCCCGAGCCATATCAGCTCCATCAACCCCTCTTCTTCTGCCTACAGGTAACAAAAGCTACTCAAATAAAAATATTATATTTTTCTGTCATGTATTAATTTATTTTTTATTTTCATATATTGTAATTTTTTTAATATATTTATTTATTTTAATGCCTTGTCATTTATTTATTGCATGGCTTGTCATTTGTTTGTTTTAATGTCTTATTTATTTCTTTTCTTGTCATTTATTTATTTGTTTGTTTATTTTCATGTCTTGACGTTCATTCATTCATTTCATGCCTTTTTATTTATTTGTTTATTTATATATTTACTTACTTATTTCATGCTTTATTAGTTTTGTTTGTTTGTTTTAATGCCTTATCATTCATTCATTCATTCATTCATTCATTCATTCCATGGCTTGTCATTTATTTATTTATATATTTCATACATTATCAGCTATTTATTATTTATTTATTTATGTTTCTAAACCTTTTTCTTTTTTGTCAGCAGAGGACAGTGAAGCTCTCCCCGTTAAGGAATTTGTAAAACGCGTTGCTGATCTTCACATAAATCACACATTCTCCAAAGAATTTGAGGTACTTGTATTTTTATCACCTCTTACTCAGTTTTTTTTTACATTTCTAAATACGTAAACTTAAGCATTGCACCTTATTACACAATATAAACACATCAAATAGCACTTTAATGTCATAAATTCATGAATATGAGTGCAACGGGGCAGCATGTAAAGAGTGATGTACAGGCGTCTGCATGGACACCCACACAGAGCGACAGTCCGTCTAAACCCGTCTGTAGCATGAAAACACATGCAAACATGCCTCATGTACCTGCACTGGCGCCTCTCTGTTTGTCCCGAACTTTCATTGTGCTTTTCTGCATTCTCACCCCCTCCCTTATTAGATCTTGAAAGAGTCTTACGAGGTAAGACACATCTCCCTTTGTTTCTGGTTACTTGTTCTTTTGCATTGCTGTTATTCTTTTGTTCATTGTATTGACGTGTCAGTGTTGCTCTTTGCATGGTTAGTATGCATGATCAAGTGAAATAGTTTGGTAATGGCTATGTTTTGAGTTATGATTTTGTCAGTGATGGGATAAAACGCTTCTTCTAGGAGATTCAGTGCTGTACGGCGGACATCGGCATCACTACGGACAGCTCCAACCATCCAGACAATAAGAGCAAGAACAGATACATTAACATCCTGGCCTGTATGAGATGTTATATCACTCATCGATAACAATATAAGAGGTGTACATGCATTTATAAATAAAAAAATAAAACCGCAACTAATAAGACTTTTTTTGTACTCTCAGATGATCACAGTCGAGTTAAACTCTCGCAAAACTCTGACAAAGATAGAAAGACAGGGGACTACATTAATGCCAACTATGTGGATGTAAGTGAAATTTTACACTAAATGTGATGTTTTTAAATGCTTTTTAAATGTTTTGAAGTCTCTTCTACTCACCAAGGCTGTATTTATTTGATTAAAATACAGTAAAATCTGTAATATTGTGAAATATTATTACAATTTAAAATATCTGCTTTCTATTTGAATATATGTTAAAATGTAATTTATTCCTGTGATGCAAAGCTGAATTTTCAGCATCATTACGCTAGTCTTCAGTGTCAAATGATCCTTCAGAAATCATTACGATTTATCCGATTTGCACATTTTTATTATTATAATCAATGTTGAAATGTTTTCAGGATTCTCTGATGAAAAGAAAGTTCAAAAGTTTAATAAAAATAGAAATCTTTTGTAACATAAATAACTTTTCTATCACTTTTGATCATTTTAATGCATCCTTGCTGAATATAAGTATTAATTTCTTACTAATGCCAAACTTTTGAATGGTAATGTGCATTTTAAAATGTGTTAAAACAAATATTATGATGGCAAAATGAAAGAAATTCTTTTTTTTATTCAAAATCACAAAAGAGCTGAAAACATAAGTACACAAAAACACTTCTTTTAATTATGGTTATCAGTCGATGCAGTCTCACAGTTGCCAGATGTTTGGCTTATTATTTGGTCTGTCACTAGTGTTGGTAGAAATGAACATGGTCTGATTGTGAATGATTATTTTTAGGGCTACAATCAGCCGAAAGCATATATAGCTGCCCAGGGTCCACTGAAAGGCAGTCTGGAAGACTTCTGGAGGATGATATGGGAGCAGAACGTAGGTGTGATTGTCATGATCACTAACCTGGTGGAGAAGGGCCGGGTAATGCTTTTATTACTTTTAAATTAGATCACATGGTTACTCTTAAAAATCAAAGTTCCAAAAAGAGTTTTCGAAGCAATGCAATTGAAGAAAAACTTTTGATTCCCCAAAGAACCTTTCAGTGAACGGTTCTTAAAAGAACTGTTTTCTTCTTAGTGTGAAGAACATTTAAAAATCCGAAGAACCTTTTTCCACTAAAGAACATTGAAAGGTTCCATGGATGTTAAAGGTTCTTCATGGACCCAAAGAATCCAACAAAGAACCTTTATTTTTAAAAGTGTAACCAAGTAAATGCAAAATTTGATATAAAACAACAAAAAAGTGGTCTGATGAAATTCCTAATTATATGTACATGCTGTGTGTGTCAAACAGAGAAAATGTGATCAGTATTGGCCCTTGGAGAATCAGGAAGACTATGGATGCTTCCTAGTCACGCTGAAGAGCACCAAAACTCTTGCCTACTACACACAGAGGACATTCACTTTGAGGAACGTTAACGTCAAGAAGGTCCGTAACTATGCCACAAACCCTTGAGGATATTCCCAGCTGACAAAGAATGTTCTCAGAACGTTCTGGCAAGGTTATGAACAAATGTTCTTCTAGTACTGTTAATAGAATGAGTTATCTGCTCTTTATTAATATTCCAAAAACATTAGCACAAAAAAGTTATTTATACATTGTTTATGGAATGTTTTATTTCTGAAATGGTTTAGTTGGATGTTCATCTAACTAACGTTTTTTAAATGTTACGAATTGTTTCAGAATGTTCAGAGAACATTCAAAAGTAACATTAGAACATGGAATGTTCCTTTAATGTTGCTAAGCAAAACAAAGTTTTTAAAACATTTAAAAAACTGGGCATTTTGAATGTTCAGAGAACATTCAGAAATAATGTTTTCATAACTTAATGGGAAGGTTAGGAAAATGTTCTTAAACATTATTTTTTATTAGGTAGGTTGTCTGATCTCAACACTTTTGCTATCTTTCCCCCTGTCAGGGCTCACAGAAGGGTCGCAGTCAGGAGAGGACAGTGCTTCACTTTCATTACACTCAGTGGCCCGACATGGGCGTCCCAGAATACACTCTGCCTCTGCTGTCATTTGTGCGGGCGTCCTCACAGGCCAGGACTGCTGATATGGGGCCTGTGGTGGTGCACTGCAGGTAGACATCAGTATGAAGTTATTAAGCATAAAATTATTATGGTTAAGTTGTGGTCATGTGAGATGTAAACATGATGTAAGCAATACATATACTCAGAATTCTGAGAAAGAAGTAAGAACTGCGAGATGTAAACTCAGAATTCTGAGAAAAAAGCAAGAATTGTGAGATGTAAACTCAGAATTCTGAGAAAAAAGAATTGCGAGATGTAAACTCAGAATTCTGAGAAAGAAGTAAGAATTGTGAGATGTAAACTCAGAATTCTGAGAAAAAAGAATTGCGAGATGTAAACTCAGAATTCTGAGAAAAAAGAATTGCGAGATGTAAACTCAGAATTCTGAGAAAGAAGTAAGAATTGTGAGATGTAAACTCAGAATTCTGAGAAAAAGTGAGAATTGCAAGATGTAAACTCAGAATTCTGAGAAAAAAGTAAAAATTGTGAGATGTAAACTCAGAATTCTGAGAAAAATGAATTGCAAAATGCAAACTCAGAATTCTGAGAAACAAGAAAGAATTACGAGATGTAAACTGGGAATTCCGAGGAAAAGTGAGAATTGCAAGATGTAAACTCAGAATTCTGAGAAAGAAGTAAGAATTGCGAGATGTAAACTCAGAATTCTGAGAAAAAAAATAAATAATTACAAGATGCAAACTCAAAATTCCGAAAAAAAAAGTGAGAATTGCTAGATGTAAACTCAGAATTCTAAGAAATAAGTAAGAATTGTGAGATGTAAACTCAGAATTCTAAGAAATAAGTAAGAATTGTGAGATATAAACTCAGAATTCTAAGAAATAAGAATTGTGAGATGTAAACTCAGAATTCTAAGAAATAAGTAAGAATTGTGAGATGTAAACTCAGAATTCTAAGAAATAAGTAAGAATTGTGAGATATAAACTCAGAATTCTAAGAAATAAGAATTGTGAGATGTAAACTCAGAATTCTAAGAAATAAGTAAGAATTGTGAGATGTAAACTCAGAATTCTAAGAAATAAGTAAGAATTGTGAGATGTAAACTCAGAATTCTAAGAAATAAGAATTGTGAGATATAAACTCAGAATTCTAAGAAAGAAGAATTGTGAGATGTAAACTCAGAATTCTAAGAAATAAGTAAGAATTGTGAGATGTAAACTCAGAAATCTAAGAAATAAGTAAGAATTGTGAGATGTAAACTCAGAATTCTAAGAAATAAGTAAGAATTGTGAGATGTAAACTCAGAATTCTAAAAAATAAGAATTGTGAGATATAAACTCAGAATTCTAAGAAAGAAGAATTGTGAGATGTAAACTCAGAATTCTAAGAAATAAGTAAGAATTGTGAGATGTAAACTCAGAAATCTAAGAAATAAGTAAGAATTGTGAGATGTAAACTCAGAAATCTAAGAAATAAGTAAGAATTGTGAGATGTAAACTCAGAATACTAAGAAATAAGTAAGAATTGTGAGATGTAAACTCAGAATTCTAAAAAATAAGAATTGTGAGATATAAACTCAGAATTCTAAGAAAGAAGAATTGTGAGATGTAAACTCAGAATTCTAAGAAATAAGTAAGAATTGTGAGATGTAAACTCAGAAATCTAAGAAATAAGTAAGAATTGTGAGATGTAAACTCAGAATTCTAAGAAATAAGTGAGAATTGCGAGATGTAAACTCAGAATACTAAGAAATAAGTACGAATTGTGAGGTGTAAACTCAGAATTCCAAGAAAAAAGAATTGCAATACGCAAACTCAGAATTCTGAGAAACAAGTAAGAATTACGAGATGTAAACTGGGAATTCCGAGAAAAACTGAGAATTGCAAGATGTAAACTCAAGTTAATATGGACAATGTTCTAGTTTTAGTTTTAGTGCTGAAATACTATCATATATAGCACTATATAAATAAAGGTCACATGACTTGAAGTAAGAATTTATAACAGTGACATACATGAAGATGTCATTTTAACATGTTTGAATGTGTGTTTTGCAGTGCCGGTGTCGGAAGAACAGGAACCTACATTGTGATCGACAGCATGCTGAAGCAGATAAAGGAGGAAAGTACAGTGAATATCATGGGGTTCCTCAAACACATTCGGACCCAGAGGAACTACCTGGTCCAGACTGAGGTTCGGCAACATATATTATTTCAAACCATATAACCAAAGGTTATGTTATGTCACGTCACACGCAACATGAAACATCCATCATATCTGTGTGTGTGAGCAGGAGCAGTACATCTTCATCCATGATGCTCTAGTGGAGGCCATCAGGAGTAAAGAGACTCTGGTCCCATCCAGTCACATTCACACATATGTGTCTGATCTCCTCACACCTGGACCTACAGGAAAGACCCGCCTGGAGAAACAGTTTAAGGTGAGACCCTTGGTTTAGTGATTTCACCTCATTTTTACGCTGAGGAATTTATTGATCTTCCCTTTTGTTCATGTAGCTGGTCAGTCAGAGCTGTGCAAAACAGAGCGATTACACAGTGGCTTTGAAGGAGTGCAACGCATCTAAAAACAGAACGTCTTGTCTTATGCCTGGTGAGTGTGCAATATTCATTCATTCATTCATTCATTCATTCATTCATTTATTTATTGTAAATATATCATGTAATATTTATTTATATACACACATAAGTATAATATATAAAAAGTAAAATGGCAACCTTTTTCTTTGGAAAAACATATTCCAAGTGCATAAAAATATGAAATTTAAATGTAAAATTTAACCTGTTTTCATCAATAAGTTTAAATATTACAAACAAACAAAGAAACGAAAATGTTTTTATTTAAATATGTAAATATATACTTTAAAAAAATTATATTTATTTATTTATTTATTTAAAATATGATTGATGGATTGATTTAGTCATTATAAATATTAATATGATTTACAATTACAATATTACAATTGGTTTATTTATTATAAATATTATTTATCAGAAATATATACAGTAATATAGATTTTTATATTAATAATATTTTATATATTATTCTATATTTATATGGTATTACAGTAATATATAAATACAATATAAAAACTCAAGTTAACCTGCTTTTTCCAATAATTACATGCAGTTTATTTATTTATGTATTTATTTTAAATATATAATATAATATTTATATACAGTGGGTACGGAAAGTATTCAGACCCCCTTAAATTTTTCACTCTTTGTTATATTGCAGCCATTTGCTAAAATCATTTAAGTTCATTTTTTTCCTCATTAATGTACACACAGCACCCCATATTGACAGAAAAACACAGAATTGTTGACATTTTTGCAGATTTATTAAAAAAGAAAAACTGAATTATCACATGGTCCTAAGTATTCAGACCCTTTGCTGTGACACTCGTATATTTAACTCAGGTGCTGTCCATTTCTTCTGATCATCCTTGAGATGGTTCTACACCTTCATTTGAGTCCAGTTGTGTTTGATTATACTGATTGGACTTGATTAGGAAAGCCACACACCTGTCTATATAAGACCTTACAGCTCACAGTGCATGTCAGAGCAAATGAGAATCATGAGGTCAAAGGAACTGCCTGAAGAGCTCAGAGACAGAATTGTGGCAAGGCACAGATCTGGCCAAGGTTACGAAAAAATTTCTACTGCACTTAAGGTTCCTAAGAGCACAGTGGCCTCCATAATCCTTAAATGGAAGACGTTTGGGACGACCAGAACCCTTCCTAGAGCTGGCCGTCCGGCCAAACTGAGCTATCGGGGGAGAAGAGCCTTGGTGAGAGAGGTAAAGAAGAACCCAAAGATCACTGTGGCTGAGCTCCAGAGATGCAGTCAGGAGATGGGAGAAAGTTGTAGAAAGTCAACCATCACTGCAGCCCTCCACCAGTCGGGGCTTTATGGCAGAGTGGCCCGACGGAAGCCTCTCCTCAGTGCAAGACACATGAAAGCCCACATGGAGTTTGCTAAAAAAACACCTGAAGGAATCCAAGATGGTGAGAAATAAGATTCTCTGGTCTGATGAGACCAAGATAGAACTTTTTGGCCTTAATTCTAAGCGGTATGTGTGGAGAAAACCAGGCACTGCTCATCACCTGTCCAATACAGTCCCAACAGTGAAGCATGGTGGTGGCAGCATCATGCTGTGGGGGTGTTTTTCAGCTGCAGCGACAGGACGACTGGTTGAAATCGAGGGAAAGATGAATGCGGCCAAGTACAGGGATATCCTGGACGAAAACCTTCTCCAGAGTGCTCAGGACCTCAGACTGGGCCGAAGGTTTACCTTCCAACAAGACAATGACCCTAAGCACACAGCTAAAATAAGGAAGGAGTGGCTTCACAACAACTCTGTGACTGTTCTTGAATGGCCCAGCCAGAGCCCTGACTTAAACCCAATTGAGGATCTCTGGAGAGACCTAAAAATGGCTGTCCACCAACGTTTACCATCCAACCTGACAGAACTGGAGAGGATCTGCAAGGAGGAATGGAAGAGGATCCCCAAATCCAGGTGTGAAAAACTTGTTGCATCTTTCCCAAAAAGACTCATGGCTGTATTAGATCAAAAGGGTGCTTCTACTAAATACTGAGCAAAGGGTCTGAATACTTAGGACCATGTGAAATTTCAGTTTTTCTTTTTTAATAAATCTGCAAAAATGTCAACAATTCTGTGTTTTTCTGTCAATATGGGGTGCTGTGTGTACATTAATGAGGGAAAAAAATTAACTTAAATGATTTTAGCAAATGGCTGCAATATAACAAAGAGTGAAAAATTTAAGGGGGTCTGAATACTTTCCGTACCCACTGTACATACATACATACATCAATATAATCTAAAAATTCAAAAGGTAACCTTCTTTTTCCAATAATTAAATGCAGTGTATTTATTTATTTATAAATATATAACATTTGTTTATATACATACATAAATATAATATAAAAACTCAAAAGTTAACTAGTTTCTTTTCCAAAAATTAAATGCATTTTATATGATATGCACATTTTATATAATAAATATTTATATATAAATATTAAGTACTATTTATTTATTATTTATATTATTATTAATATGTCATTTATTTATATACATACATAAATATATAAAAATAGATAGGGTTACTGTTTTTAAATAGTTATATTCAGTTATATTCAAATGTATATTTATATTATTCCTTAAAATATCATATTTATTCAAATGCATGCATAAATATAATATATAAAATGTTTTCCTGTTTTCTTCCAAGAATTATATTCAGATTTCCAAATATATTCAAGACCTTTAGTTTTGTGAACTGTAACGATTGATTTTCATCCTCACGTGTGCTCTATCTGATCTTCAGTGGAGAGGTCAAGGGTCAGCCTATCTACAGGACCTGGAGAATCATCAGACTACATCAATGCCTCTTATTTAATGGTAAGACTCGTATTCTGATGCTCCGAATCAGTCCTATTTAGATTTCTAGGTGATTCAGTGAGTCTGTGCCGTTTACAGGGGTACCATCAGAGCCGTGAGTTCATCGTTACCCAGAATCCTCTGCCAAACACCACACAGGACTTTTGGAGGATGATCTGGGATCATAACGCACAGATCATACTTTCCCTGCCAGATACACAGAGCGTGGTGAGTCTCACACACACACACACACACACACACACACGTATGTAATAACTGAGACATGTCATTCTTGACCGTCACAGAGCAGAGAGGGAGAGTGTGTGTACTGGCCCACTAAAGATCAGCCAATCAGTTGCGAGACCTTCACTGTGACCTTCAGAGGTGAGGACAAACTGTGCCTGTCCAATGAGGAGTCGCTGGTGGTACAGGACTTCATTTTGGAGGCCCTGAAGGTGAATAAAACTTATTTCATTAATGAAGCCAGAACTCAGTATTTGCAGCTGCTCAGGGTAAACCTCACAAAACCTAAATATTACAAGAACTTGTTCACGTGAGCACACGTGAGGATGAAAATCAAGAACATTTTTGGGTCATATTTCACCCCACAATCAACAGGAGAATATACATATTTCGCAAAAAAATTTATTTATTGACATATTTTAATGTCATTTGAATCTTGTTCATTGTGATTTTATTTTTATTGTGCTATTATTTTCATGATAATTAATTTTTTTTACAACTCATACAGCAAAATAAATAAATAAATAAATGATAGTAGTTGTTGTACTGCCTTTATTTTAAATAAAAATATTTTATTACAGTAATTTTTACTATATTACAGTAATGAGAATCTAATGAGAATCACTCATGAGAATGATTTGAAATTTTGATTTGAAAGTAAAACATCTGGACATATTACAGTACACATGACAATTTATAATATTGTAAAATATTAATATATAATGTTATTTATAATTATTATTTACAATATTATTAATTTATAATATTATAAAATTATAATTAATTTATAATATTGTAGAATATTATATAATATAATTTAATATGTAAATGTAAAATAATCAGTAAAAACTGATAGATAAATAAGTAGTAGTAGTAGTTGCTATACTGCTTTTATTTCAAATATAAATGTTTAATTACAGTAATATTTACTATATTACAGTAATGAAATGCTAATGAGAATCACTTGAAAATTATGCAAAATTTAAGAAAAAAGTAAAGTAAAACATCTGGACACATCACAGCAATGACAATTTATAATACTGTAAAATATTTATTTATAATATTATTTGTAATTATTATAATTCTTAATTATAATATCTTAATATATTTATTTATCATATTAAATTATATTATAAATTCATTATAATAATTATTATTAAAGTATTATTCTTGTGTAATGTATAATATAATTTATTATGTAAATTAAATGTAAAATATTCAGAAAAAAAAAAAAACTCTTTAGTGGCTTTCAACTATTAATGCAAAAGGATGTATTTTTGTTGGTTTTGATGTTATTTATTTAATTTTTTTTTTTTTACTTTGTACTGGACATTGCATCTCAAACGTTAGCATTTAAGTGTATGGAGCAACAGAAATGTGGTAATTTTGTTTTATGTGGCTGTATTTGACAGGACGACTATGTGTTGGAGGTACGGCAGTACCAGAGTCCTCGCTGGCCGAATCCTGACAGTCCCATCAGCAACTCCTTTGAGCTCATCAACATCATCAGAGAAGAGAGCTCGCGTCGAGAGGGACCCGTCATCATCCATGATGGGTAGAGTCTCATGGCATTTACAGAAAAGACTCTATCAGTGACTGATGCAGAGGAGTGTGTCATTCCTCACTGTGTCTGTGCAGGTCTGGAGGAGTGAGTGCTGGTTTACTTTCTTCACTAACCACCCTGGTTAACCAGCTGGAGGAGGAGAGCAGTGTGGATGTCTATCAGACCGCCAGAATGATGAACCTCATGAGACCGGGCATCTTCAACGATATTGTAAGAGGACTGTAATATTAGTATACTCTGATAAAATATGAATTATAAAATGTGCATGGTTAAAGGAATAGTCCACTCACAAATGAAAATTTGTTTAAGGTTTACTCGCCCTCAGGCCATCCAAGATGTAGTTTGTTTCTTCTTGTTTGATTTGGAGTAATTTAGCATTACTTGCTCACCAATGGATCCTCTGCAGTGAATGGGTGCCGTTAGAATGAGAGTCCAAACAGCTGATAAAAACATCACAATAATCCACACCACTCCAGTCCATCAGTTAACGTCTTGTAAAGTGAAAAGCTGCGTGATT
The DNA here is from genome assembly GCA_039654775.1 of Spinibarbus caldwelli. Lineage (NCBI taxonomy): Eukaryota > Metazoa > Chordata > Actinopteri > Cypriniformes > Cyprinidae > Spinibarbus > Spinibarbus caldwelli. The sequence continues at coordinate 3,993,143 of CM077229.1, read as the reverse complement.
GTAAGAAACAAATCTATCATTAAGATGTTTTTAATTCCAAAACATTGCTTTGGGCTAAAATATAAGTCCTCTGTCCATACTGTTGCTTTCTTCAGTGAAAAAGTCGACTCATCTGAATCAGGAGAGAAATCTGCACAGATCAAGCTCTGTTTACAAGCAAAAACAGCTCTATACAAATATGTTTTTGATGTGAGAGGACAATAGCAGATGGATTTTTTTCAATGGAGGAAGCGTTATTATGGATTATGGGCTCATATTTTGGCCATAAGTGATGGTTTAAAGTTTAAAAACATCTTAATGTTAGATTTCTTACAAACATGCAGCTTTTGGCTTCACAAGATGTTAATTCATTGACTGGAGTGGTGTGGATTACTTGTGGATTATTGAGATGTTTTTATGAGCTGTTTGGACTCTCATTCTGACGGCACCCATTCACTGCAGAGGATCCATTGGTGAGCAAGTGATGGAATGCTACATTTCTCCAAATCTGATGAAGAAACAAACTCAACTACATCTTGGATGACCTGAGGGTGAGCAAATGTTCAGTAAATCTCCATTTTTTGGTGAACTTTTCCTTTAACATCTTCCTGCAGGATCAGTATCAGTTCCTCTACAAAGCGATCCTGAGTTTGGTGAGCACCAAGGAGGACGAGAGAGCTCTTCACTACTCAGAAAACAATGGCACGGTTCCCACCAACCCATCGGAAAGCCTGGAGTCTCTCATGTAGCTATACAGAGCACTGTCACCCTTCACCCAAGGAAATGTACATTGAATCAAGAGAAAGTAGTTTTTGAAACCCTCCCAAAGTCTCTACACAGACTACGTGGGTACAGGATATACTGTCATTTGGTCTTTTATTGTGCCTTTTTGTTACCTTTGTACTTTAAAATGCTTTGATATAATATTATTGTTGTAACTAATGCCAAAATTTCTACTCTTTGGAAAAGCAGTGACTGCTTGTATTGCTGGTGATGTCTTAGGTTTAGTCAGACATAACTGTTGAAGAAATATTTATAAGTAGCAGGGCACAAGATTTCATATGGTATCTATTTTGGGGGTAAAAAATCTTAGATATAAAAGCGTTCTTGAATGTAGCCTCATAGTACAGAAGAGAGAGGTGTGATTCTAATATATAAAACCATCGGCCACACCAACAGACCAAAATACATGTATATGACTAGCGCTTCTTTCTTTTTTTTTTTTTTTTACTATGTTTGTTATTGTAGCAATTGAATGTTTCTTTTTTTGAACTGTAGAAATTCAATGATTTTTTAAATGAACTTAGTTGATATGTTGTAACAGACATTTTCGTACAATTCTAATTTGTAGTAGTTAGAACTCTTACTGCATCCTTCTAGATTTAAATCAGCAGTGAATCTCTGTGCCGTTTCATAACCACCATTCAGTTATTTATCTCCATTTTTATCAACTTTTATTTAAATTGTCTAATCATTTAGGCCTTTTGTCAAGCATTAACACAGGACGTACTTGGATGCAAGAAAGAAAGCACAATAAAAATAAACAAAACAAGATTTTACACACACACAAAATTTCTTCTAGTGCTCGTCATTTTTAAACATTGTACTTTCTTCCACTGAGCTTCCAAAACTGCTTAACTACAAAATATAGGTGGGTGAACTGAAATACTTTAGGTAAGTGCAAAAGTCCCGCAAGCTGAATGTTTTTTTTTTAAGAACTGTTTGATTCTTTATGATATTGATAGAGTATATGTAATAATTTTTTTTAACAAAATATTACTGTTAATTGAAGTCTGTAGGAACATGTCTAGTAACCAAAAGCATATAAATGTATGTTTTCTCCCTTTTTGTGGTATTGATGTTGTTCATTTTTAAAAACGGTTTCCTAATTCTTGTATGAGTATTATACGTTTAGATTTTATGACCTTTCAAGATATTATTTGAGAGACTACATGTAATCATTTTCAACCTAAAATATTAATGTTAACTGAAGTCTGTAGGTTACATGTCAGCTAACCAAAAGCTTATAAATGTTAAAACTAACATGAGTATTTTGCGCCCTCATTTTATGGTATTGATATATTTCGCTTAGATTTTAATGGGTTATATTTTTAAAAGTTTCCTACTTCTTGTATAAGTATTACACTTTCAGATTTTATGACCTTTCAAGATATTATTTGAGAGACTACATGTAATAATTTTAAGTCAAAATATTAAGTGCCTAGGCACATTATATAGCACAAATTCATTAAAATGCAAAAACTAACACTGAATATTTTTTGCTTTAATTCCTTTTTCCCCTTTTTATTGCATTATATTATTCAGCTTACACTCTTAAAAATAAAGGTGCTTCACAGCAATGCCATAAAGAACTATTTTTGGTTCCACAAAGAACCATTCAAAGGTTCTTTAAAGAACCATCTCTTTCTTAACTTTTTATAATCTAAAGAACCTTCTTTCACCACAAAGAACCTTTTGTGAAACAGAAAGGTTCTTCAGATGTTAAAGGTTCTTTATGGAACCATTTAGACAAAAAAGGTTCTTCTATGGCATCGTGAAGCACCTTTATTTTTAAGAGTGTAAAACTGATTGACATTTGATGTGTATTTTTGGTCATTTATAGCCTTTATTAGACCTTGAGCTGGGCCACAATGCTACAACTCCAAATCAAAATTGATTTTATAATATACATTTTACTCTAAATTAGTTTAAATAATTTCTCTCTCACTGCCTGTTCAAGTCACTGGTAAAAATTTAAAGAGAGATTGATCGCGTAATAGATTTTGCATATCTGATAATATTTTATCACATGCATTAGAAATTGAGATCATATTAGGTTTAATTTCCAACTCTATAACAAAGAGCTGTGAAAAAAAGAAAATGCACAATTTAAATGAACAATGTTTATTTACTTATTTAATATAAACATAATATGTACATGAACATCATGAGACTTCAGATGGGCCATTTCCACTGGTTCGCCGGTGCTTCCTCTACCAGAGGCTCCCACGGTTTCCATTCCATCATCTTCCTGGACAAAGCCAGCTCAGCCTCGGCCTGCAGACACACCAGACGGACTGAGGTACGGCACACTGTCTTCACTTTCTATAAACTTAATTACTGTAAATGAGGCTTTGAGATCTTTAATTACTGCATCTTCTCACCTGCAAAATAACCTCCTCAATCTGTCCACAGTTGATTTTATTTTCAAGCTTTTCTACATCTGGCTCCTTTATAGCAAAAAAGCAACATAAATACAAATCAATACAATTTTTTTAGCAGTAAAAGATAATACTTAAATCTAAATCTCATTCTTTTACCATAGTAAAGTATATTTTCAGTGTCTTACAGACTTGACGTGGTTGAACCTCTCGGTGATCAGTTGCTCGGTGTATTTTCTGTAGGCAGCATCCTGAGGCATAGTTTGTAGAGAGCCCAGGATCTTTGTGTACAGAATCCGAAGACGCTTCAGGAGAGAAAAAAACAGTTCAAACAGCTGGCATTCACACATGCACAATTACTCTAACTTTCTCTAAATTACGCCAAGAGTCAAACAAGTCACATAGATAGTATATGCAAGTAAATACCGAAATAAACAAAAAATGAAAAAAGAATCAAAATCAAATCAAAACACTCACCTCATGTGGACTGTGGGAGACAGCAAGGCCAACCAAGCCTGTGGTCTAAAAATAAGACGAACAAAAGATGCATATTTCCTTTCATGAACACGTCAAAAACAACGTATGCAATAAAGTCATTCAACATATAGCCATTAATACACACGCATATTCTTTCAAGCAATTATACAATGACAATGTCACAATTTTGCTATAAAGACATTAACGCATGTAAGCATATTCACATAAATTTCACTTTGTCCCATGCATGACATTTACAGCTCCAAAAAGACATTAAACCATCAAAGCAATCACTCGCATTATGATAAACCCTATTTTCTGCTGGATGGCGAGGTTCAGGTTTCACTACACTTGCCATCATAATCGACCAAAACAAAGCACGACCCGTGTATTTAAATACATACAAACACTGAGGACAACCGTGCAAATAAAGCGGAGATATTCAAACGCTCCAGTATTTAGATACAAGCTTCACTTACGGATGAATATCAACAGATTTTATTAATATTTTTTTCATGACCTCCGCACGTACCTTCTTGATCACACCAGCCATTTTTGCCTGTGTCTGAAAGATTAAACGACGCGACTTCCGTCGCCTGAGAGTGACGTCCGCCGCTCGCTCATATCTTTTTTTTTTTTTTTTTTTTATTGAACAATATCAATTTACAAACTCAAGTGGGGAACACAAATATGCATGTGAAAAATGCACACTTCGCCATATTTAAATCTCCATACGTCATACATAAATGTCCATGTGTGTATACATAAATCTACTCACAATTAACAACAAAAAATAAATAAATAAATAAATAAATAAATAAAATAAAAAATATTATATATTTTTTATTATTTATTTTTTATTATATATATTTTTTTTACATTTCAGGGGGTTGCAAGGAAAAAAATAAAAAATAAAATAAAATAAAATGCAAAATCGTACCATTCTTAAAAGGAAAGAGACTCATACATGGTTTTTTACAATTCACCAAGGGGTTGATTATCTTTGGATAAGTGTTTTAAAGATTCTATGTATTTTTTACATTCATTTCATTTTCATGGTTTTTGAAAAAACCATCTGCGTAAACCAACCCTTGAAACAAATTAAATGACAGAATATCAGTACTAATATCAATATTTAGCCAGCTGTAAAGATGCTGCCAGAACTGCAATGTGACTGGACTATAAAAAAATAAATGTTCAATGGTTTCAGGCTCTTCTAAACAAAAAAACACAGAGATCTACCTTAAAACGGAATCTTTTCCGTAAAATTTCAGCAGCTGGATAAACATTGTTAATAATTCTAAACTGAATATCCTTCATTTTAGGTAAAATTGGCCATTTAAGATAATTACAAAGTTTATTTTTAAATACTTCATTATCAAAATATTTTATTTTTGCAGGTGTATTGAAGTCTGAAAATAACTTACTTTTTAATACATTCCCTATTACATTGTTCTTACATTTTTTGTCCCCAATATGTATTCCTCCAATCTTGAACTCAGGCAATTTAACAGATACATTTGAATATGTGAGGGTGTTTTGTATTAATTGTTTTAAAGAAAGAGGGATGGCTTTACACAGAGTATTAAATTCTCTAAAGGAACATTTTATCTCAAATTTCTCCATGAATGAATTATGTTGAATAAATTGACCAGCTTCATCTAACAGATCTACAACATACAAAACATTTTTTTCATACCACTCTTGTTTGAATACTGTCTTTCTGTTTATTGTAATGGTTCTGTTATTCCACAAGGCAGAGTCATGCGGTGTGAAATTTTGGGTAAATATCATTTTCCAATAATACAAAATTTGTTTGTGGAATTTTGAAAGTTTAATTGGCAATTTGGAAACCTCAAAGTCACATTTCAGCAAAAAATCTAACCCTCCGACTTTCTTGAATGAAATCACACTGAATTAGGCTGTTAAATAGGATTTAATCCAATTCAGTTTAAGTACTCCAACCATTGATTCAAATTCAGAGGTTTTCAGACCTCCATTTTTATATTCTTTAATCATCTGAGATTTTTTAACCTGAGTTTTGTTTTTCCATATAAAACTAAACATAATAGAATTAACCTTTTTTATCAGTTGAGGAGAAACATAAAGAGAGTAATATGGGTAAATTAGTTTAGATAGGCCTTCTACTTTGGTCAAAAGGATTCTGCCCATAATAGACAGATCTCTCATAAACCATTGATTAAGAGATTTTTTCACACTGTCAATTCTCTCTTCTATGTTTACTAGCTCTCTCGTATGTAATTCTTTAAACATTCTTAAACCTAACTATTTCACTTCAGATTTAACGGGAATGGATTCTATAAATTCTTCATTACATGAATACAGAGGAAAGAATTCACATTTTTTTAAATTTAAGCATAGGCCTGATGCTCTAGAAAAAAATATAAATAATGTTCAGGGTTTTCTTGACTAAAGATTTATCTTTTAAAAATATTACTGTGTCATCAGCAAATTGACTAATTCCATACTCATAATCAGAAATGGTTATTCCTTTTAATTGAGGATGGTTGACAACTAAATATGCTAACATTTGAGTGCATAATATAAACAGTTTTGGAGAAATTGGACAACCTTGTCTAATTCCACGCAAAATCTCAATTCTAGGAGTCATACCTGGATTAAGAGATATATAACTATAAATGTTGTTATAGAACATTTTAATAACCTTGCAAAACCCTTCCCCAAAGCCAAACATTCTAAGCGTTGTAAATATAAATTCATGCTCAACCGTATCGAATGCTTTAAAAAAATTGCTCGCTCATATCTTCATGTAGTTAATTAAATATTATCTGGCTAATTTGTTCTTTCTTTTATCCAAATTTTCTATATATCATCTTAGTTTTAAATATGAAATGATTCTTTTTAATAATTGTTGCGTATATTCTTAATAAAGCATAATTTTAAGTACTTCAGATAGGTTCTCCATTTAAATTTTAAATAGCCTAACTTTTTTAGCACTCGAAGTTGGATTTTTAAAATGACCTATTATGTCTTGAATCTAATCTCTTAAAATTGAATTAGTCTTACTAAATAATAATAATAATAATAATGATAAAATATATAATAATAGTGTATTTAAAAAAATGAAAAATTATTTTTACAAAACGAATCAGAATATTGTACAAATTCTGTATCACAACAACACTATTGTACTTTGTTTCTTAAAAGTACGTTTAATTGTAAATTTCTCTAACTAGAGTTTTATAAATATATTAATTGATCTTTTAAAAAAATCTGTTTACAGATCTCAGAAAATATATTTGAGGGGGTTTTTTTTTCGGAGTTGCTGTAATCAATAATTTGTAACATCATATTAAATCAATGAAAATAATTTAAAGATTTTCTACTAGTTAGAAATGATAGCCATAGAAATAAGTGGCAAAATTGCAGTTCCACACAATCAATTTTTCTGATCCATTTTCTGATTTCACTGATGGGAGAAACAAAGCATTTTGAAACTTTGAATCAACTGAACCAATTGCCTCGCAATACGATTCTCGAAGCCTCGAAACGCCACAAGCTGGGACAAATGTAAATGAAACAACAACTACAACAACTACAACAAAACACACACACACACACAAACAAACAAACAAACAAATCACCCTTTTTGCAAAGCAATTGCAAATGTTTTATTGAAAATGTAATCTTAACAGGATAAAATAACCCTGATTACAAACAGCTGAAGCAGCTAATCAAGGTCAGAAGGATTGCTAGTAACTTCCAGTCCGGTGTTTTGGACTGTTTTGTTACACAATTCATATATATTCAATATAAACTTAATTAGAATCGACAAGTTGAATTACGCTGACTAAAATATAAAAAAAAAAAAAAAACTTCAGCTGAACACCCTCTTGTAGTGAATTGACAATATAAAAAAAAATTAATGATCCACTCCCATAGGAGGCCTGACTGAAAATGACTGACTGTAATCTTTAAAAACAACAACTGAGCACACTTCTGTGGTGAATTGACAATATACAGGTGCATCTCAATGAATTAGAATGTCGTGGAAAAGTTAATTTATTTCACTAACTCAACTCAAATTGTGAAACTTGTGTATTAAATAAATTCAATGCACACAGACTGAAGTAGTTTAAGTCTTTGGTTCTTTTAATTGTGATGATTTTGGCTCACATTTAACAAAACCCACCAATTCACTATCTCAACAAATTAGAATATGGTGACATGCCAATCAGCTAATCAACTCAAAACACCTGCAAAGGTTTCCTGAACCTTCAAAATGGTTACACAATAGCCTATACAATCATGGGGAAGACTGCTGATCTGACAGTTGTCCAGAAGACAATCATTGACACCCTCCACAAAGAGGGTAAGTGACAGAAGGTCGTTACTGAATGGTTGGCTGTTCACAGAGTGCTGTATCAAAGCATATTCAGTGAAAAGTTGACTGGAAGGAAGAAATGGGGTAGGAAAAGGTGCACGAGCAACAGGGATGACCACAAGCTTGAGAATACTGTCAAACAAAGCTGATTCAAACACCAAAAGTTGGTTAAATGACCATGGTGTTGGTGTGCTTGACTGGCCAGCAAACTCACCAGACCTGAACCTCATAGAGAATCTATGGGGTATTGTCAAGAGGAAGATGAGAAACAAGAGACCAAAAAATGCAGATGAGCTGAAGGCCACCGTCAAAGAAACCTGAGCTTCCATACCACCTCAGCAGTGCCACAAACTGATCACCTCCATGCCACGCTGAATTGAGGCAGTAATTAAAGCAAAAGGAGCCCCTACGAAGTATTGAGTACATATACAGTAAATTAACATACTTTCCAGAAGGCCAACAGTTCACTAAAAATGTTTTTTTTATTGGTCTTATGAAGTATTCTAATTTGTTGAGATAGTGAATTGGTGGGTTTTTGTTAAATGTGAGCCAAAATCATCACAATTAAAATAACCAAAGATTTAAACTACTTCAGTCTGTGTGCACTGAATTTATTTAATACACGAGTTTCACAATTTGAGTTGAATTTCTGAAATAAATGAACTTTTCCACGACATTCTAATTTATTGAGATGCACCTGTAAATGTTTTTAATGATCCACTTCCACAGGAGGCCTTTAATTGTATCACACTGACTGAAATATTTAAAAACAGCAACTGAGTGCCCTCTTGTGGTGAATTAGCAATATAAGAATTTTTAATGATCCACAACTGCACATTTAAAGAATTTATGCAAAACGTATCCATCACAGCTACTTCAAAGGAACATTTTTCTCTAAAAGGGAAACATTAAATCAGAATCTATAATATACGACCACATAATTTACACTAAACCAAATAAGAAAAAAAATATAGCCTTTATATTTTAATGTTGTCAGAAATGACAACATTTAACCCACAGCTTGAACATATGGAATTTATGTTTTATGATCCTGAAGACGAAATAAAACAACTTTTCAAAACAACATTATGAAACACTATAATGTGTACTCCAACATACATGACCCTTAACACAATACATAATGATGGTGGCACTCAAAAGTACACAATTAAAGTAAGAAATGCTCTCTAACATCATCACATGACACACAACTCAAAGAAACAACAAACACAACATTTCTAAAGTAAATAATAAGTAAATAATAAATAATGTAGTGGCTAGATGGTAACCCTCATTCTGTGAAATTGTCGATCATGTCCAACACATGATGGCGCTGTTTCCCGTGACCCAAAAGTTACACATGGTTTCCTAACTGTAAATACGCCACCTGGTGGCAACAAATGAGGTTTTCAGAAGAATCAGAATCAGAAAGAGCTTTATTGCCAAGTATGTTTTCACATACAAGGAATTTGTTTTAGTGTCACAGCTTCCAGTACTCAGAAACAACAACAACAACAACAGCAACAACAACACACAGATAATAAAAATAAGATGTGAATAATACACACACACACACACACACACACACACACACATATATATATATATATATAAAATTAGAATAATAATAATAAATTGTATGTACAGGTCTGCTATAGCTATACTAGAATGTAGGGTGATAAATAAATATTGAGGTTATTGCACATATTTTTATTGCACAGTGGGAGAACATTTAACTGTTCATGAAGTAGATTGCCTGGGGAAAGAAGCTGTTCTTGTGCCTAACTGTCCTGGTATTCGGTGCTCTGTAGCGCCGACCAGATGGCAAAAGTTCAAAAAGGAGATGGCTTGGATGTGAGGGATCCAGAGTGATTTTCTGAGCCCTTTTTCTCACTCTGGATGTATACAGTTCTTGGTGGGTGGGCAGGAGAGTACCAATAATCCTTTCAGCAGACCGAACTGTCATCTGTAGTCTTTTGATTTCTGATTTTGTAGCTGAGCCAAACCAGACAGTTATTGAAGTACACAGGACAGACTCAATGACGGCTGAGTAGAACTGTGTGAGCAACTCCTGTGGCGGGTTAAATTTCCTCAGCTGACGAAGGAAGGCTTTGTTTAGCCTTTTTGGTAATGGAGTCTATGTGAGTGTCCCACTTCAGGTCCTGAGAGATGATGATGCCCAGGAACCTGAATGTCTCCACTGCAGCTGTTCATGATGGTGAGTGGGGGGAGTGCAGGGGGGTTTCTCCTGAAGTCCACGATCATCTCCGATCATCTCCGTTTTGAGCGTGTTGAGCTCCAGGTTGTTAAGACTGCACCAGACAGCCAGCTCCTTAACCTCCTGTCTGTAAGCAGACTCTGGTGTCGGTGACTGTGGCCGATGACTGTGGTGTCGTCTGCAAACTTCAGGAGCTTGACAGAGGGGTCTTTAGAGGTGCAGTCGTTGGTGTACTGGGAGAAAAGCAGTGGGGAGAGAACACAGCCCTGAGGGGCACCAGTGCTGATGGTGCAGGAGTTGGATGTGAATTTACCAATTCTCACTAGCTGTTGCCTATCTGTCAGAAAGCTGGTGATCCACTGACAAATAGAGCTAGGGACAGAGAGCTGGGTTAGTTTGGTCTGGAGGAGTGTTGGGATGATGGTATTGAAAGCGGAGCTAAAGTCCACGAACAGGATCCTCACATAAGTCCCTTGTCTGTCCAGATGTTGAAGGATGAAGTGCAGTCCCATGTTGATTGCATCATCCACAGACCTGTTTGCTCTGTAGGCAAACTGCAGGGGGTCCAGTAAGGGTCCAGTGATGTCCTTCATATAAGCCAACACCAACCTCTCAAAAGACTTCATGACCACAGACGTTAAAGCCACCGGTCTGTAGTCGTTAAGTCCTGTTATCTTGGGTTTCTTTGGGACAGGGATGATGATGGAGCATTTGAAGCAGGTAGGGACTTCGCACAGCTCCAGTGATTTGTTGAAGATCTGTGAGAAGATGGGGGCCAGCTGGTCAGCACAGGTTTTCAGACAGGCTGGTGTGACACCGTCTGGGCCTGGTGCCTTCTTCTTTTGGTCTTTCTGAAGACCTGGCACACATCATCTTCACTGATCTGAAGTGCAGGAGTGGGGGAGAGGGGGGTTGCTGGAGGTGTTAATGGTTGTGTGGAGAGATGTTTGGAGCGGGTGTAGGGTGTTAGACTGGAAGTTTCAAATCTACAGTAAAACTCATTCAGGTCTTCAGCTAGTTGTTGATTGGCCTCAGTGCTGGGGGATGGTGTCTTGTAGTTGGTGATGGCTTTCAGACCTTTCCACACTGAAGCCGAGTCATTGGAAGTGAACTGATCTTCCAACTTTTTAGCGTAGCTCCTCTTAGCCGCGCTAATCTCCTTATTCAGTGTGTTCCTGGCCTGATTGTACAAAACTCTGTCCCCCTTCCTGTAGGTGTCCTCTTTGGCCTGACGAAGATGTCTGAGTTTTTCTGTGAACCATGGCTTGTCATTGTTGAATGTTAAGTGAGTCCTGGTAGGGTTGCATATATCCTCACAGAAACTGATATGTGAAGTTACAGTCTCTGTGAGCTCGTCTAGATAGTTGGTGGCAGCTTCAAAAACACTCCAATCAGTGAGGTCGAAACAGGCTTGTAATGCCCTGCTCTGTTTTGTTGGTCTATCTCTTTACAGCTGTGATACAGAAAAATATACAATTAGTGTAGAGGGAATCTATTTCTAATTCATCTTTTATGGGAGCTGTTGATGTTAATCATATTAGCATGTACATAATAATAAACACCTAATTAAGGGTACATATGGGCAAAGTTAGACAACATTTTAACATTAAAAAGAATTTATTAACTTCATTAAGGCCACCAAGCATCATTAGTGTAACCTAATTAATATTCATGAGCATATCCATTCCATAACATTCCATCTTTTACTGGTTTCTTATATCTTTTTTATGTCACTTTTATTGAGTGATAAACAGATTCTGCATTGTAAAAAAGCAGATGTTCCAGAATTATTAATAGACATGAACAAATAAATCAGTCAAATGGATTTGGTTCCAAAACTTAATTCAAAGACTGAATATGAGTAAAAATAACTTGCACATTAAGCACATAAACACGCACATATAAAAGCCTAACATCATGAAATAATCCTCATTCAGATCATGTGTGTTTATATCAGTGTTATGCAGTTTTTATGTTTTCTGTCTAGGTAATAAGAAAGCAAACTAAACACCGTGTGTGTTTGTGAGCCGCTACACGTGAGGGAACTCAAATCCTTTTGCCTAGTCATGTCAAAGTGACCCGCATTCTCAGAGTGTCAAGAGAAAGCAGGTCAGCACTAAATATATCCTCCAGGACCTGCGAAAACAAACTCAGTCTGTGTTTTGCAACACTGCGAAGTGCATGACATTTCTTCCTATAGTTCATCAAAAACTTTCAGGATGGATTCACAGTGAAAACTGGAAATTTCTTTCAGTTTTATCATCCATCTGCATGATACCAGTTTAACATCGAGATTGGAGTTTTGTTCATGTGTGCATCATTTTGAGCTCCAAAACACAATGGACTACATGGAACAAATGGATGAAGATCAGCTCATTGACTTTGTCATTCAAATGAGCCTCCAAGATGCTTGCAGTCTCTCTGTTTTGAACGAACCACTAAGGTATGCACAATCTTATACTTATTTCAATAAACTTCTAATATAATAATAATAATAATAATAATAATAATAATAATAATAATAATATATTTATTTCAAACAGAGATTTAAGTCTCTCATATTCTCTCATGCAGCACTTTAGAAACAGCCAGTGATGAAAACCTCAAGATATTATCTGCTATAGATCAAGGTACTTCATACGTGTGCCTGTAATATCAGTGCTCTGTTTTGGTTTCCCAATGGCTTGATATTCTGCATATATGTGCGTAATATTATCCAGGTGACGTGTTTGCACTGAGGCAATTGCGCAAGTACAGTGATGCCTATAAGGAAAGAGACAGCAAAGGTTGGCTTCCGATGCACAAAGCGTCAGTCCAGCCGGATGCCCATGTGTTGGATAGCATCCTACTGGGTGAGCAGACACAACATATGTTAAAGTGCAAACAAATAAGTAACAATTAATTAGATATGCTAATAAGGCATTTACTGGGCTTCTTTTTTTTTTCTCCTGGATAGCATCCTATGAGCTGAGCATGGAGGAGATGACAGCCAATGGAGACACCGCTCTGACTCTGGCTTGTCAAGCAGGACATGTGGAGAATGTGAAGGTTCTTCTCCAACACGGAGCATCTCCACACAACATGAACAGCAGGAATGAGACTCCTCTACTCCTGGGTATTACAACAAAACAACACAAAATAGCCATCAAATGAGTCTTGTCTTTTGTTGGAGCTATCAATAAGCAATTAAGAAGTTACTTAAAATGAATTACAATTTCATTACTTCTTTCATTATTTATATATAAATATATATATACATATATAGAGAGAGAGAGAGAGAGAGAGAGAGAGAGGACCTTTTTTCAAATTAATATTTTAAGACCATTATTATTATTATTATTTATTTATTTATATATTTTTTTGCATTGTGGCATTATTTTAATGACAATTACACATTCCCCCCCCCCAATTTAATGTAATTCTCATCATAAATGTAGTGATGAAATAAACACATTTTATTTCATTTATAATTTTTTATTATATTGATATTTTCAGAATCTGAAATAGCATTACTTCAGCACAACAAAATACTGTACAAATACTGTACTTTACAATTTAAATCATTTCTTTTTTACTCCACATAACAGTTGGCAACTGAGAACTGGGATAAATGTGTTTAATTGGCACAAAAATATTGTTAAAGCCAAAAATATAAATGGTCCTAAAATATTATTAAACTATTATTAAACCATTTTATTATGCCGGATATAATTTCTTTTTAATTTTAATTAAATTCACCCCCTCATTTAAAATTACACCTCATCCTGTACATGCCATTTTAAGCACAACTTTATAAAAATAGCATTAAATCCATCACACTAGTCTCACTGGCTTGCGCAAGAAAGTGCATCATGGTTTTACAAAAGTATATGAATATATGGCATAACTAAACACTGTTTCTGGTTTTGCATTAGTTCTTATACTAGGCTTCAGGATCATATTCCTACGTTTCCCCATTTGCAGCCGTGAGGGCAAACTCGTATGATATGGTTCATGCACTGATAATGGGAGGTGCCTTCGTGGAGCAGGTGTGTTTGAAGAAGTGGACGGTCACCCATGAGGCCGCTAAGGTGGGTTGCGTGGACATCCTGATGCTGCTGCTGAGACACGGGGGGATGGCCATGGGACGGGACAGTCATGGGGTCACACCACTGGGCATCGCTGCAGAGTACGGCTATCCAGAAATACTGGCAATTCTTATCGAACATGGTAAGTCAGGTGTATGCAAGTCTGATCAGTCTCTAATGTAAATTATAAATGACATTGATTACAATTGATTAGAATTAAATGTTATCAACTGATGATAAACAGATCCTACAAATGATCTTTTTATGGCTGTGCTAACGCTTAATTTATCTGCCATGCATAAAAAAATCTGTAAATTTCGATTTTTAAATCAACTCGTATGAAATAAATAAATACTGCATAAAGGAAATAGCATCTTTTCTGCTTGGCGTTCTGCATTAAGGACCATTCACACAAAGGACGATAACTATTTTGGTAACTATAACTATACAATTTTATCTAATTTAATAATCATACTTGTAAATATTTTATGGGAATAGTAAAGTTCACACCACAGTTATAATGCTAATAACACAGAGGAACAATTTTGTTGGAATCACTTCCATATTTTTTCCCCAGCTGATGGATAATAAAAACATTGACAGCCAATCAGAATAAAAAAAAAGCAAAAAACAAAAAAAAAAAACTTTTTTCTGGCCAAAATGTATTTTAAATATATGCTGAATATATGTTGTAAATAGTGGGGGAAAAAAAATAAAAATAAAAATAAAAAATAAAATAAAAATTGAGGTTCTTAATAATGTTAATGATAGTGATGTTACAAAAGTATGTTACAAAACAATAAAAATATTATTTTAAGTAATATTTTAAGTAATTTATTCTATTTGTCTATTAAGAGTTATACAAAATGATTCATCTGGTTAAATATGCAGAGTCAATTAAATTGCAGGATCATTCCCCCCAAAATGAATGTCTTTCTTGCACTGACCTCTAGGGGGTGATGTCACAGCACAAGCTTCAAATGGAGACAGTGTGTTATATGACGCCGCAGGCTGTGGGAATCTGGACTGCATTGATCTACTCTTACAACATGGTGCCAGTCCTAATGTAGCCAGTCTTTGCTCTCAACTGCCAATTCACCGCGCAGCCTATGAGGGGCACTACCTGTGAGAGCACAGCAAATCAATATTACCACACTTTACCAAACATCTCTGCACTAACAAATATATTCTCTCTCTTTAAACTGACAGGGCTCTGAAGACATTCATTCCCATCACCACCAAAAGGGCCATCCGTCTGTCTGGGATGAGTCCGGTTCATTCTGCGGCGGACGGAGGCCAAGCTGACTGTCTTGAGCTGCTCTTCGAGAAAGGCTTTGACGTCAACCCAATCCTGGGCTGCCATATTTCCGAAAACTACGGTGACATGAGGAAGACCCCGCTGTACTTCGCCGTCTGCAATGGAGACGTCACCTGCACCGAGATGCTTCTGAAAGCAGGTGCGAAACCCGACCTGGACCCTCTGCGCTGCCTCCTGGTGGCGGTCAGAGCTGGGAAGTACGAGCTGGTGCGACTACTTCTTGCCTATGGGGCGGACGTCAACTGCGTCTTCTCTGTCGTCAGCGACACCTTATTTCCTACAGCATTGCAATATTGCCTCAAAGATGAAATGATGCTGCGCCTGCTCCTTAACAACGGTTACCATGTAGAAAGCTGCTTTGAGTGTTACCATGACAGCTGTGTAACAACATACACATGGGCAGAGGCTCCTAGCCAGTCGTACCAAATGAAGAGCGCTACGAATAAAGTAACCGTAAGCATCATGTTTGGGGTCTAGAAAACAATGTGGTGAATTCACTAACAGTTCCAGCACTTTTGCATGCGCAAAAACGTGAGTCTCATTCACTAACCACCTGAAAATGCAACAAACAATGCAATGAGAGACTTTATAGTGAAGTCAAATCAAGAGCGTTTTGAGCAAAGTGACTATCATGTTTGGGGTCTAGAGAACAATGGGGTGGATTTGCGCCACTTTTGCATGTGCAAAAACATGCGTCTTATTTACTAACCCCTTGAAAATGCAACAAACATTGCGATGAGAGGCTTTTGTAGTAAAGTCAAATCAAGAGAAATCTGAACAAAGTGACTCTAAAGCATCATGTTTGGGGTCTAGAAAACAATGTGGTGGAGTTGTGCCATTTTTGCATGTGCAAAAACATGCATCTTATTTTCTAACCCCCTGAAAATGCAACAAACATTGCGATGAGAGGCTTTATAGTGAAGTCAAATCAAGAGCAATCAACAAAGTCACTTTAAGTATCATGTTTATGGTCTAGAATACAATGGGG
The DNA here is from genome assembly GCA_039654775.1 of Spinibarbus caldwelli. Classification (NCBI taxonomy): domain Eukaryota; kingdom Metazoa; phylum Chordata; class Actinopteri; order Cypriniformes; family Cyprinidae; genus Spinibarbus; species Spinibarbus caldwelli. The sequence goes on along the minus strand of CM077229.1, from coordinate 3,976,569 downwards.
TGGAGTTGCTACCTGTGCTGCTATAGCACTGCAACGTAAACATTTAAAACCTCTCATACCTGCATGAATTAGGTTTATTATAGAATGCACTATTGCAATTAATTTTGTGCTGTTACTGTTTTTTTGTATGATGATGTTTGTGCATTTTATGCAATCACTCAAGCAATGCAAAAAGATGTCTCAATTCATTCTTAGTGAATGTCTATATTTATATGTGGACTAATTATGCACTCTGTTCTGTGTTTTTTAAGTTTTGCGAGTTTATTAGCGTGGCATGGATGGCACACTTGGGAGGGAGGGTGGTGCAGACACTCCTAGATTACGTGAATCACGTGCACATCTGCTCTAAACTGCAACGCATCCTGGAGAGACAGGAGGAGTGGCCCGATATCTGTGACATCCTCAGTAAGACACTTCTGCTAACCATTCATGTCATTCCAAAAATGTATGAATCACAAACAAAAACCATTTCTTTATGTATATTTGGTATTAGGAAACCCACGCCCTCTGAAACACCAGGCCAGGTTGGTTATCAGGAGACATATGACACTGAGAAGATTAAATGACCCAGAGTTCATGAGCACTGTTCCTTTCCCACCTGCACTGAAGAACTTCCTGCTCTACAAAGAGTATGATGTTTATGGTCGAATGGATGAACAGTAGATATTTGTATCTACATGTATTTTATTCCAATTTATTTATATGTGTGAAACAATTTGTAACAGTGTAATTTTGTGATAATGTAAAGACGCTTGTTTATAAACAATATTATTGTATAATTTTCATATGTTAATACTCACAAGACATATCAACAGCACATCCAGGTCACATTTCACCTTAAAACCAAAAGGAAAAAAATGAAGAGAAATTTTTTTTTTTATGCATATGCACCTTTTTCGATTTTGAAGTGAAACTTGGACCTGGACACGATCCTGACAGGTTATCTAAAATTTACTCTAAATAGTCTGCATTGTGTAAATTTATATGCTACATAAATACACGATTTACTCTGGAAACAGTTTGACTGCCATTGTATTTTTATCACATGCTAAAGGATTGCATTACTTTTTAAACCATAACAATTTGACATAAATTTCAAATTTCACCAACATTCATCCTGGCTCTAATCCAAAAACAATGAGGATTTGTGGAAGCTGTTGTTGCTAGAGACACTTGTTATCAGAGCAACAACATTCCTGCACTGTCAACGCCAGTCGGCGGCTCCAGAGACGCAGCAGACATTGGGTTCCTGTCATAAACACAGATCCTAGCCTCACGCGGTTGTTTGGATCCTATGAGACAACAAACAGTTTATCTGAGCATTCACACTAAGTCCAAATCTGATCATTACACACAGGCCTGACCTGACAGCTTATGGACTTCAAAATCCATTCATATCCACACCATATTAACCTTTAGCCTCTCTTTAGATTCACTACATTTTAGGTAAGCTGAGGATTTGACAGTATGACGTATGCTTTGATAAATACAATAATAAAGCAAATTTTAATCCTTATGATGACATCAAAAGCGAGACAAACCAGTAAAAGGCTACAAGAGAAGAGGATTTTTTAAATCCTCACAATGGTTCATGCCAGGCTGATAACAGTTCTTGGGATAATCTGCCCCTCACTATTAGCCTGTGACGTGTTACTTTAGCTCTATGTGCTATTTTTGGCACATATGAAAAAACTAAAAGCACCTAAGAGTATTCTGGGTAGTCAAATTCTAAACATACGAAATGAACTGAGGATACCATTTACGTCAACAACACTAAATTGTACCTTTAATGTTACAATTTGGCACAATTTAGCCAACTGAGCTGTTATGTACAGCGATACAGACAGCAGCTAGTTGTGATTTCATTTAACGCACCAGTAAAAACACATACACAGCCATTTAGAATAGGTTTTCCTCATTTAAGTGCTTTAAAATCTAAGTATTTACCACCTTGCTGGCAAAAACGACTTGCTGTTATAAGGACATTACCATTTCTCTCTAAGCCATCTCCTCAGAGTCTATCTGCTTATTTTGGACATGAACAATGCAGTCAGCATTCACAGACAGGCCTTGCCGTGGCCATGTTGTGAGCTCACATGCTTTTTGCAGCTCTATCTGATTGACTCCTGCCTCCCAAAAAAGCAACGGCATCATGGGCTGGGGCTTTGTACCACGTCTCTCTGATCCTGCTCTTAAGACCCCTCCAGCTGCCCACCACAGTAGATGAGCACTCACTCCTGCTTACACTACTCGAAAGATCCCAGATCTGATGCACCAATACTGAGACAAAACCAAGACTTTAAGACTCTGAGAAGACTACCGAGAGGCCATGAGTACATTTGGCTACCGGCGGGAACTGAGTAAGTATGAGGATTTGGATGAAGATGAGCTGTTGGCCTCACTGACTGCCGAGGAGCTCCAGGAGCTAGAGAAGGAGTTTGCTGATATTGACCCAGACGACAATCTTCCCATCGGACTGCGACAGAGAGATCAGACAGCTAAGACTCCCACTGGAACATTCAGCAGAGAAGCTCTTATGAAATACTGGGAAAATGAGACTCGAAAACTGTTGGAGGAGGAGAGGATCGGATCCACAAGTCCTAGACAGGTCAGTGATCAACAACCTCAAACACTCTCAGAAAAAAAGTGCAATAATTGTACTTTTAGTGTTACAGCAGCTTGACAATAGGTTAGTACCCTATAAAGAGACATGTTTGTATCTTATTTACCCCTAATAGGTGCATATTAGTACCTTAGAAGAGAAATATGTACCCTTAAGGTAGTAATATATACTCTTATGGTAGTACTCTGAACACTTTAGGAATAAAGGTAGTCCATTTGAGGGTGCTGCCCCAGTGATAAGCTATAAGTGTATGATTTAAACTCAAGAAGAGTATATGCAATATTTTAAGATTTGATTTGAATTGTAGGATAAATACCATTTGGTACACTTTGGCAAAAAAGACAAATGGTTTACATACCTCCATAATCTGGGTAAAGGAATTATTAGAAAGGTGGGGGGACACCACGAGTCTTTCAAAAAGCAATGAGAAGTCAAAGCTATATCTTATAATGAAAGAGAACCAATTGCACCAAAGTTGTTTTAACAATGATTTTATCAATTCCAGAGAGATGAAGACAGCAGGGAAGAGGAGGAATGCATGACTGAAAGTAACACTGAAGAATCTGGGGATGAAAAAGATGAGGCTGAAGAACGTGAGAAAGACATACAAAAATTTTGTGAAGTTGAAGAAGAGGAAAGTGAAACAGAGGAGCCGGTAACAGAAGAAGAGTATGTGGAAGAAGAAGAAGAAGAAGAAGAGGAAGAGGAGGGGGAGGAGGAGGAGGAGGAAGAAGAATATGAAGAAGTGAACAGTCCTAAAATGGCACCGACACTGGATTGTACCAATCACCCTCAGCAGTGTTGGTCTTCCAATGGTCAGACCAATCAAAGACAGGCTGAACCTGTAAGACGATACTCTCCACTAATGAGTGAACCAAAAGTCCAAGCTCAGGAGCCCAGTCGCATGTCAGGAAACCCTACTGTGGTGGACGAGGTTCTGGAAAAGATCCTCAACAATGACCCAGATACCACTGAGGTCAACCTCAACAACATTGAAAATATCTCCCAAGATACTCTTATCCGATTTGCCGAAGCCTTACGTTCTAACACACATGTACGTTTCTTTATCCTTGCCAACACACATGCAGATGACCAGGTGGCTTTTGCCATTGCAAAAATGCTAAGAGAAAACAGCAACATCACAAATCTTAACATTGAATCCAACTTTATTACAGGGAAAGGTATCCTGGCACTGGTGCAAGCCCTCACCCGAAACAGTACCCTTACGGAAATGCGATTTCACAATCAGAGGCACATTTGCGGAGGTCAGGTGGAAATGGAGATTGTAAAGTTACTGAGGGAGAATACCACGCTGATAAAGTTGGGTTACCAGTTCGACCTTCCTGGCCCTCGTATAAGCATGACGACCATTCTTACCCGTAACCAAGACCTCCAGAGACAGAAGAGAATGCAGGAGCTGCGCCAACAGCAAGGAGGTGCAGCAACGCCAACAAACCCAAGAACAGTGGCCCTTCAGAAGAGCACGATCACCTCTTCTCCTTACGGCTCCCCTCGGAGTTCACCATGGTCATCTCCAAAGTTACCACACATTGACATGGCAAAGAAGAATGCTCCCCCTGCTCCTCCACCACCACCTCCTCCTCCACCACCACCTCCAACACCCAAAGTCTTCATCCCAGAGAAGAAGGCTCCCACCAGAATGATCGCAGAAGTCATCAAACAGCAAGAGGGGACTACCAAGAAACAGCAGCATGGTCCCACCAAATCTAAATCCAAAAAGGGCAAAAAAGGGGCTGCAAGGCAAACAGAGACTGACAGCATATTAAAGGAACTGAAGAATGCTTTGAGACCCATCAATGACAGAGAGAACTCCAGACCGTCCACACCTCAACGCTGCGCTCACGATGAACTCCTGGCCGCCATCAGAGGCAGCAGCATCAAAAATCTCAAAAGGGTAAGCATTGTAAAGATCAGGGATCTCTAACCCTGCTCCTGGAGTGCTACCTTCTCACAGACCTCAGTTCCAGCACTGCTCCAACACACCTGCCTGTAATTATCAAGTATCCCTGAACATGTTGATTAGCATGTTCAGGATTAGATTGATTTCAAGGGTTTAGCATGTTGCTAAGCTCATGCATATTAGTGAAAATAATATGTTTCAATAGACTGAATATTTTTAATAATACTTTTCAGTATTGAGAAAACTTGGATGGAGAACTTTGATCCAAGATGGAAGACAAAATGAGAGAATTGTTGATAACATTTCTCTCACTTTGTCTTCCATCCTGGATGGATTTTTTTTTTTTCATTGAGCCTGTCGCAATGCATTATGAAATTGCTTTCTTCATAAAGGATCCATGCATCCATGCAGTCTAGGTATTGCAACAGAGCCACAGACTTTTTTTTTTTTTTTAACTGTTTTTATGTTAACGAGATGAGGTTAAAAAGTGAAAGCAAAACCATGTGGTATTTAATTAAAAGCAACTTGGGATTGGACAGTTATGCAGTATACTATGATCTGTCCTCTTTTTAAGCACAAATAACTCTCATTGTTGCCACACCTGCTTTTAACTTGTGACGTGTCGCAATCCGACCTATAGTAGATGCATTCTTTAAAGACTGTGGTCACCATAACAGAAGAATAGATGTGTGGAAATGCCCAAAATTATACAGAAAACAAAACTCAACCAGAGTTTCTGTTTAATGCGGCAGTGGAAAATTCAGCATTACCCTCAGATGAGGCATCCTGACCCCACAAATTCCTCACACTTAATGTTGCTATAAATAGAGACCATTTTGCACATCTCGATAAGGCAGATGCCTTCTAGTGCTGTGGAAAATGGAAGACAGTTTGAGTAAACAGGACTTTCATATAGGTAAACAAAACAAAAACACAATGCTTGTCTTGATTGTATTTTTGATGGCAGATAATGTTTTATTAATATATGCAATCAATAAGGTCATGATGATCTAATTGGTTCTATTATCCTCATTTTTAAGTCGCTTTGGATAAAAGTGTCTGCTAAATGACTATATGTAAATGTAAATAGTTGCACAATGAATACATTTGGTTTTAATTCTTCGCAGGTGGAGGTTCCCAAGTATCTTCGGTAACCAGGCTGTAAGACTGAAGAGGAAACCCATCTCCAGAGCATCATCTGCAAAAACATCTGTAAATACAGATACTGTGTGCTTTTCTCAGAATCACACCAGCCTTTGGAACAATTCTGGTTAATGCAGGTGTTTGGTGAGTTTGCATTAAATGTTCCAAGACCTTGGTACAAGAGTCAAATTCTGTAAATGTCCACTTAATCACAACAGGACCTTGTTTAATTTAAAACAACAGGGTTTTCTGTTTTGGGAATGACCTTTATATTCGCACTGTATTCATTTTTTTTTATTATTATTATTACTATTAGTAATAGTGGTAGTTTCTGCTGTTGTTGTGATTGTACTTTACTGTTTTTAAATGGAAAAAATCAACTTTGCCTTGTTAATGATTTTTAACACTACATCATGTCTGTATAAATGTAAATATTTGACTTGATTTAAAATTATTAAAAGTCATTAATTCAATAATCGATTGAAATAATGAGAGCACCATTATTTTTTGCCAAACTGTTGTGTGTAATATTTCTTACCAAAACAGTTGCAAAGGTCAGAAGATTAGCCTCTTATAAACAAAAGCAAGGCAAAATGACTTTGCTGGAACGGGAGAGTATTAGTTGTATGAATATCCCAGTCTCTTAATCCGGACCCTGTATGTTTGTATATTTTGGAAAAGTTCCCTGGGACTAAATCCACTCCGCAGCTGTTCACCGTGAACAGAGAAATGTTTTTAGCAGCAGCGGCAGGAACCGCAGCAAAGTTTGTGTTCAGGCAAAGAGCATATCTGAAAGGCAAATACTGTTCCACAGAAGGTTATATGAACATTAATCAACATCTAACATTATTTCTATGTATCTCAAAGCATGCAATAGATGTTTAAAGCATGGATGCAACTTCTGATGACATGAGGCCACAAGGAAAAAATTTATGTTGTTAAACAGATTATGAAGGAAGCACAGAAATCGAACTAAAACACTCCCTTAAACCATTTTATTTCAATTCAGCATTATGCATTGCACTTACCTGAACTGAAAACTGGACATGGTAAAAAAAAAAAAATTAAAAAAAATTAAAAATAAAAATAATGTCTGCCAAATAACTTTAGAGCTCTAAAAAAAGAACAAAACAAAATGTCAGATGCAATCAGCTGTCCAGCTAAACCAAAGTAATACCATATCAGGTGGTGACTTTAAAAATAATCATCCAGTATTAACTTTGTACATAGCAAAATTTCATGATCAGTAATAATAGTTGTTCACTTTGCATGGTTTCTGCAGGTGTTGTGAAGGTAAATTTAAGACTTTAAAAAAAAAAAAAAAAAAAAAAAAAAAACTTTTTACACCAGTAAAGAAAATATAAGAAATAAATTAAATACAATTTATGAAAATCCAAGGAATAAACTGAATTAATCAAAATTAAGTATCTGCCAATGGGCCAGAAATTTATTAAGATCCAAAAAAACCCCGACTTTGATTTATTCACTCAAGGAAATGTTATGAATCACCTACTTAGAAAACTGGATTCCAAGGTTTTAGTCAGATTAACCATATGGCTATTCAAAGTAAAACAAATAAAACAACCAAATGCATAAAGGTTCTGTAAATATTAACATTTATTTGAGTGTACAATATTAATAATTCTCTTTCAACCTCATTTCAAAGGTTTCAAGTCTCAATGCAAAGCAACCCTGGTTTAACAAAGGATGAAAAGTGGAAAACATATGTGAATTGCTCTAACACTGTTAAAAACAGTGAAAGTATATGATCTGACCCACTGCGGACTGTCAGGCGAGCCAGAGCCTCTCTTTTTGAATTAGTACAGCATCACAGTGCGTTATTAGTAAATCACTGAGAACGTATAAAACGTCCATTTCAGGATTTGTTTTCAATGGCACACATGAACATTAAAATTCTGACATGAACCGTATCTGACCAACAGAAAAAAAACAAGTGCCCGTGAAATTCGTTGTGATGCCAGTAAAATGCAAACTAGCATATGCAAATAGGTTATTTCTAATAACTGTAGTGTTTCTCACATCTAATGTTAAGGAGAGTCCTGACATAGTAGCTATAGCACACAATGTGTAAACATAACTGCCGTATTGCGCCGATTCCCCACTTTTTTCTTTTTGATTCGTGCAAAAATAGAAACCGACCCAAACTCAGAGCAAATTTACAAATTAGCAATGGGGCTAAATATGGTTAAGAAAATAAAAGCGCTAAACTATGTTCTGAATAAGAAAAAGGTAAGAGAAAAGTATGAAAATAGTGTTCTTGCTTTGAGTCACCACATCAATATTTTAAGACTCGCTCATCTTGTTCCTTAGAGTTGACTTTCACTAAAGAATACAAATCAAAACAACTTGATGTAAAATTGCACGTGAATCCAGGAGAGGAAAATAAAACCTTTACAGGAGATGCATGACAAACCTTTACAGATTAAATGAGGTATTGCACAGATTAATACAAAAAAGCATAAAGGCAACAAAAATGTACAGCAAATCGGTCGTCCATTTACATTACAATTTTATAAGATCTAGAATGTCAAGAGCAATGTAGTGTCTTAATTCTTTTGGGCCGCCTTGGTCTTCAGTCATCCCACTCATCTTCATCCTCAAAATCTTCTACGTCGTCATCATCATCATCTTCATCTACAAAACCACGGATTGAACATTAAGTTTTTTAACAAGTAAGAACTCCAGTACAATCCTAATTAAATCTGATTGTATTTGTCATAATGCTCAGGTCAGCACATACCTGAAGAGTGGATCGCTTTGCTCCTCTTCTGCATCACCTCCATCAGCGCCCCCACGATCCCAGATGAGGGGGCAGGAGTGGGCGAAGTCGAGTCTGTAGTGTCCGATACCTGAAAATGTCACATGATCAGAATGGTTTTATTCACCTGCATGCCATGCAGTTCTCATGATGGAAACAATGACGGAAATGGGAATCAAGTTTTCAGTATGGAACTGAAGTTGTGAGAGATGTTGCACAAAAATAAGTTGAATTGAGTAAGTAATGAAAATACGTTACTGATTCAAGTACCACGGATTTTATGATAATAATAAAGCTTAAAATCTCTGGTATTTGTCTCGTCAATTAACAGAATTGCTAAAATAATAAAAATATGGAAATGTAAGGACTAGAACATGCACTATTAATTTTAGTTTATTTGTGTTAATTTTATTTATCCAACTAGCATGTTTGAAACAGCTAACCTAAATATTTGAAATGGATTTCACTATATTATATATTTTTTCTTGGATATATTTACATAATTCAGTTATTTCTGGTTACTAGAACAGATTAGTGTTCAACCATTTTGTGTCACTAAAATTAAAAAAAAAAAAAAAAAAAAAAAAGTGTGGACAACCATGTCAGAAACTGTTTGTTTCATCCATTAGTATTTATATTATGATGATTATGGACTACAAAAATTTCCCCTCCCGAATATTTTGCAAACATTTGTTTACATCATTTCTCACTGGTTTAAAAAGAAAAGCACTCTACTCACATTTTTGAGCTGAATGCCCTGTCGTATTTGGTCTAAGAGTGCATCACGGCCGCCACCGGACACGGACGCCCTGTTGTTTTGGTCCACTTTCTTCAGCTGCGCCCCTTCTCGAATTTGACTCAGGAGTGCGGATTTACCCCCCGGCGCCTCCCCTAAATCCCCGTCCGGTAGTGGAGGAGGCGCAGGAGGAGGTGGTCCTGGAGGAGGAGGAGGCGGTGGTGGTGGTGCTCCACCCATTGAAGATGGAGGAGGAGGTGGAGGGGCGGGTGGAGACATGGAGGCAGGCTGGGGTGGAGGAGGTGCCGATCCAGGCCCTCTGCTGGGGGGAGGAGGAGGTGGTGCACCTATACCTGGTCGGGAGGGAGGAGGTGGAGGAGGAGCGGAGGTGGGCACTCTTGACGGCGGCGGTGGAGGCGGTGCTCCTCGGCCTCTGGAGGGAGGTGGGGGGGGAGGAGGAGCGGAGTTGTGGGGAGGTGGAGGAGGTGGAGGTCCTCCTCTGGATGGTGGTGGAGGTGGAGGCGCTGTAGAAAGATAACAGAATGCTGTGTTATGGTAAACAGCTAAAAACTAGATTAATGTAAAAATACTGAGCGGGATGCATCACAAAACGTCAAGAGGAGGATAAAGTTGCTGTTAAGACATGCATGCTGCTATTAAGAGCTGGTGCTTATGTTGTTTACAGCTGCTAAGAAACAGCAATTTAGAATCACAGCATTACGAATCAGAACTAACAGATTTATTTTAAGTTTGACTGTTTTGAAGGTTTTTAAATGAAAATGTCAGAATCTGTGGATAATTTATTAGGGCTGTCAAACAATTAATCGCGATTAATCGCATCCAAAATAAAAGCTTATGCTTTTATATACTGTGTATATATATTATGTATATATAAATACATACATGTATGTGTGTATTTATATACATGATAAATATACACAATCATCGTGATTAATTATTTGACAGTCCTATTTATAATTAATGAATAATTTTATCTTCTGGTTTGGGTCCTTCAAGCTCCAAATAGTAAGAGAAAATAAATTAGAATAGAAAATACATCACCTAACAAAAATAGGCATTAATACATGGCTATTAAACAGATAAAAAAAATATCCTGTTATATTTAAAGCAAAAATAAATATGTTGTGATATTCAGCATTTTCTCATTGTTTTGAAAGCAGCATCTTATGCTCACATTTATTCAATTAAAACAGTAATATTATGATATACTACCAATTTAAATAATTGTATTCTTAATACATTTATATTTTAAAATTTATATGGTCACATGATCCTTCAGAAATCATTCTAATATGCTGATTTGCTGCTCAAGAAACATTTATTATTATTATCAATGTTGAAAACATTTGTGCTGCTTCATATTTTTGCAGAAATCGTGATATGTATTTTTCAAGATTGTTTCCTGAATAGAAAGTTAAAAAGAACAGCATTTACTTGAAATGGAAATCTTTTGTAAAAATCTTTTGTACTATCACTTTTAATCATTTTGCCTTTGCACAAAAAATGTTAATTTATTAAGAAAAAAGTTGAACTCAAAACATTTATTTGTTTACTTATATTACAGTACCCAAACAATGTGTTAAATTATTAACATCTGTATCCTTGTCCAACAACTCACTAATGCACGCAAACACTTCAAAGTCAAACCCAACTCAGAAATAGAAGTTTTACTCCAGGGTTCTTGAATTCGTCACAAGATGGAGAAAGCAGCTGTAGCAGTAGGATGCATTGTGTTCATTCTGGCTGCTGCTCACAGCTGAACTTATTCCAGCAAACCAGTGCTAATACAAATACTGACTCTGAAGAAAAAGTTGGACTGGGGAAATCTGAGCTGTGAGCGGTGAGTAAAACAGAAGAGATGTTCTTCAAACATCTGACCAGAGCTGGAGTGTTGATCTTGTGCCTGGGACTTTAAGACTGCATTAAATTGGCATAATTTCTTTTTTTTAATTAAACATGTCTTGAACAAGCCTGGATCTGGGAATTTGGAGGTTTTTCATTAGTTTTGGTGTGTTTTAAGGTCTTGACTCCAACTCTGGTTCTGACTTGAGGCTACAAATATAATCAACAAAGATACACACACAACATCAGCCCACAGCAGACTTTTAGTAATGGATGCAAGGCATCTGATTGGGCCACTGCAGTGCCTATTTTCAAGGTACAAAACTGATTGTTTATTCTTTTTATCACTGCAGACTATTGCAAACGTGGGAAAGTAACCTACCACAACACCTCATGGGTCCTGAAGGACAAATGATTTGAACATTATAGTGCAACATAAGATAAGGTTTGCTAAGATAAGTTCTAATATCAGTTTTCAAACACCTGATAATTGTACGCAAACTCCTGGACTCACCTTGTCGTCGTAGTTCATTTTTTACAGCCTCTACTCCTCCTCTCTGCTCAATGAATTCGTAGATGTCTTTAGACGTCTCTTTGTCTTTGAGCTGGGCCTCAGAAATGCCACACATGTCAAACAGGCTCTTTAGCTCTGGGTCCAGATTATTCAACTGAGAAAAGACAAACAAATGTCAACAAATGAGAGGAAAGAATCTGAATACAAATCAAATTAAAATTACAATTAACTTCTGCTCCTTGTGTGGCAGTATTCCTCATTTGTAAGTCATGCTTTTGTAGATCACTATGGACTATGGACATACAAAAGTTTGGAGCCAGTAAGATTATTATTTTTTTAAATAAATGAATACTTCTTTTGATTAAAAGTGACAATGAAGACAATTATAATGTTACAAAAGATTTCTAGTTCTAATAAATGCTGTTCTTTTAAAAGGTTTACACAAAAATATGAAGCAGCACAACTGTTTTCAACCTTGATAATATCAGAAATATTTCTTGAGCAGCAAATCAGTATATTAGAATGATTTCTGAAGGATCATGTGACACTGAAGACTGGAGTAATTATGCTGAAAATTCAGCTTTACGTCATATGAATAAATTGTATTTTACTATATATTCAAAAAGAAAATTTATTTTAAATTGTAAAAAATATTTCACAATATTACTGTTTTTACTGTATTTTTTTTAATCAAATAAATCCAGCCTTGGTGAGCAGAAGAGACTTTTTAAAAACATTTAAACTCCTGACCCCAAACCTTTGACCAGTAACTAGAAATAACCAAATACCTCGTCTTCATTTTGAACAGTATATCTATTTCTTTAAATCATTGAAAACCTAATACATTTCTTTTTGTGAAATGTTTTTCTTGAAAAATGTTCTTATGCTAAATGAATATCACAGTTTGCTCATTTATTATGTAGTGCAATGGGATTCAAGCATCTTTTAAACGTAACATTTAAGACTTTAGGGGGCCACAATATTTCAGAATATTCTTAAACCGCAGAAACAGATGAATGTACCGCATAGGGCTTAATAATTCTTTCCTGTGATAATGAAAAATTTCTCCTGCAGACAGTCTACCAGCGAAATCACACCGTCACCCCCAATAAATCCCCTTTATGTAATCTCTCTTTCAGGGGAGTTCAAATTAAAAGCTGGAGCCACACAGATCTAACACACACTCCCAGCGCAACGCGTGAAATATGATCCTTGATTTTTGGGAGAATGATTGTTTTGGATTATAAAGATACAGCCCCTCCAATTACATTGTGTAAGAGATGACTTGCAATTGTGAATCATATCCTGAAGTGACATCTGACCCAGAAAATGATGAAAACATGTACATAAATGTGCTTTAAAAGGACATGCATTAAAATGTAAATTGTAGTAGCAAAAATACTCACATCAAAGCCTGTGTTGGGATCCCAGCCGACATGCCCAACGTGCCTGGAAAAACAAAAATACATTTTAATAAAGAAACATGAACCAAATGGCTCAGAAACTGTAAATGCATTAAGCAAATAAAGATAAAATGGAGATTAAAGTACATCAATAAACATGATCATGTTTAAGGAGGTCTCATCCGACTTTAACATGATTCCTGGAATGCAACGGCCAGATTATCCACGTCTGGGACACATTACATGAGATTAAAAGCAAGTGTCCATCCGATTACACTTACCATCACAACACACTAAGCGAATGTCCAGGAATCTAACAGGAACTCTGATTTGATAAAGCAGCTTTAGTGTTTAGTGTACAAGGAAGTGTATGCAGTACCTGGTCAAAGCCAACAATGCTAGAAAGGGAAACGTGAAACCAAGCTGGTCTGAACATAAACGCGAACTCACCGGAAATTGCTCGGAGTGCCGATTTCAGCTTTGGATATTTTCTTTTTCTTGTTCTTGCCTTTGCCTTTGTCTTTTCTGTTGAAGTTGCTGTGGAGGTTGATGTTGTTCATTTGAGTGTTATTTTGATAACGCTGGTTGTTGATTTCGGGGTTCTTTATGTCCACCGTTGCCATTGGAAGTGTTGGTCTTGAAAGTCCTGATGGTCCTGAAACAGACAATCAAATTTATTTTTAATTATGCAATAATTGACGTGATGAAAATTTGGAAGCCCTTTTCTGATACGGTATAAAAAAGTAAAAAAAAAAAAAAACTTTTTAATCTTGCAGTTCTGACTTTTTTCTCACAATTCTACAACTTTATTTTACTCCTGGTTTTTTTTCTCTGAAAGTTTATATCTCATAATTCTTTGCAAATCCAAATTGAGATATAAACTCACAACTGCAAAGAAAAAAAAATTTAATTCTGAGATGTAAACTCAAAATTTGGAGGAAAAAAGTAAGAATTGTGAGATTTAAATTCAATATTCGTAAAAAAAAAGGCAGAATTGTGAGATGTAAACTCTGAATTCGTGAAAAAAAAAAAAACTCAAAAATCAACATGTAAACTCAAAATTTGGAGGAAAAAAGTAAAAATTGAGATTTAAATTCAATATTCGTAAAAAAAAAAAGTCAATTGCAAGATGTAAACTCAAAACTCGCAGAAAAGTCAATTACCAGATTTAAAGAAGAAAAATGGCAGAATTGTAAACTCAGAATTTGTAGGATAAATGGCAGAATTGTGAAATGTAAACTTAGAATTTAGAGAATAAAAGTCAGAATTGTGAGGATAAAAGTCTGAATTCTGAGTTAATATCTTGTGACATAAAAATTGGCAATTATGTTTTTAAATAGTTTTTATTCCATGGCAGAAATAGGCTTCCATAATCAAGCACTTTTGAAATGAACACTCACTTTCTTAAATGCACCAAACACAACAAAATGCATTAAGACTAAACCGGCCAATAAAGCACCTCATCCAATCAATTAAAAGTCTTCAATTCAGGTCACAACCTACCTGCGTCCTCACGCTCGACACTATAAGCGTGCGAGAGTAAAAACGACGGGCTACAGCGTCCGCTAATGTCTCCACCCCCTAAACCCACATTCAGCAGGATTTTACCCATCACCACACAGGTGCGCTCGCTGTGCCGCAGGTTAGCCGCGGGGTTGGTGAACGGACCATACAGCTCGTCCTGCGGGAGTACGAGGCACTGCAGGGGAGCCAGGCAACCTCCCAAATCCAAAACCCCATCTAGTATCTCATCAGTCGGCGCGGACAAAAAGGTGGTGCAGAACATCATCTCTGAATGCATGCGGACGTCCACAACGCAGGTGGGTCTGGTCAGGCTGCTCTTGCTTTTCTCTGCCAGCATTTGAAGGCTGCAGCCAGTCGTGAAGTCCCACCTCTTTTTAATCCCAGCAAATTATACACCACCGCTGGATTTTACATAACCATTAAAGCCAGGAATAAGCTGCTGCAAATCTCCTGGGTTCTTCTAAGCACAGTGCGATAAGGACATGCTACAATTCATAACCAATGAGAAACCCTCCACACAGACAGGGAGCGCTAATCACCTGAGACTGATGTCAATTTTAGGTGAGCAAAAAGCGGCACAAAATTATGAGAAGGAAAAACATTGACAAACTAGTAAATTCATATAACCAGCAGAGAAAATCCTCTCAAGCAGATTAACTACAGGTCTAATATTTGTCGTGTTGCTCATCCACAGACATCAAACGGATGTCAGGAGGTCACGTATACATGAATCACCTACACAGTCACTCGATGATCCACTTTTGGGTGTTAACAGCACCCTCACACACCCAAAATAGTCTTGTTTCATTAAAAAAGCAGACATTTGAAGTCAAAATCCAGTTTATCTGCTTTTATATGGCTGATTTGGTGAAACCTCATGTTACATCAAAGCTTCAGCATTGCTCGTCTATAGGATGGAAGTGACTGAGTGCCAGATTTTCCAGTATAGCTGGATTTCTGCCCCGGAGGTGGAAGTCTGGGGTGGTAAAAATGGTCTATTAACATATTTGTTTGTTTGTTAAGTGGGAATTATGGGTAGGGTAGCTGATGGCCCCTGGGGGCCTTATGGTGAAAAGACCATATATATATATATTATATATATATATATATATATATATATATAAAATCATTTAATTTAATTTCAATTGCAATGAGAATTTTGGGGCAAATTGCCATGGTAATAATGCCACAAAATCAAATTGTAATGCTTATATTATATATATATATATATATATATATATATATATATATATATATATATATATATATATATATATATATACACACATACACACACACACACACATATATATATACATATATTTTTTTTTTTTACCTGGACATTTCTTTGCAACCTGATTATTCAAAATTTGTTGTGTATTAATAAACATATCATCAAATCATGTGCAGACATAAATACATTTTAACAGGTTAACTTTGTCAGTCATGTTTAAAGTTTAGTCTAGACACAATTAACGTTTATATAATTCATTATTAAACAACCTACCATTAGGTGGGTCACGTCTTTTTTCTGCAAGACAAAATTTAGATAACCATTACTACTAAATTCACCACAGCACAATATGAGGTTTATTAGTGAAAGAGCAAGAAGGTGAGATCTGAGATCAATCTAGTGGTGTAGGAAAGATCAGAGAAGTTGTTCGTTTATTATTAGTTGGAAATGTATGGGAAAAGACCCAAATGTACAATCCTCTTCTTGTCCCGGGTAAAGTTGCTGAGTCAGTCGACACAAAGAGAGGAAGTGGTTAAAGAGCAGAGCTAATCAGAAGCAGACACTACACGATCAGACCCAGACACATCAAAGAGCAAGACGTGGCACAAACAGACTGAAGAAACTGTTTGAGGAGCCTTAGTTAGGAAGAACATACTGGAAGACCGGGATGCAGTGTTAAAGAAAGACTGACAAAAGTAGATAAAGAGGGAACGAATGAATCATGACTGAATGCTGTTGTATTTACCGGTTTTCCTCCCTCTTCTGTTCAGAAGTTCATTGGCTGCAGACTTGAATCGCCTTGCTTCTTCCTCACTGGCAAAATTGAGACCAATCTGGCACGTCTGAGGACAAACACACAAAAAAGATGCTTGATACACACTCCAGATAGACAATAAGTCATAAATCAAAATATGGATGATTCAGTAGAGTTACTGAAACAGGGAAAAACCCCTGCACTTATGAACTTAAATCTTAAAAAAAACACACACAAAATGGCATTTGCAACTTATTTTACTTTTTTATTGCATCACATTTTGTAGTAAAACAATATTAAATGAGAAAAATGTTTACATTGACATTTTAATGAAGGATTATGATGTCAAACTTTTTTTTTTTTTTTTGAGGATAAAGTGCATGGATGGATCATGCATTACAAGACCAAAACAATTGGATTCAATTTTATGTTTGCGTTGATTTTAACTCCAGCTTTATCAGTCTGTGTCCATGATGGCACATACCTTACGGTCTGCTGAGGGGGAGTACAAGCATACAGCATGATTGTTTGAAAAACACAAAGGGCATGTAGTCACAAGATCTGAGTACTTACATCTCCAGCAAATGTGATAAAGTATGGCCTGGAGCAGTTTATTGAAAAGTTGTTGTAGAGCTCTTGATCAAACAATTGTCTTCCGTCCTGTCAAAGCAGAAAAAGAAACTGTTTAATTAACACTGAGAGAAAAATGACTTTCAAATGTGAAATTTTATATTATTTTATTTATATGAATATAGATTGTATTTATATAGCATTTAATTTATTCATAAAAAGAATAAAATAATTAAAATAAATAATAAGTTTTAATATTAAAGAATATATTGTATATATGTATTTATTTTACTCATAACTCATAAGATATATAATATTTATATAACTTATTTATTTGTTTATATTAAGTTATTCATAATTTTTTTTCTATAATCAAATATATTTTATTTATATTATTTATTTGTGAACAAATTAAACAATACATGAATAACATGAATGTAAGTAATAAGTTTTAATATTAAAGAATATATTTTATTTATATATTAAATTTATTCATATATTGGAATATACATAAAATTATATATATATATATATATTTTTTTTAATATTATAATATTAATTAATATATTTCATTTATATCCGTAATCATAAAATAAATAAGTAATAACACATACATAGAAATATAAATGAAATATATTAATTAATATTATATTTAAAAATATATAACAATAATAATAATAATAATAATAATAATAATAAATTTTATATATATATATATATATATATATATATATATATATATATATATATATATATATATAAATAAAAACAATAATAATATCTAAATAAATAAAAATAATATATAAATAAAATATTTTTAAGAAAAAAATCATGTTATTGTGCTAAACAATATGTTTGGCTCCAAATGAAAACAACAAAGTTCAATGAAAAGCGCACAGATGTATCAAAAACACATCTGACCCACATGGAGCGTCTGTTGACTTACTTTCATATCAAACACCCTGATAAAGTAAGATCTCTGAGGGTTGTCTTTCACGAGACAGGCCACTCCACAGCACTTCTTCACCCAGGACGAGTTTCTGTCGGCTCCATAGACCTGCACCACTGCTGAACACAAACTCTGCAGACACAGAAAAGAAAGGGCAGAATTAAAACAAATCTGTAACTGAAATTCCATTCTGCACCTGCTAATGTAGGTCCCATTAACCTACGGTAAAAAAAGATACCCAGGTATGATTTCAGAATGAAAAGAGAAAAAACAAAAAACAAAAAAAACACACACACACAAGCACACGCACACCATTTAAAAAGTCACAATTCATGTCCAAAAACAAACATTGGTACTTTTTGGTTTATTAGTGCATGTGCCATAAAATGGTAAATTTTTTAAGAGATCTTTCATGTCATAAGAACGCCACAAACTGTGTCGTTCAACAGCTCCAGACATACTGTGGTCACTCTGTAGAGGACATTATCATAGCACAGTGTCATTCACTGGGCAAACACCTCATGACGGATGTGAGTGAGGATGACGGGCTCATGGAAAGTGGCCCAGCGCCTTTGACAGTCTCCTCACGAAGCTGCTGGTCACAATGCCAATGAATGAGACGCTCTCTCAGGCTAATCAAGAGGAACATGCCGCATTATGCACATTATGACCACAGTCAAACCTCTTGGCGAAAAGCACAGCCCATAATCATAGATAATTTTTTACATTACACTGAATGAGAGAATTAAATCTAGCATGCCTATGTAATACAAAAAGGACCAAATTCTACAAAGTCTACAAGATATACTACATGTTAATTTTCTTGATTGCAACTTCTTTAGCTTTACATTTCCTGAATGACATGGAAGCTAATTTCTGAAATAAAATATAATAAAATAAATTAATCTCACAATAATTCTGAGGAAAAAATGCAGAATTGTGAGATATATACAAAAGAAATAAAAGTCATAGTTGTTAGATAAAAAGTCAGTTTTTTTAATGTAATAAAAGCAATAAAATAGAAAATAAAAAAGGTAATTACAACTTTTTATCTTGCAATTCTGATTTTTTTCAGAATTGAGAGTTTATATTGTTATAATTGTTTCTCGCAAAAATTTTTTTTTTTTCTCGACATTGCAAGAAAAGTCAATTGTCTGATGTTAAGTCTCAATTGTAAGGAGAAAAAAAATCTGAAATGTGAGAAAAAGTTGCAATTACCTTTTTTTATGAAAGAAAAGGAATAAATACAAAAGATAATTGCGACTGTGACATTTCAGATTTTTCTTAGAATTGTGAGTTTACCTTTCACAACTGCAGTTTAACACCTCACATTTCTGTGAAAAAAAGTGAGATGATAAGCTGCAATTACCTTTTTTTATGGAATAAAAGAGTAATAAAAATAATTAAAGTAACTGACTTTCACAATTCGTAAGTTTATTTTGCAATTCTGAGTTTACAGGTGCATCTCAATAAATTAGAATGTCGTGGAAAAGTTCATTTATTTCAGTAATTCAACTCAAATTGTGAAACGTGTATTAAATAAATTCAATGCACACAGACTGAAATAGTTTAAGTCTTTGATTCAACAAATTAGAATACTTCATAAGACCAATAAAAAAAACATTTTTAGTGAATTGTTGGCCTTCTGGAAAGTATGTTCATTTACTGTATATGTACTCAATACTTGGTAGGGGCTCCTTTTGCTTTAATTACTGCCTCAATTCAGCGTGGCATGGAGGTGATCAGTTTGTGGCACTGCTGAGGTGGTATGGAATCCCAGGTTTCTTTGACAGTGGCCTTCAGCTCATCTGCATTTTTTGGTCTCTTGTTTCTCATTTTCCTCTTGACAATACCCCATAGATTCTCTATGGGGTTCAGGTCTGGTGAGTTTGCTGGCCAGTCAAGCACACCAACACCATGGTCATTTAACCAACTTTTGGTGCTTTTGGCAGTGTGGGCAGGTGCCAAATCCTGCTGGAAAATGAAATCAGCATCTTTAAAAAGCTGGTCAGCAGAAGGAAGCATGAAGTGCTCCAAAATTTCTTGGTAAACGGGTGCAGTGACTTTGGTTTTCAAAAAACACAATGGACCAACACCAGCAGATGACATTGCACCCCAAATCATCACAGACTGTGGAAACTTAACACTGGACTTCAAGCAACTTGGGCTATGAGCTTCTCCACCCTTCCTCCAGACTCTAGGACCTTGGTTTCCAAATGAAATACAAAACTTGCTCTCATCTGAAAAGAGGACTTTGTACCACTGGGCAACAGTCCAGTTCTTCTTCTCCTTAGCCCAGGTAAGACGCCTCTGACGTTGTCTGTGGTTCAGGAGTGGCTTAACAAGAGGAATACGACAACTGTAGCCAAATTCCTTGACACGATTGTGTGTGGTGGCTCTTGATGCCTTGACCCCAGCCTCAGTCCATTCCTTGTGAAGTTCACCCAAATTCTTGAATCGATTTTGCTTGACAATCCTCATAAGGCTGCGGTTCTCTCGGTTGGTTATGCATCTTTTTCTTCCACACTTTTTCCTTTCACTCAACTTTCTGTTAACATGTTTGGATACAGCACTCTGTGAACAGCCAGCTTCTTTGGCAATGAATGTTTGTGGCTTACCCTCCTTGTGAAGGGTGTCAATGATTGTCTTCTGGACAACTGTCAGATCAGCAGTCTTTCCCATGATTGTGTAGCCTAGTGAACCAAACTGAGAGACCATTTTGAACGCTCAGGAAACCTTTGCAGGTGTTCTGAGTTGATTAGCTGATTGGCATGTCACCATATTCTAATTTGTTGAGATAGTGAATTGGTGGGTTTTTGTTAAATGTGAGCCAAAATCATCACAATTAAAAGAACCAAAGACTTAAACTACTTCAGTCTGTGTGCACTGAATTTATTTAATACACGAGTTTCACAATTTGAGTTGAATTACTGAAATAAATGAACTTTTCCACGACATTCTAATTTATTGAGATGCACTTGTACATCTCTCAATTCTGAGAAAAAAAAGTCAGAATTGTGAGATATAAACTTCAATGGGAGAAAAATTGTGAGAAAAATTTACCTTTTTTATGGAATAAAAAGAATAAAATAATTATGAGATTAAAAGTTGCAGTTAACTTTTCATTTTTTAATGGAATAAAAGGAATACAATTACCGATAAGAAGCCGATTAGTCACCAGAAGAGACGGACGGCAGCGCGTAAGTGTTGTTGTAATACTTGTTCTTAGATCTGTTTTTTAAATTATTTACTTGCTGCTAGGAAGGAATACTTCGTTTCCACTTTATTTATTCCTTTCCTTTCTAGCTTGTACTTATTTGAACAATGCCTGAGACTTGTTGTTATGAGCACTTCCTCTGTCTGATTGCCTCTTCAAGATGAATCGCTTTATGTATTCCCCAATTGTAAGTCGCTTTGGATAAAAGCGTCTGCAAAATGACTAAATGTAAATGTAAATGTAAATTACAAAATAAATAATAATAAATGTAATCGTGACTTCCTCTCACAATCGTGACTTTTCTTCTCAGAGCTGTGAGCGACAAGCTCAGAAGTGTGAGGAAAAAGTCACAATGATCTTTTTATTTATTTATTTTTTCCATGTTGGGAAATAAGCTTCCACAGGATGACCCCCTTTTTGCAGTTTAGTTTTAATAAAAGATCTGGACAGACAGAAAAGTGAAAGTCAAAATCCTGCTTTCCACAATATGTTGCCTCTGAGGAAAAACAAGGATACACCCGAGTTGAAACAACGCATGCATCTAACTAAACAGCTGAGTTCACAAATAAACCATTTGACCTGAGATGAACCAGCTGCGAGGAATCAGAACAAAAGAGCCAGTCAATATTTCAAGTGAAAAGCCACAAAGGACCGTCAAGCTACCCCTAAAAACTGCGTTCGTGACGTGATGTAATCGCAAACTTCTGAGCAGCACTTTTAAGAGAATAGCTGCAATATGCACAAAGATGTCCTCGCCAAACAGCCACTTTTGGGAATTAACGATCAGCATCCATTCTCAGGACGGGCCAGATGATTTACATAAGCAGAGAGAGGACCAGCAAAGCCAGACGGCCTGCCAGGATCCCGGTCAGGAATGCAGCCACGCCACACGTCTCAACAACCCACTGAAGCTGTTACAGACGCACTCAAAGCTTCCATTAACAACAAGATAAAAGCCAGAGGAAGGTTTACAGAGGCAGCAGGATCACACACACAGTGAGAGGGGCTTCTGCGCTCTCATTGGCTGAATGAAGCTGCCGTCTATTATCAGCTCATTTCAGTCATTAGTCAAAGTCAGACGCATCCATCCGAACCCGAGTGCGTGCGACGTTATCTTGCAGTTTATCGCTCATTATTAGCTGCGGATAGCGGAAATTCACCCTCTGGACGAATCTGGTGACGTAATGTACATGTACTCATGCATGCACTCTGATGCCATCACTGGTGATCATACATCAAAGAAAAGAGCCATTATTTGCTCTGAATGCTGCTATTTTTTGAAAGAAATTAATACTTTTATTCAGCAAGGATGCATTAATTTGATCAAAAGTGACAGTAAAAACATTTAAAATGTTACAAAAGATTTCTATTTCCAGTAAATGCTGTTATTGTGAACTTTTTAAATCAAAAAACTTATCCGTTTCCATGAAAATATTAAGGAACGTTAATAACATTAATAATAAGAAGAAATGTTTCTTGAGCAGCAAATCAGCATATTAGAATGATTTCTGAAGGATCATGTGACACTGAAGACTGGAGTAATTGTGCTGAAAATTCAGCTTTGCATCACAGAAATAAATTGCACTTTATAATATATTAAAATAGACAAAAGTTTTTTTAATTTGTAATACTGTTTCACAATATTACTGTTTGTATTGTATTTTTGATCAAATAAATGCAGCCTTGGTGAGCAGAAGCGTTTCAAACAAATACATATCAAATTGAAAAATAACATAAAACAAATGAAAAAATAATTAAGGAATACGATTTTAATCAATCCTTAAATATATTTTTAAATAACATTTTAAAATAAAATTATGACTACATAATTATAGATATTACATAAACATACTACAAAAACCACTATATAATTCCCAATTTGTGTTGGTTACACTTCTGAAATACAAAAAAAACAAAAAGATTAGTACTACAATAACTTGTAAATAATAAATAGTAACTGTCTAAACAAACAGATAACTTCAGTAAAATAAAATAAAATAAAATAAATATATATTTTTTATAGCTGTCTTTACACTTTAGGAAGGGGTTAATTATTTTTTCATAAAAAACCCTAATCTAAAATAATTCAAACTCAACTGCACAAGGCTAAATAAATAGATATATATGTGCTAAAAAAAAAATTGAGTTAACAGCAAAAAACAAATAATTTTATAACTAGCATTATAAGTCAACTTCATGGGGAGAAGATTACAATTCTACAAACATTTAAAATGATTATTTCGTGCATCCCACTATTATTGACATCTAAAAACCTCACACGATTGACCACAGCAAGGATAATATTGAGGGTCAAAGCTGAAGAATCTATGACCATGCTATTAACAAACTCTATGCATTACACACTCAAACAAAGAAAAGGCTTTCTGGAGATTTGTAGCTTTCCTCAGTTCAAACAACCAAAAAATGACAGAAACTCGGCCAGCAGGAACTACCTGTGAGGACGGACTGGTTCTCCAACCCCCCACATTCACATGCAGGAGGAGAAGCACATACTGCCAGCAACAGCAGAAAATCACAGAGGCCCACCGGACCACATCCTCACGCTGAGCTGATTGAGCAAACCCGGTCAAAAACTAACGCTGTGTTTCCAGTCGGTGTTTAAACTCTATGCAGCAAAAGCTCCCTAACTAGCAAAACCACTTGCAGGATACTAACAAGAAAAGGCCAAGTTTGAAGTCACAAACTCATGGTTCTGTGATTCACAGCAGTTGAACTGAATCCTCAGAGACATGTGGACCCACACCCTCAATCATGCCACAACACGCCGTTTGAATATAAAAAGACTTACAAAATAAATATGTCAAAAGGTGACTAAGCTTTTGGGATGCATTGATATTGCAAACATATGATAAGCAGCGTCATTATGCAACGCCGCTAGGAATGTGAGGCATTCAAGGACTCGTGTCATGCAAGAAAAACTATGAATTTTGGGCGACAAGTCCAGCGACTCAAACCCGGTTCCTGTTTTGCACGGAGGAATGAGGCTCTTTGGAAACCCGCATGTGAAAAGGGAAGCTACCTGAAGAGCACAACATTCATGTAGGAACAGAACAGGTAACACAGTGGAATGAGGAAACAGAAAGCAAACTACAAACGAACAGGTGAGCGAGAGCAGCACGAGACATTGGACTACACCTGGACTAAGCATTACCCAAATAAAACCCCGTCTAATTTGGGTATCAGCGGGTTACGCAACAACAGCCGAGGAAAATCTAATTACACTGATGACTAAACAAAAATATGAGGGAAAGCGTCCGCAGTGCACTAAAAAAACTTGAGATCAAAAGGTAAAGATTATTGCTGCATAATAACAAGGTGCAACTTATGTTGAATAAGGGTCAAAGATGAAAGTGTTAAAAAAATAAGTTTAATACAGCTTTATTTTTTATTATACATTAGAATGTGTCCTGTTTATTTTTATTTTCTTTGCTACTAACCTTCAAACCACTAGTTTTTTCAGTTTAATCATTTAAACCATAACAAAATTGTTAAAATGTTTACTTATGTATTTTAAAAAGTACATGTGAGAAAATGTGTTTCATTTTTATAATATATACATATATTTTCCTTTTTACATAAATTTGTTAAGCTGTATGAAAATGGAACATTATTTCACACATTTTCACATTTTATTTAAAAAAAAGAGTTATTTGAAACATTGCAAGTAGACACTTTACTTGCATTTAATATGCTTTCTATGTATATAAAATCACTTTTGTAAATTTTATTTGATGTGAACACCAAAATGGGACGTCTTGTCTTTGACCCATAAACATAGAAATCATCAGGGCAGATTATTTTGCCTACTGTATAGTTATTTTGAGATTGTCTGTCAATTAATAGAACCAAGATAGACATTTTGATAGACAGTTACTTCTAAAATGTACTAATATTACACAGTAAATATTGTGTAAAATTACATAAGTGCATATAATTGCACTATATAAGCCATAACAGCCAATGTTCAATGTCTTTTCCATTTGCTCCTCCCAATCTTGAATATTTGGTTACATTCCTGACAGTTTAACCAGACACACCAATGACAACAGTTTCCTCATATGAATCTTCTAGTTATGAAAACCTGGTTTATTATCATTGCACACACATCGTGTAGACTTGGAAATGTAAAGGTCAGTGTCTCGTATTTGAAAGCAGGGCTATTTTCTGTGAATCCGAAACAGAGGAGAAGGAAGAAGAGTTTTGTGAAGTGCTGTCAGGTGACGGGATTCATCTGTCATAAACGCAGGCCAATAAATCAAGCTGTGAGGGGAACATAAAGGCATGTGGCAATATGATTTAACATCCTAACCAAGTTCACCTATGATTATCTTTAATTAAATAAGATGAACTATTGATGCAAAGGCACTTTGTGCTTAGGAGAGGTCATAAAACCACGACTCGATACGTAAAAAATATATAGCTGTCATTATATTTTAGGAAGGAGGTCATGATATTTGCTTCAAGAAGTCTGAAAACCCCTCTCTCTCACACACAAGCTCACCTGAAACTTTGAAAGATACAGAAACACCAAAAACATTGCCAGACAGATGCGCCTGTTAAACTTTGATGATTTGTCAGCTGGATACAGTGTATCTCTGTACTCTGTTAATGGATTATCCTAGTGTTACATTCCAGTGGAATCATTAGCGACACTGTATCGAGTCGATAACATCACACAGCACCACTGAACACTACCTGGCAAACAACTTACGGTGCATTTCCTGCCCATATGGTTGAAGAGCACTTCGTTTTCTTGCTGGGTGAGAAGAATGGACCCAGTATTGCTCGAAGGCCTCCTGTTTGAAGGTGGACCGCTCATTTTTGACAATCCGATGGTGTAAACTTGCGATCAGGAAGCGTTAAAGAGAAAATATGTGCTCATTGATCTCTGATCACCGCAGCTCGGATTCTGAGGCTCTCATAATCAGACCTGTGTGTTTCGGCTGGGGGTGAATTGAGAGAGGTCTTGCGTCCCAGAAATAAAATGCGATCCTCGTTTGGTTCTCCAATGTCGTCTTGAGACTCTAAACTTTCATCTGAACTCCTGTGCACCGAGCTTTCGATCCAACATGGCAGTGCCACCGTTGCGCATGACAGTGAGACAAGGCGAATTTACAAATCCTACTACGGCGAAAGCGTAGCTTATGAATATTAATGACGCACCGTGGCGTTCGATAAGTAGCCGTCGCTGATTGGCTCAGGGCGTTCTTTGATGGCGAGCGTGCGAATCAGAGTCGCGGGGCGTGGCTTATGAATATTGAATAAGTTACGTGATAGACGCTCCGGGAAGGTTACCAAGCAACGTTAGCATATGCTAAGAAATAACCATGAGCTAAGCCTTCGCTATAGTAGGATACAGATCGCGTTTAGTCTGCTTATAACGTGGAAGAGTCATTTAAATGCTTTTATATATATTAGTTGGTTATGATTAGACAGCTGTGGCCTTATAAATCGCAGTCGAGGAATATCTGGCAATGATAAAAAGCAGCTTCGCAAAGGAATGCGGTGTGGGCGGAGTCATGACGTGGAGTCAAGTGGGTGATATTTTAATTGTAAGTAATTTTACAAATATTTTTAGCACTACAATAATAAGCTTTGAAGCTATACAAATAGCAACAGTGCAGGAGGAAAAAATAAGAGGAAATAACCCATAACAATAAAGCCAAGCTTAATCAGAGGAGGAATGTGCCTTATAAGGCCGGTTTGCACAAGAAGTCCAAGCCAACAAAATGAACAATCAAAATAACAATTGTTCCTAATTACAAATAGCACTTGAACTTCTTTTGCCCCTTGGACTCTTTAAACATTGACGGCCTGTCTATTGGTCTAATCAGCAGAGTGTTTGTTGTCAAAGTACAACAAAAGGTGGATATGTCTTCAGATTTGGACCATATTAAACATTTGAAACAATAATGAAGCTGTATGCAAATTGACATGGTAATAAACCATATGCAATGAGTCTGTTCTTTGGTCTTAGGTAATATGTTGACGTCAGTAGGCTGTATGATGAGTGAATCAAAAATATTTGCTGCTGACAACATTTATGAGTATTTCCAGTCCCGACTTGAAGTTAGTCACTCCCTAACATGGTTGAGCTGTGAGGTAAATAGACAGAAACCTGAAAAACCAGTTAGATGAGAGAGAGAGAGAGAGAGAGAGAGAGAGAGAGAGAGAGAGAGAGAGAGAGAGAGAGAGAGAGAGATTGAGAGAGAGAGAGTGAGTGAGTGAGAGAGTGAGTGAGAGAGAGAGAGAGAGTGAGTGAGTGAGTGAGAGAGAGAGAGAGAGAGAGAGAGAGAGAGAGAGTGAGTGAGTGAGAGAGAGAGAGAGAGAGAGAGAGAGAGAGTGAGTGAGTGAGAGAGAGAGAGAGAGTGAGTGAGAGAGTGAGTGAGAGAGAGAGAGAGAGTGAGTGAGTGAGTGAGAGAGAGAGAGAGAGAGAGAGAGAGAGAGAGTGAGTGAGTGAGAGAGAGAGAGAGAGAGAGAGAGAGAGAGTGAGTGAGTGAGAGAGAGAGAGAGAGAGTGAGTGAGTGAGTGAGTGAGAGAGAGAGAGTGAGTGAGAGAGTGAGTGAGAGAGAGAGAGAGTGAGTGATGAGAGAGAGAGAGAGAGAGAGAGAGAGAGTGAGTGAGTGAGTGAGAGTGAGAGAGAGAGTGAGAGAGAGAGAGAGAGAGTGAGAGAGAGAGAGAGAGTGAGTGAGAGAGTCAGTGAGAGAGAGAGAGAGAGTGAGTGAGTGAGAGAGAGAGAGAGAGAGAGAGAGAGAGAGAGAGAGTGTGTCAGTGGGTCAGTATTAGACAAAACTGAATATGCTGAAAGAAATTAATAAAAACACATATTCATAAAAAGAAAAAAAGAATGACAGCTTCGATTTTGCAACATTTTTCTTTCCTTCCTTATTTATTAATTTAAATTCTTTTGGTAATTATTACTGTCATATTTAAAATATGACTTTTATATGTCTGATTCGGAGCCATTTTTAAGTTTATTTATTATTATTATTTTAAATATTGTTATTAATAATTACTTTTATTATTATTAATAATAATAATAATAACTATTATTATTATTAATATTATTATTATTATTATTATTATTATGTGTTTTTTCTGAGTCTGTGGCAGCTCCTAGAACCATATGGTAAATTATGATATTTGTCCTACAAAAAACCCTGCAGTGACACCAGCAGGTCTAATTGATGACACCACCACCTACTGGTCAAACGTTATACAGTTAAAATAATACATCTACTCTTAACCTCATATTCTGTAACCAAACAATTCTACTCTGCCTTGAATCACTTTAATTTACAACTGCATGTTAAATGAGGTACAATTAAACCTTCCAACTTTTAGCTTAAATTAAAAAAGAACAAAAGAAACTCCAAAGTAACCTAATCCACAACCAGTGTAAGCACACCTAAGACATTGACTCCTTATCAGAAATCATATAATTGTTGCATGTATCCATAGCTCCCTTAACCTTTTACATTTGTCTTCTCACATTTATAATTCAGGTTTCCCGTGCAACTTTCCGCTTTACTATTTTTGTCTCTTTGAGTTCTCACCTTGCATGTTTCCTCATGCTATTTGAGGACTAATTATTAATTAATATTTGCTCTGTAGACCTAGTGTTATGCTGACAACCGACGGTCTTGGCCAGAGAAAGCTGAATGTGCTCATCTGAATTACTGCAGTATTAGATTATGTTTATGAAGACCAGCTGTTACCTACCGTCCAGTGCATGCACACATCAGACACACAGATGGAAAGTTTTCATGCTGGTTTTAAGTGGCAGTTTGATTTTGTAAGCTGCAATGACTGCTACTATAACCTGAAAATTAAACAGACGTGTAAGTCATAATTATGAGATAAAATCCAAAATTATGAGATAAAATCCAAAATTACACCAACTTAATTTTGTCATAATTGACTTTTTGTTGTTTTCACTGTCAAAATAATTATAATTAAATTATGACATATTAATTCAAAATTGTGAGATATTGTGAGAAGTCGAATTTATGACAAGTCAAAATTATGAGATAAAAATCTATGACTTTGCCATAATTCTGACTTTTTATGTCAAAATAGTTATGACATATTCAGTCATAATTATGAAGTCAAAAGTTGAATTTATGACAAGTCAAAATGATTAGATAAGTCTAAATTTTTAATGTCATAAATATGACTGTCATAATTTTGACTTTTTATGTAAAAAATTAACAGTCAAAATTGACATTAATTCAGAAAATATGAGATAAAGTCACATTTATGACAAGTCAAAATAATGGGGGAAAAAAATCATAATTATGAGATAAAAAGTTATGACTTTTGACTCTTTCTACTCTTTACGTTTGGCTTTTTATCTTATAATTTGATGTAGTATGTCATCATTATGACATTTGTTCAATAAATTTTTTTCTGTCATAATTATGACTTTTTATCTCATAATTTGGACTTTTTGTCATAATTTCAAACTTTTTATCTCATAATTGACTTATGATGAGACTTCAGTCACTGTTTTTACTCCGGATGTGGAAATCTTTGTCACTATTATTATTATTAGTTTAAACATTAACAGTCATCACTATTAAGACAGTTGCAAACTATGCTTGAAACAGCACTGGGAATTTACACTGATGTCAAAATATGCATTGCACATGCAGTGGTGTATTATGTATTATATAGTATTATTTAGCATGAATCACACAGCAGAAGAAATGTAATGCAATACTATTTAGGCAAACCCACCAGACAATACAGGAGTATATTGTGTTGACACTGAGCTCGAAATCACACATACGTCATGAAATGTGCATCAAAACAGCATCAGTCCTGCCTTCTCAGATTCAACTGGTCCTGTAGGGTTAAAAAGGTCAATAGCGGAGTAGCTTGTTTTTTTTTTTTCCTGCATGGCTCCTGGAAGCAGCGCAGCAGAAGATCTGAGGGAATCGGCTGGAGTTATGTAATGTGTGTTGTGTTGCTCTGGTTGGAGCTTCTACTGTAATTCGTAAAAAAATAAATAAATAAATAAATAAAACAAGAGACAAGTAATAAAAACAAGAGACTTTGTGTTTTTCCGGAAGGTGAAGACCCAGATGATGTAAGGCCGTGTTACTAGACTGTTTGATGAGAGGAGAACATGCATGTGAGTCACAGAGCAGCTGTGTGTTTGCCTGAAAACACTGGCTTCAGGACACACACACACACACACACACACACACACACAGCTGGTTTATAAGCATGAACACAGGCCAGGAGGAAGTAACGCATCAAGAGAAATCCCAGCATGCCCACATAACAAAACTAATTGATTATATAACAAAGAAAAATGATAATAGTGAGAAGGATAGAGACCAGTGACATGAAAAGAAGAACATTGAAAGAAACTAGTGAGAAGTATGGAAGCCCATTTCTGTCCCAAAAGAAAAAAAAAAAGCTTTGGTAAATCATAATTATTACATAAGTCATAACTATGACATACAAATCTTAATTATGAGATTAAAAA
The DNA here is from genome assembly GCA_039654775.1 of Spinibarbus caldwelli. Taxonomy (NCBI): domain Eukaryota; kingdom Metazoa; phylum Chordata; class Actinopteri; order Cypriniformes; family Cyprinidae; genus Spinibarbus; species Spinibarbus caldwelli. The sequence goes on along the minus strand of CM077229.1, from coordinate 3,945,822 downwards.
GTCAAAATTATGAGATAAAAATCATTACTATAAAATAAAAAGTCAAAATTATTAGATCTAAATCTAAATATTTAATGTCATAATTAGGATTTTTTTTATGTCAAAATGATGTAAAGTCAAAATTATAACAAATTCAGTCTTAATTATGAGATAAAAAGTCAAAATGACAACATAAAAATTCAAAACTGACTAAGTCATAATTATGAGATAAAAAGTTAAAGACAAGTCAAAATTATGACATATAGTAAGTCTACATTTTTAATGTTCTAATTATGATATTTTTGTCAATTGGCATAAATAAAATCTAAATGATCAGACAGAAAGTCCACATTTTTACTCTCATAATTATGACTTTATTATATCAAAATAATTGACATAAAAGGAAAATCATGACATACAGTATTACATCATAATTATTAGATAAAAAGTCATAATTATGACATAAAAAGTTGAAACTGAAAATAAAAAGTCAAAATGATGACATTTGGTCATAAAAAGTCACATTTTTAACTAGTTGAAAAGTTTAGGTCATAATAATGACTTTATCTCATAATTTGACATAGTATCTCATAATCAATATTTTGTGTCAATTTCTACTTATGTTATAATTATGACTTTATCTCATAATTGATTATGAGCATTCTTTCCTTATGTTGCAGAAATGGGCTTCCATATAAAGACATGAGATGTGATGAAGGGAAACCTTCTAGGAGAAACATCTTAAATGAAACTTAAGAACTCCATTAAGTCTCATCATCTCAGTAAGACTGTCGTCTCAGTAAGGGTGTCTAGCATCCTATTTCAGAAGCTGAAGCAAAGCAGGGTGTAGTGAATGTATTTTAACACCGCCAGTGTAAATACTGATATCACATTCTAAAAATCAGCATAGCGTGGCGGGAATATTTGGCAGCTGAACCGTATTCTGCACAGCTGACAGCATCAGCACTGGCTCAATATTGACCTAAAGATGTCAGCACTGCACAGCAAGCAAATGTATCTCCTCAGTATTTGTTTGACCTTGTTTCTCGCTTTAGCAGCAAAAACACACCCGGTTGTAATTCTCTTAATGTCCTCTGGGTAGCAGTGTATACCTTATTATTTGTCAAATGGGAAGAGTGAACTCACACCAAAGCACCAACAACATCATATTCAACACCAGCAAGTTCATAATAAATGCTTACGAAAAATGTGTGATGTTGAGGTGTATTATGGAACAACTTTTGTGCTGAATTTTAATGTTTAGGGTTGGTGTTTGAAATGAGTAATAGAAAACATGTCTAGAAAGCGACATTTCCTCTGTTTTGCATACTACACAAATACAGCCAAATATATAAGGTGCGGCGCCCTCTTATGGTAAATATGAATTGTAAATACCTTGAAGACACATTCTTCACATTTTATCACGACCTCTGTAAGAGTGGGCTTGCTTATGAGACTTTTTGTCTACTTTTTTTTCCAAGTAAGACAAACAGAAGTGTTTTTTCCCCCAGACAAAAACAGAAGAAAAACAAGTAAGCAGAACATATGCCTACTCAGTGAGGTTTCGTTACCTATTTTCTCCAGTATGGTAACTACGACTGGGATGATGATGGTTTATTGTAGATACAGTATGTGTTAGTCTAGTCTTAGTTATGTACAGTGAATTTTCTATACTGTTTTTAGATGTTCATTTATTACTTATAATTTTATACTTTAATATAATTAAAATATCAAATATATTATTTACTATATTATACAGTATTTGAAACATATTTTCTGTTCATTTGATTTTTTTAAGTTTTAGTAATTTAGTAATTTTTATTATTATTTTATAAAACATGTCTATATAGTTTTTAAGTTTTAGTTTTTATTTAGTTTTTTTTTTTTAAATTAACAAACTAAAAAAATAAAATAAAATAAAAAATAAAAATGAATGCAGCTTTGGCAACTACCTGAAATATTTAAATATTTTAAAATATTAAAAATAATGATTTTTCATACATGCAATATATAAATATGACTTGATGATAAGACAATGTTTTAAGTTATGTCCATCAAGTTCCAAATAAGAAGAGAAAATAATTTATATTAAGTATCTTTCATTTGTAAAGTATTTCATTCACTGCATTATCAAAGATAGCTTTTGTTACATGGTTATTTAATACATAAGTTTTGTTATGCTACTCACTGCATCTATTTATTTTATAAATGTATTAGATCATTTGCACACTATATACTTTATGTCAGGGATGCTAAACACTGAAAACACAAGCGTTCAAGAGCTCAGCTGATGTGTCAGATCAGTGTGACATGCCTGTAGGTGTTCGAGAAGAACATATGGGTCAAGAGCTGGGGTTACAGCCCCATTATTGTGAGCATGGGAGGAGATTTGGTTTCAGGATGTAAAATCACTCTATCGTTTGTCCTCACCTCTGTGCTGCTCTTCAGGAGCTGCTGAACAGCGTCGATGAGAGCGCAGCACTGGGGGCCGCAGGAGCTGCGGTGGGGGGCCAGTGCTGATTACAGAGACAATGCAATGAAACTTAATCAGACAACAATTACACTGCTCTCAGAAAGTGCATTTAGATAATTAGTGGTAATATAAACAGAATATATATAGATTTAAGTTGACAGATTTACCAGAAGATTGCATAGGAATGCACAATGAGATTATTTATTTATTTTTATTTTTTTTTAGCTTTAGACTGATTCCATTCAGACAGAGAATATTAAATATGATATTTTGATATTTTGTTTGATAATTTGAGCAGATTTTCGAGCACACATTTTTAAATTTAAATGTTAAGTCTGCATTGGTAAATATAATATGCCTATTGTTTTAACATATGTTCAGATTGGTTATGTACTCTTTTCCAGCCTTTAGAGATCAGAACTGCCCTAGCAACTGCAAAGCAATGTGCTAATAACCACTTATAAATTGCCATCCACTTGCTACTGTATATCATATGCATGGTCTAGCTGATCTGATCTGATCAACATTCTCTTCCTCTTTCTAAACCAGATTTCATGTGAGTCTGTCTCTCTGCATCTCTACAGCACTATCAACTTCTACATCGTCAATGCCACCACCACAAAACTCTGTAGCAACTTCCTGTGAGAAACGACGACAGCTCAGACAGCTATACCTCCATCTCAGTGCTGCCAGCTTCAGCGTTCATTCAGAGGAGCCAGACGGGACATCCGAGCGCCGCTGACCTGGAAGTAATGACCAGAGCTTTTCCATGCCTGTGAACAACAAACTCTCACAATCACGAGTATGCAGGGCATCTCTTCGCAAATTTACAATAAATTGCTAAGGCCTAATATGGCCTGAGATACAATACAAGAATTATTAAGGCCATTAATATTTTTAAAATTTAAAATTTTTATTTTATTTTTAATTTTAGTCATTTTGTTTTCTTTTTGCCTTTTTTAAAACATTTCTCTTCAGCTTTAATTTTTTTTTCAGTTTTAGTTATAGTAATTTTAGTACTTCAGCTGTTTTTTTCAGTTTACTTTTTTATAGTGTTGTCTTTAGTTCACAATAAAAAAAACACTGATGACATAAATGCAGCTTGTTGTACTGTCTTTATGTTGATTTAAATAAAAAATAAAAGTATTTATCAATGTTATCAGGATGTATATAATTGTAGGATTGTTCCCCCCCCCCCACCCCCCATTGTATTTATTTATTGAAACTACAGAAATGAGAATTGAGAGAAAATTGCTTAATTGCACAATGCAAATAAATAAATAAATAAAAAAATATTTAATGTTGCCAAAAATAGTTTTAAATCAAAATCAAATTTCTTCTTTTGTTTTTGAAATATAACCTATTCATGAGTCAAGTTATGTGAGATTCACACTTTAAAACTAACTATTTCTGAATTTCTATTTTATTTATTGATCAAACCATTGTTAAATCAGTAATATGAATACATCACAGTCCCTCTCATCAGATCTGTGGTGAAACACATTCTGATCCAGAGCAAGAGGAGAGCAAAAACCTGCATCTGTCTGCGGCCCTGCATGTGATGCTTTGAATATCATTTGACTATTTAAATATGAAGTGTAAATATTATGGTTGGGTGTTGAGACTGAGAACTGCTCATCTGCTGCATTTGGCACCTCTGAGAAACACACTTCCTGAAAGATTGCATTCTGTTCACACTGATTACAAACTTCAAATAGATTCTAAACAGATTAATAATGATTCACAAGGGAAGAGACGGATCAATGCTGCTCATTAATGAACGGCAGATGTTTTCTTCTGAGTACTTAAAACTTGGGTTGAAAGAGGGCAATGAGGGCATTCAGTAAAGCCCTGTTAAACACTAAAGCAGATTAGAGCTGATGCTTTATCCTTTACTTATGGCAAGAAAATGTCTTTTGAGTAACCTTGAATAGCAGCCATGCATTCTTTGTTTTAGGAACAATGTCACGTTATGCATTGCAACGCATACTTAAACGTACAACATGAGCAATCTTCTATACAAACTACACTGCTAACAGGGAACGTTCTCAGAACGTTCTGGGAAGGTTCTCTCAAAGTTATGAACAAACATTCTTCCAGGAATGTTAATAGAATGTTCATTCAAAGTTATCTGATATCTGGGGCGATTCTAGGATTTTCATTTTACCCAATGAGGGTATAATTATATATATAATGTTTGACTAATAGGAGTCTTATACTAAACTTACACACCAAAAAGTGCAGTATTCCACTGTATTGCATAGAGTGGTATAAAATATAGGCCTAACTGACTAAGTCAAATACAAGTCTTCATGATCTCTCTCTCTCTCACACACACACACACACACACCTGATTACAGCACATACACAAAATTTTACTGTTTGCATTTCTACTACAACCCTCTTTCCTTAGCTCAAGTATGCAAACCTCTTTGCCACATGCACTGGAATATGTATTACATTGAATATAAAATTTTCAAATTAAAATGGCAACATGATCGTTTTATAAAGTATGTGTTCATATGTGCTTCATTTTCACTGGAGGAAACAGCTGTGGTGTGATGATGAGGGGTGAACGCAGCAAAACAGGCTACAGTAGATGGGGAACCGATTGCTCCCCTATGATATTTTGTAAACTGTATTTATGACAAAGAACAGAACTGCACAGATGTAGATATTATAACAATCTATGGATAAACACACACCTTATCCTCTGTTTCTCGCTTTGCGCTGCAGCCCCCTAAAAATGGCCTAGCGAAGCCTATGTCTGATCTTTAATAACGTTCTCAAAATGTTCGCACAAAAATGTTATTTATACAGCATTCATGGAATTTTTTTCTGAAACATTTAATTGGACGTTCATCTAATGTTTTTTAAATGTTACTACTTGTTTCAGAACATGCAGAGAACATTCAAAGTTAATATTCTCATCTTGTTATTCTCAAATTATCAAATGGAATGTTCCCTTAACGTTTGTATGACCCAGAAAAATGCTTTTTAAAAATAAAAAAAAAACTGGACATTTTGAATGTTCAAGTCTAACTTTTTGTAAATGTTACTACTTGTTTCAGAATGTTTAGAAAACATTAAAAAATAACATTCTTATAACATTTGCAAAATGATAAAATTTAATGTTCCCTTAATGTTTATATAACCAAGACAAAAAACATTTTGAATGTCCAGAAATAGCGCTTTCATAACTTAAAAAAACATCTATTTTAAAAAAAAATCGAATATTTTTTAAATGTTACTTCTTGTTTCAGATCGTTCAAAGAACAAAATGAACATTCTAATGTTTGCAAAATGATATACAATATGGTATATAAATGACACATGAATGGTGATACAATAATATTCGTTTTTAAAACTGGACGTTTTGAATGTTTAAAAATAACTTTTTCATAACTTTAAAAGACCTCTAATGTCTATTTAAAAAACATCTGACATTGTTTCAGACGTTCTTTCAGAATGTTTATAGAACATTCAAAGGCAACATTCTCATAATGTTTTCAAAATGATATACGATATGGTATGCAAATTATATACGGATGGTTAAAACCTAGAAAAAAAAAACATAAAAAATGGACGTTGTGATGGTTTAGAAATAACATTTTCATAACTTAAAAAATAAAGTCTAACATATATTTAAAAATGTCTATTTAAAAAGTCTTACGACTTACATTCAACATTCAAATGTAATGTTGTTATAATGTTTGCAAAATGATCAAATGGAATAGAACATTCGTATAACCATGAAAAATTTTTTAAAAACATTTAAAAAACTGGACATATTGAATGTTTATTAATAAAGTTTTTTCATAACCTAATGGGAACATTAGCAAACCGTTCTCAGAACATATTTTTCTTATCTGTGTGTGAATGCGTTAAGACATTCTGTCAGTACACAGATACAATGGCAACCATTAAGCTGATCACCTCTTCTAGTCTGTTGAGTCTCAAGGGACAAGAATCACACGGGACATGTACGTAAACCAGACCGTGGCTGTTTTGTTTCTTGATGTCAGATATGGAAAATGTGCAGGTCCCTTCAGTAACAGCCAAGTCTCTCCTGCCCTGACCAGAGTATGGAGAGCACAGTCACCACGGCAACACTGAAATACACCCCAAAATACACAAAATACGTCACGTTTGATCTCTTTAATTTGATCAGTGTAATGAGTGCATAGTCTGAACTGAGACAAAGATGTGCTACAAGTTTAAAATGCAATAAATTAAAGAAGTGCATCAAATGATTTCTATCTTTCTAGACTAACATCCATAAAATGATCTAGCTGTACGACTAATTACATAGACAGGAAAATGATAAAAATCATCACCAACCCATTCCTCCAATTATACAAAATGTTCTTCCTCAAAGTCAGCAGGACAAAACAGTACATTTCAGCAGCTGCCGAGAGTCTTTACATCAACAAGTGACCACATGCATGAAGAAAATATATTTTAGTGACTTCTATGTATCTTAAAAAGCTGTCTATTCTTCTCATAGGACAAAATCAGGATTTTTTTCTCTAAAAAAGTTGCTAAAATCACAGAGTTTTGAGGCTGATGTTAATAGAAAAGTTCACACAAAAATTAAAATTAGTTTAAAATGTGCTCACCCTCAGGTCATCCAAGATGTAGATGAGTTTGTTTCTTCATCAGATTTTGAAAAATGTAGCATTCCATCAGTTGCTCACCAATGGATGCTCCAGTGAATGGGTGCCGTCAGAATGAGAGTCCAAACAGCTGATAAAAACATCACAATAATCCACAAGTAATCCACACCACTCCAATCCATCAGTTATTGTCTTGTGAAACCAAAAGCTGTGTGTCTGTATGAAACAAATCCATCATTAAGAAAAAGTCGTCTTGCCTGAATCAGGAGAGAAATGCACAGATCGAGCACCATTTACAAGCAAAACAGTCCAAAACAGTTCTAAACAAATTGGTGTGTGGATTTTGATGTGAGATGACAACAGAAGGATGGACTTTTTCACTGGAGGAAGCATTATTATGGATTATGGACTCATATTTTGGCCAGAAGCAATGGTTTAAAGTTAAAACACCACAATGATGGATTTGATTCTTACAAACATGCAGCTTTTTGCGTCAGACATTAATTGATGGACTGGAGTGGTGTGGATTACTTGTGGATTATTGTGATGTTTTTATCAGCTGTTTGGACTCTCATTCTGACGGCACCCATGAGGGTGAGCACATTTTAAGCAAATTTAAATCTTTGCGTGAACTATTCCTTTAAAAATTCATTATTCTAAGCTTTGGCAGTTTCTCTCAAATCTTTTGGAAAAGGAATATTTTTTCACAAAGACAAGGAATACAGATAAATTCAGTCATGTGTTCAAGAACAACCACTCTTTTGAGGGATCACAGTAGTTATTCACAGTGCACGGTGCTCATATGTTTAATAAAGTTGGACCGTTTTGAAAGTCTCAGTATTTTGAGACAGCGTTGTTCAGAAATGCTCAGCTTTAGCTGCCGTAAGTAGCTCGATTACAAACCTGTGTTTTCTTTATTCCTCAAACTATGCATCTCGAGGCCTTGTTTTTATAGTAGATGAACTGAGATACGCCTGAACTTTTTTCCGTACGGATGTAAAACTTCTAAAGAGTTTCGATTACAGAAGTCCAGCTGCCTAGAAGTGTTAATGAAGGCACTCAGTTGCTCTCGTCCCGGATAAAGCTAAAGGAATCGCTCCGCAAAGAGTCACAGTTTATCTCACAATCAGTTTCGCTACGGTTTGTGGAGAGCGGCTCTTTATCAGGACGAATCAGATGCTTGAATACTGCTGTCTCAACATGCAAAATCCTGACGCATGCAGTTATAAGGGGAGATCGTCCTCATAAATCCCATCATGCAGTAAAACTATCATCCAGACGCCCAATATTCAATAACCATCAAAGCCCAGCAGTGTTATTTGTGTTAGTAATTTGTGAAATTCTGCTGTGTATGTGTGCAATGACAGTTCATAAGGTTTATCACGAACACATTAGGTTTAAAAGCACATTAAGGCTGCTAATGCAGCTACCCTTGTTTCCCTGAGGAAACGTTTCTCTGAGGGTTTAGCGCTGGTACAAATATCCCCCTGAGAACCAGCAATTTAAGGGTTTTCTTGTGTTTATACCTCTGAGAACGTGTGTGTCTGTCCTTATTTGCACATCCTGGGCTTTTCTGTCATATGTTATGGCAGTACGGTGAATTATTACTAAGCCATATAAAAATGACATCATGTGACCTAATAAAATAAATACATTCAAATAAAGTCGGGGAGAATGGGGCTAGTTATCACACAGGAAACTTGAGCAACAACAAAATTTGTCATCCTATCACAAAGTCCTATCATCTATCTATCTTTGTCTTTGAAACAATTTTCTCTGAGAAATAGAAATTGTTAGTAAATTTCACAAATAAGTGCAAAGAAACAGCAAGTAACACACTGAATTAAATGGGAAATTTTAAAGTTGAAAGACTGAAATTGTATTTTTTTTTTTTAAATGTAGTCCAGCTGTTTCATTTGCTTCAAAAATCGTTATATATATATGTATATATATATATATATATATATATATATATATATATATATATATATATAAATAAAAAATATTACTGTTAAATAAGTTAATATTATATTATATATGATGTAAAGTTGTCACATTTTTATCAGGGCAAGCTGTCACATGTGTATTAAATGTTGTAATTTTATAGAATTAATGTTATTATTACTTTTAATTATAAATTAATAAAAAATAATTTATATAAATTATTATTATTATTATTATTATTAATTATTATGTTATTACTCATAAAAATGATAAATTATTAATTATAAATTAATATAAAATATTCTTATATAAAGCATATAACACTAATATTGTAGTGTGTTTAGCTACTATAAAATGACTAATATACGTTATATAAATACTATATATCCTATAATATTACTACTATTGTCTAAAACAATGACATTACAACTTACACATTTTTAGTTTCATTTTTTTGTGCTTCACAATTATTTTAGTATTTAAATGTAGCAAAAAAGCTATAAAACAGCCTATGATATCCTAACAGAAGTCAGGTTCTCATTGTGACAACTTACCACATATAGTGTGACAACATGCCCCACTTATAGCATTTAAAGGATGGTATATTTTTCCTGGCTTCTATATCATGTGACAATACAGAAATTGACTTGGAGTGACAAAACCTGGAGTGACAACTATCCCTGACCTTCTCTTTCTAAAAAGCTTCTTAATTCTTTCTCAAGCATCAAACATTCATTTGCTGGTCCCAGGAGGATATATTAGGAAAAGCCCACATGCAATTTGCCCTTCTCCAGCTTCCCTTTTGGCAGCAGGCGTCCATTGGCGCCAGCGTTTGGCATCTCCTCGTCATTCCTATCATTGCACACAACCCTCAGCAGAATATTCGACAAGACGTCTTGATACAGACTCAGACAGACCCATCCTGGAAGATACAGCAATGTCACCAGTCCCATGAAATTGAGAGGATAGTGGGAATAGTCCCAAGAACAGGCGTCATAGTGTCTCAGAGCGAATCCCCAGCTGAACTCCCAGGTGTAAATGAAGCAGATGTAGATGGGAAGCCGCTGTAAAGTTCCCCATCCTCTCCTGAAGTGCAGATGGAGGTAGAGCTTCTCCACCAAGAAGCTGCAGCTTCCATACATGAGGAAGGACCAAAGGGAAGTGTGGCCCCTTAAGGTCCGGTCCGCTTTCTCAAACAAGTTGAACAAAGAGGTGAAAAGCACCTCGTCCAGAAAGCCATGCATCCCGAAAAAGATGAAGCGCATGACGCCTGGTAATCCATTTGGGCAGGATGACCTCAATAACACCCGCTTTTCTTGATACTGCAGACGCAGGAAGCCTTTATGAAAGACATTTGTGAAGTACAAAGCCAGGATGTAATGCACAGCGAGCTGCGTGATGGAAACCACTCTGATGTTCTCAGTGGAGGTCACCACATTCCCTATTAAGATCTGCAGGCAGATGTACAAGGACGGGTAGAAGACGAGGTGGAAAATGACAGGTCGCTCTTGGAAGCATCTTTTTTGCAGGTAGATCTTCTCCAAAACCAGATGCGTAAAAGAATGCACGATGCACAGGTACGGAGAGGAGAACCCCAGCAGCTTGAAGTCGTTGTCATCCTGGAACCGGCGCACGGACGACAGCAGGATGTCCAGCGTGACTCCGTGCATGCCGTAGAAATACATGCGCATCCACTGCGGTAACGCGCTGGCGGCGCGGCTGTCCGCTCGTCTCGTCGGCATCATCATCGTTTCTGGCCTCAGACGCACTCAGATGGCGATGCGTCTTTGTCTGACGGTCATTTTACGCTGCGCCCCCGCGGAGCACAAAATCTCACTGACCGCATGTGTACTTGCGCGATCACTGGAAGGAGCGAAATGGGAAGAGAAGAAAAGACAGAGACGTAAAAGCCAACACAAGATGGCGCTGTCCTATTCATCCAAACCTGTACAAAGTCTCAAAAGTGCTAGAACAATACGGCATTATGCACAGTTCTACACACCAACACATTATATGATATGATATATTATATTATAAATAGATTTTTTATATAGCCTATTAAAATTAAAGTTTTTTTTAATTTTTGTGTTATTTTATAAAACAGTGTACTATTATATGTAATAGTACTATGTTATATAGTATTTTAGATTTATTTTATTTTTGTATTATTTTATAAAACAGTGTACTATTATATCATATTAATTTTATACTCTTATATAGTATATTATATCATAATTTATAAACTATAGTTTATTTATAATTTTATTGTTAATTTTATTGCTGTATATTTAGATATTTTATAATATTTAATTATTCATTTTAATTGTTTTATTTTATAAAAATACTATATCACATAAATATATTTATACTTCATGAATATGTTTTATCTAAAATATTTTATAATATATAATGCTTAAATGTTTATACACACACACACTCATATATATATATATAATTTTATTGCTATATATTACTTTCAATTTTTACTATTTGATTATTAATACTATTTAATATGTATTTTATTTTATTTTGATTTTATTTTATAAAAATACTATAATATATCATATAAATATATTTATACTTTATGAATATGTTATCTTTATGATATATTCATTATTTTAGCTATACATTATTTTATCACTAGTCCTCACAATGAAAACTGCCCTCACAATGAAATAGGATGGGTTTCCATCTTATGAACTGAAGTAATATCTCTCTGGGATTAGACATTAGTCAATTTAAAACTCAATTCCCTCATCATTCCACAAGGGACACTTTCCTCTGGGCTAAAAATGTCTTTCATCCATATTTAAAAGCCCACTATGCTCTCAAATTCATTGATCACCTTGGTATTGTGAAGTTGTAGTGTAATTCAGCACACAATTTAGAAATAATTGTACATACAAAATACTTAAGATTTGTTTTAGCTTCCATATAGGCAATTTACAGTGTTTTTGTAAATATGAGGCACTGTGAGGTTTGAGCTCAGAGACACTTCTGCATCACTTAAATATCACACACTGTTATCTCAGAGCTCCAGTGATCCTCTGGTGTTTTTGGAGGTGACAGATTAGCTCTAAGCATCCAGCCTGGCAAACCGTTATCTGTGAGAGCCGCGGGATAACAGAGAACAGTAAGTGGTCAGAGGTCCTCAGCGGCTCCAAGACAATATTATAGTCAGTCGCTTGTTATATTCTTCGTTTGTAAGTTGCTTTGAATAAAAGTGACTCCTAATTAAAAGGCCATCATTCTGCCAGCACTGTCAATGAACCAACTATATCAAGTTTATATAAATATTTTGGAAGACAATAACAAATTACTTATAAAATGGAAACAATTTTGAGTGGTTTTCATTTGTGTTTCGCTGTGCAACATAATAATGGCAAAAAATGTTATGCTTTTTTGTTTTTAAATTCCTTTTAAATTCTTAATTCCTAATTTAATTCTTCACAGCGGCCACTAGATGGAAGCAAAGTGAGATTTTAACTCGAGCCATCGCTCATTCTGTGCTGAACCGCTGCCCTTAGGAAAGAAGACATAATTGTATGTGAATGGCAAATTATTATCAAGCTGGTACATGACAGGGGCTTTCAGAGCATTACAGCAATGCTGAAAGCAATAAATCGCTTTAATTTATCCCAGCATGGGCACAGCATTTCAGAGTAGCATCAAATTATCTTCATTATAAAATCTCAATTCACCCCTTTGGGACAACATGTTAATATGTCATCAGACATTTTTTTCCCCTACTTTAAGTTTATGGACATGGTTGGATTTGTTCACTTACACTATAATCACTTTAAAATGAGGGATTTGTATTGACTTATGTATGTTTGTCTCTATTCAAATCCGTAGTTTTTAATCACCTCAGCAGATGTTAGTCATGGATGTGCCATATTTTTGACAACAATGAACACGAGGCTGAGGAATAGATGTACATACGTTCAATGATTGTACTGTTAGCAGTAGCAACACTCCAATTGTTAAGCCGATGAAACGTTTTTACTAAAGAAAAACATTCAACAAAACTCCATAAAAGTTGTAAAAGTTTTGAGTGAAAATTTGAGAGAAAATTACCTGATCTAGGACATTTTTACAGCACGTTTTGTAAGCCTATTTTCATCCGCGTTCCGCATTAAATTCAATATGGCGTCTAACCTCATAAGGGATAAATAAACTGTGGTTTTATTATAGTAAAACTGTAGTAACCATGGTCTTTTGGCAAATTGATTACATTTGTATAACCACAGTTTTACTACAAATACCATGGTTAAACTGTTGTTAGTGTAGCAAAGTTAATTTGTGGTTACCGTAGTTTAACTATAGTAACCATGTTTTTTTTGGTTTTATTTGTAGTAAAACCATGGTTAATTTTCATAAGGGATAGTTCACCCAAAAATGAAAATTTTGTCATTAATTACTCACCATCATGTTGTTCCAAACCCGTAAGACCTTTGTTCATGTTTGGAAGACAAATTAAGATATTTTTAATGAAATCCGAAAGCTTCCTGACCCTGCATAGACAGCAACGTAACTACCACATTCAAGGCCAAGAAAGGTAGTAAAGACATTTTTAAAATAGTCCATTTGACATCAGTGGTTCAACTGTGATATTATGAAGCTACGAGAATACTTTTTGTGTGCAAAGAAAACAAAAATAATGACTTTATTCAACAAATTCTCCTCTTTTGTGTCAGTTTTCGACGTGCGTGCCATGACGCATGCGTTTGAATAAAGTCAGTTATTTTTGTTTCCTTTATGCACAAAAAGTATTCTTGTAGCTTTATGAAAGTACGGTTGAACCACTGATGTCACACGGACTATTTTATTGATGTCCTTACTACCCTTCTGAATGTGGTAGTTCTGTTGCTGTCTATGGAGGGTCAGAAAGCTCTCGGATTTCATCAAAAATATCTTAATTTGTGTTCCGAAGTTGAATGAATGACAGAATTTTAATTTTTGAGTGAACTATCCCTTTAAATACTTTGCAACTTCATTCCAGCCCATGTAAAAATAATGTCCCATCAGTTTTACGACAGTATGAGCGCATTTTACTACACTGTTCACAGAAACCTCTAGTTTATTCATACATATATACTGTAAAGTTTGTCTGAGTAAGCTTAGCGAAAAGTCCAAATACATTTGACAATCATTATATATCACCTTATTTTGCAATGCAGAATAAGCTATTTTCTTTGAATGTGTGTGAATTCTGATTCATTGGTCGTTGTAAATAACTATAAGTGCAGTAAATGGTAAAGCTATTTGCATTACAAACCAATGTGTTTATAATTACGACAATGCATTAAAATAGTATGACAAAAAACAACAGTTAGCAATTTAAAGCAGTGTAGCAAGCTGTTTTGCACAGCTAAAAATAACTGAAAATGGATGTGCAAGTCTTGCACATACAAATTACAATGCCTGTTTTTATGTTAAAAATAAAGTGGATAGGATGTACTGTAAATCTGGTCTGAGTTAGAAGCAGTAACCAAGGGGGTCGAAGCTTAACAAAAGGTCATTTACATTTCGCCAGAGCTGTTCACAACCATTCTGTTCAGATATATTCACCTCATTTTACAATATGGAAGTAAGTTATTTTTTGTGAATGTGCGAGACTTCTGATTCATTAGCCACTACAGTTAAACAACTAGCTATAAGAATAAAGTGCAGTAGCCTGTAAAACTATTTGCACTACAAACCAGTGTGTTTACAATTACAATAATGCATTAATACACATATCCACAAAAATACATTTTTAATATTTAAAGAGGAGACCAACAGCTCTACATGACTGATGTTGTCATCTATTTTGTGCCATCAGGCCTGTGAAAAAGATGAACTCAGTGCATGGATATCTAAAAATGTAATTTCAGATCCCATTTCCTCCAATTTGCGTCTCTTATTGGCTCTGTGCGTCTGGTTTAGTGTCAGAGGGGCGCGGCCGGGTCACGAGGGGGAGGAAAAGACAAAGTCCCATGAGGGGTTTCACTCGTTTACTGTTTCTAGGCTTTATTAGGTATTCCCTTCACTTCCTGCTCTCCCTGGGTCCTCTGTACCGAGCCTCGCATCCGTAATGAGGTTTTAAACGATCTCTGTCGAGATTTCCACAGCTTCCGTGCTGGTCTAGACAGCTAGTTCAGAGCGGATTGAAACTCTGACCGAATCTGCACGGAAACCGCCAATATATCTCCATTACACATACACCAGAGCAATTGCTCGACACTATCTTTACCTCCCATCTGTAATTCATATCTCTGAGGTTACATTCAAAGGCCGTTAAAGCAGCGCAAGGTCATCGCCATGGAGACAACGACTTCAGCTGCAGTCTCTCTCCTCACATTTTCACATTCGGTCATTTAGCATGTTTACAGCTGAGGCCGGATAAGCATCTGAGGGAGGAGGTGAAGGTAGGAAAGTGGCATTTTCTTGACAGAAGGACAGCCAGATATGGCAAGCCATTTTTACTTTTATTCATTCCCAGGATATGAATTCTTGATATCAACAATTCATATCCTACATGTGTTTAAATGTTAAAAGACCGACAAAACCATTACAGATATCAAAAATGCATTTCTTACTAGTAAAAACATAATATTTGATATCAATAATGACATTGTTACTAGTAAAAATGTGAATTCCTGATATCAAGAATTCAGTTGTCACTAGTTGAAATGTTAATTCTTGATATCTGTAAATCTATTTCAACATGTTGCATTTGTTATTTCTGATATCCTAAAATGTATTTCTGATGACAATAATTAGGAGAGTAAATTCTGATATCTAAAATGACCTTTTTTTTTTTACTAGTAACAATCACATTTGTGATATCAGAAACTCACATTGTCCACTCTTTTTACTTTAACCTCTATACTTCTTCTGTGGATGGTGACCCTGACTCTTTTGCATCTTTTCTGTCCAACCTTGATTTACCTAGGCTGTCAGATTTGGATTGGGAATACCTGGCTGAACCGATCACTCTTCAGGAGCTGGACTCAGCAATCCGATCTATGAACAAGGGGAAATTCCCAGGCATAGATGGTATTCCAATCGAATTGTATACTACTTTTTGGTCGGATTTAGGCCCCCTTATGTTAGATATGATAAATTTTTCAGTTACTCATAAGGTTCATTTCACCAATCTATTAATATAGCTGTTATTTCTCTCTTGTTAAAAAAAGAAAAAGATCCGACTTCCTGTTCTAGTTACCAGCCACTTTCTTTGATAAGGACTGATGTTAAATTATATGCTAAAGTACTATCTCATCATCTAGAGAAATTTATGAATAGACTAGTTCATAATGACCAAACAGGATTTATTAAATCTCGCTCAGCTTCAGATAACTTACACAGGTTATATCATATTATTAATTCAACGAATAGTTCGTCCTCCCCTTGCGCAGTATTATCTCTAGATGCGATGAAAGCTCTCGACCAGCTAGAATGGAACTATTTATGGGCAGTTCTACAGCATCTGGGTCTAGGATCGAGTTTCATAAATATGATAAAAAGTTCTGTACGCCAATCCAGCAGCCATTGTTCTCACAGGTGCTGTTCACTCTAACCCTTTCTTTATACATCGAGGTACTCGTCAGGGTTGCCCGCTTTCTCCTCTGTTATTTGCCCTGTCCTTGGAACCCTTAGCTCAAGCGGTCCAACAGTCTGAAACTATTTCTGCCATAATTATACGGAATACTCATCATCATATTTCTTTGTTTGCTGACGATATCTTATTGTTTTTGGAGAAGCTGTCACATTCTATTCCTCATGTGTTGAATTTATTTGACCATTTTGGATCTCTCTCTGGGTTTAAAATTAATTGGAGTAAGTCATGTCTACTTCCCCTCAATTCTAAAATTGATTCCATGTTCCTTTCTATATCTATTCCATTGGTTCAAAACTTTATGTACTTTGGGATAGATGTTTTACCTTCCCTGCAGGAAATCCTCTCAAAAAACTATGATAGTATTCTAGCCAAAGTATCCTCAGATTTGGAAAACTGGTCTCGTCTTCCTACTTCTTTTCAGGCTCGTATATCGGTGATTAAAATGAATGTTCTCCCACGTATTAATTTCTTTTCTTCCATGATTCCTCTCACTTCACCGGTTGGCTACTGGAACAAACTTGACACGTGTTTCACAGTATATATGGGATGGGAAACGTCCTCGTATTAAACTGACTACCTGACTACAACGATGTAGATTACATGGAGGTCTTTCTTTCCCCAATTTTAGACTGTATGCTCAAGCCTTTTCCCTCCACCCTTTATCAGTTTGGTTTGATCCTGACGCTTCTGTGTCTTGGAGAGAAATTGAGGAATCTATTGTTTATCCGTATAAACTGAAGCATCTTGTTTTTTCGGGGGTTCCGCTTACGCAGTGTAAATCTCGGTTTGGTCCCATTGTAACCCACCTCCTCTCCACATGGAGGGATGTTGAAAGATGTTCACAACTAGTTACAATAAAATCCTTCCAGAATCTCAAAACTCAATATAATTTGCCAGGCACCTCCTTTTTTATGTATTTGTGCATTAGATCGGCCCTACGGGTGTATGGGGTGCCTTGGAACTCTCAACTGCCTGTTCACCCTTTGCACAAACTAATCCTTTCTTCTGAAGAATCTCTCTCCTCTGCTTCAGTCATCTATCTCTTTCTTCTGAAGCATTCATACAAACCTTTATCTATTACAACTGTTTGGGCTAAGGATCTTAATGAGGATGTAAGGAGGTAATAGGTAAATAAGGGAAACAAGTCAATTTAGCTCAAAGGGAATCATTTATGATTTTATAGGGAATTTGAACAGAGTCACTGTTTCACGGCGGATCACTGAGTCGGCAGCGATTCACTGAACGAGCCGCATAACATCAACTCTGCACTGGATATTAAAATCCAAAATATAGTGAAAACACTATTAAATAGCACAGTAACAAGATCGGCAGATTAAGACATTAACTTGTAAACACAAAACACAAGATACTTCTCTTTTCAATATAAATAAGACTTTATTTATATAAACCTAAGACATGTAAACTAATCTAACACATGAACACACGCATTCACACATTCATACAAGTTGCAGAAAGAGAGAAAGTGAGGAAAGGATAAGTTTAAAGAATGAAAATGTGATCTCCCAAGTTTACAGCAATGTGCAATTGCATAGACCTGAACAACCATCAATCACTTAATTAACCCTCGCGTTGAGTTTCTCAATGAGGCTAAAATTTGTATTAAATGCACCAATTCAGTTAGAATCTGGAGGTTACTTGCTTGTTGCCTTTGTGTTAAGGGATTCCCTTTTGTTGTCATCTTGCAGAAAGGGGTTTTCCTGAGATTGCGGATTGGCTGAGTTCAGTGGTCTTTCGTAGTAAAGTCTTGGGCGTTGGTTCTTGATGCTGAGTTGGTTTGGTTGAAATTTGGGGCGGGTGCATTCGGAGCTGGACTTTACGGCAAACTTAACGAAACTCTCACGGAAAGACAAATTAAAGTAAAAGAATAAAAGGAGGTAACGAGACTAGGTGGGTTTTCTTCTCATTGTGTTGGCAGCTGGCACGTAGGCCAGAGCACGCTCAAAGAGCAGCGTCAAAACACGGTGGCAAAAGAGAAGAAGAAGACATCTTAGGAGAAGCAGAAGAAGCAGCAAAAAGCAAAATCAAAAAGCATAATTTGACGGCTTTCAGACCGTCCTATCTGGACGTCTTGACCAATTAGAAATGATCTTAGCCTAGGGGTGTTGCTCTGTTTCTTCCCCATCATAAATCCTGTATCAGTCACATGGTCCGAATTTTCCCGCTCTTGTAAAGTATAATTTTGGACATGATTTCTCTAACAAGACTATGATACATTTGACCAAGAATTGATTGGAAGAAACATTTAAAGCATGATTTTTCAAACTCATACATACCAAACATGAATATTAACTCTTAAGCTATTCCCTAGTTATTAAAAAGACATACATAATATGTGATTAAAACATGATCGTCAATTGTGTGGGTTACATACATAATATGTTCATTAGTTATGATTCATAAGTCCTTGTAAGATGATTTTGGTGCTTTTATATGTGAAAAGGCAGTTTCTGTACCATTTTCAAGTCAAGTCAAGTCGAGCTTTATTGTCATTCTCCTACATGTGTGGGCATATAGTGGAACGAAATGTCGTGTCTCGCAGGACCACGGTGCTACATACTAGTTAAACATAAGATAAACATACAACAATGCAAGTATAGGAAAAACAATAGAGCTATACAACAGTTAACTATCTGACTATACATATACTAAAAATACTATAACTGCTATACCTAGTTGTCCACACATACACAAACTGAGACTGTACAAAAAACTTTACATAAATACTGTACATGAAATTGTGCGAAAGAGATATATGTACATGAAATTGTGCAGAAAATATATATTTTGTACATTATTGTGCAGAAGAGAGATTTTGTGGGAGACAGTGCATAGTGCAAAAAGATTTTGTAGTGCAATGCTCAAGTAAACATATTATTTTGTAGTGCAATGTTCAAGTAGACATATATTTTCTTAAGAGTCTTTGTGGCAGGGAGTGTTTGTAGAAAGTGTCTAGTGTGCATATAGTGGGATGAGTGCGTTACTACAGGTGGTTTGTATAGCCCACTCACCTGTGTGTAGCACATTCAGAATTGCGCACATTCAGAATTGCATGATAGGGATATTTTGTGAACATAAGGACATGTTCTATGAGGCCTAGAGAGGTTAAAAGGTCTCCTAAGGAATTTCAGTCTTAGTCTTTCATGATTTCCATTGTGGAACACGTGATGGTCACGCGGTGTTTCTTTTTCACCATTAATCTTGATTACTTGCCCCAAATTTGAGGATCTCCTTCCTGAATTGGAATTATCAATAAGTGTTCCTTTTGTTTTAATGTTGCAAGCTGATCTGTGAAAGAGGCTTGTTGGTAAGGTTTTCTTCAGACGGGCTGGAGCTAGGAATCTGATTTATTGCATCCTGTTGCAGCCTTGGGGCCCCTCTGTGGAATTTGGCTCTTTTGGTGGTTCAAATCGAATCTTAAAGTTGTCTGATTCAGTCCCTGACATCCTACAAGGATGTGCATGTTTTATTTTCGGATCAGGTATGGGGTACCCTAATCGCCAAATGATTCATTGGAAATTGCGCATAGGGTTTACTTGACTCCAATGAAACGTTTTTATATGAATCTGTCGTCTTCTCCTAAGTGTAATCTCTGTTCGCAAGGATCTTTAGACACGTTTTTGCATTTTTTTTTGGGAGTGCCCCTCTCTCTCACCTTTTTGGACTCAGCTCTCACAAGACCTATCATATTTGTTGGGTACTGAAATATGTTTGACTCCGCGCCATTTTTTCATGAATGACTTTTGGGACTTCACCTTGTCCGTTCAACAAAGATGTTTACTGTTAGCTGCTCTCACAGCAGCAAAAAAACACTTTATTTTAAGGTGTCCTTGTTACGCATGTTACATGTACTTACTATTATAATTCCTATTAATTATGCATAATTACATGCAAGTAACCCTAAGACAAAACCTAATCCTAACCCTAACCATATAGTAAGTACATGTAGTTAATTAATATTACTCAGTACTTAAATGTATAATTACACTGTAACAAGGACACCTTAAAATAAAGTGTAACCAAAAATTGCTAGTCAATCGTTGGAATCCTCCTCACACAATGGACAGATGAACCTGGACTGTGTATTTGTTGAACATCATCTCGATGGAACTCTCAACTTCTCGTATACATGGATCTAATGTGAAAACTGTAAATTTATGGCATTCAGCTTTTAATGTTGTGTCATCTTTTCTAAAATCTTTGTAAAAATTATTTTATTATTTATTTATCTATTAATAAAAATTTATTTTATTTATTCATTCATTTTATTTATTTATTTATTTTTATTAATAGTTTTGTTTTAAAATCTATCAGGGGGTGGGATGGGTTCTAAATTTGCACAGTTGCTTTTTGTTTTATAATACTGTTCTCAGAAGAAAATTTAATAAAGAGTTGTTAACAAAAAAAGAAATTCACATTGTCACTAGTGACAATCAAATTATTGCTATCACAAATTAACATTTTTACTTGTAGCAGTTCAATTGTTGATATCAAGAATAGACATTTGTACTAGTAACCACATGATTACTGATATCAAAAACAAAGGTTTTTACTAGTAAGAACTGCATTTCTGATATGTGAAATTGGAATTTCAACTAGTAAGAAATCAATTCTTTATATCAGCAATTGAATTTGAATGGCAGCCAGTGGTGATATTTAACTAGTGAAAATACAATTACAGATATCAAGAATTAGCATTTTAACTAGTGAAAATTGAATTGTTGATATCAAGAATGAACATTTTTACTAGTAGAAATTTAATTCCTGATATAAAAAGTAGCCATTGTTACTAGCAGAAAACCAATTCCTGATATCAGGAATTAGCATTTTAACCAGTGAAAACTGAATTGTTGATATCAAGAATTCATATCCTGTGAAGGAATAAAAGACAAACCGGCTTGCCATAAGCCAGATGCCAGCGGTCTGCACGTCCTCAGCACATCCTTGCGTCTCGGCGAGCTGTGTCATCACCTAGCAAAACACACCTTTGCATTTTACATCTGCTTGTGTTAAATGGTGAGATAGCCCTGTGTGAGAAATGAATAAAGACACAGCCGTAGTTCTTTTTTAATGAGCTCTCATGGCAGCCCAAGCATGAGCTGGAAACTAGGCTGAATGTTCTCATGTTTGAACTGGAGGTAACAATGCATGTCAGGTTGAAAGGCTACAGGACTTGTTTCATGTGACTGCTGCCGAGCAATAACAACATCCTGCCAAACTTGCAAAAAGGTGACACTTGCTAATGGAGGAAGAATACAGAACGAACTGACAAAAGATGTAGAATAGAACTAGAAATAGAGCAAGAGAAGTGAGCGGTGAGAAGTGCTTGCATATGCAAAATTCATTGCCATAATGATAGGGTTGCCATTCAAAAGTTTGGGGGCAGAAATTAATACTTTTACTCAAGAAGGATGCATTAAATTGCCCAAAAGTGACAGTAGAGACATTTATAATGTCAGTTTTCTTTCAAATAAATTGTGTTCTTTTTAACCTTCTGTTCATTAAAGAATCCTGACAAAAATGTATCATGGTTTCTACAAAAATATGAAGCAGCACAACTGTTTTCAACATTGATAATAATCAGAAAGGTTTCTTGAGCAGCAAATCAGCATATTAGAATGATTTCTGAAGGATCATGTGACACTGAAGACTGGAGTAATGATGTTGAAAATTCAGCTTTGCATCATAGAAATAAATTACATTTTAAAACATATTCACATAGAAAACATTTATTTTAATTTGTAATAATATTTCACAATTTTACTGTTTTTACTGTATTGTTCAAATAAATGCAGCTTTGGTGAGCAGAAGAGACTTCTGTCAAAACAATTAAAAACTAATCAAACTGACCCCAAAGCTAGGGTATTCTGAGTGATTACACAGCACTTACATATTATTGCTCTTTTGTTGGTTTGATTGCTTCTATTGTCCTCATTTGTAAGTCGCTGTGGATAAAAGCGTCTGCTAAATGACAATTTAAATGTAACTTAATAACTTAAAAAACCCAAAAGACCCCAGTGTATTGAAATCAATATTAATTCTACTGATATTCTGGCCTCTATAGCTCAAATCCTTCAAGTCTGTGGGATTATTATTCTATTATTTGTGAATGTGTGAGACTTCAGATTCATTAGCCGCTATAGTTAAACAACTAGCTATAAGAATAAAGTGCAGTAGCCTGTAAAACTATTTGCATTATACTATTATATCTATTAGTCAAGTCAAGTCAAGTCAAGTCGAGCTTTATTGTCATTCTGCTACATGTGTGGACATATAGTGGAACGAAATGTCGTGTCTCGCAGGACCACGGTGCTACATACTAGTTAAACATAAGATAAACATACAACAATGCAAGTATAGGAAAAGCAATAGAGCTATACAACAGTTAACTATCTGACTATACATATACTAAAAATACTATAACTGCTATACCTAGTTGTCCACACATACACAAACTGAGACTGTACAAAAAAACTTTACATAAATACTGTACATGAAATTGTGCAAAAGAGATATATGTACATGAAATTGTGCAGAAAAAATATATATTTTGTACATTATTGTGCAGATTTTGTGGGAGACAGTGCATAGTGCAAAAAGATTTTGTAGTGCAATGCTCAAGTAAACATGTATTATTTTGTAGTGCAATGTTCAAGTAGACATATATTTTCTTAAGAGTCTTTGTGGCAGGGAGTGTTTGTAGAAAGTGTCTAGTGTGCATATAGTGGGATGAGTGCGTTACTACAGGTGGTTTGTATAGCCCACTCACCTGTGTGTAGCACATTCAGGGGTTTGGTCCAGAATTGCACTTAGTAATATTGTCAACAGTTTTTAATGAGTTGGGGGGTGGGAGGGCTGAGGTGTTCATGGTTTCAGAGGGGGACAGGGGGATTGGAGTTAAGAGCTCTCACAGCCTGGGGAAAAAAGCTGTTGAGCAATCTGACAGAGCGAGCTCTGATGCTCCGGTACCTTCTACCTGATGGCAGGAGCTGGAAGAGGTTGTGAGAGGGGTGGGTGGGGTCCTTCACGATGCTGGTGGCCTTGTTGGAGCATCGTGAAAGGAAAATGTCCAGGATGGAGGGGAGAGGGGCACCAATGATCTTTGCGGCAGTGTTCACTGTCCGTTGTAGGGTCTTGCGGTCAGCAGCACTGCAGTTCCCATACCAGACAGTGATGCAGGTGGTCAGCACACTCTCAATGGTGCCCCTGTAAAAAGTGGTGAGGATGGGTGGAGGGAGACTTGCCCTTTTCAGCCGGCGGAGAAAGTGGAGGCGCTGTTGTCCCTTCTTGTTGAGTGACGTGACGTTGGTGGTCCAGGTGAGATCCTCTGTGATGTGCACTCCCAGGAATTTAGTGCTGCCGACTCTCTCCACGGTTGAGCCGTCGATGGTCAGCGGGGGGTGGTCAACAGAGTTTCTCCTGAAGTCCATCACAACCTCTTTCGTCTTACCCACATTGAGGGACAGGTTGTTAGCACCACACCATTCAGCCAGCTGTGCCACTTCCTCTCTGTAGTGCGTTTCATCGTTGTTGCTGATGAGGCCTACCACAGTTGTGTCATCAGCAAACTTGATGATGTGGTTGGAGCTGGACTTGGCAGTGCAGTCGTGGGTCAGCAGCGTAATTTATTATTATAATTATTATTATTATTATTATTACTATTCAGGATTATAATTTTTTTTTATCATTTTTTTACTGTCCATCAAGTGATTGCTTAAAAATGAATA
The DNA here is from genome assembly GCA_039654775.1 of Spinibarbus caldwelli. Lineage (NCBI taxonomy): Eukaryota > Metazoa > Chordata > Actinopteri > Cypriniformes > Cyprinidae > Spinibarbus > Spinibarbus caldwelli. The sequence continues at coordinate 3,921,459 of CM077229.1, read as the reverse complement.
GCACGATTTGAGCAATAGCCACAGTGATGCTTGCCTTAGCAAACACCTTACAAGCAGTCTGGCACTTCTGGTGTTTCCGCTTGAGTGATTGGTAACTCCAGGGAATATGTAATACGGTAAGGGCATAGAGACATTTTAACTAGCTGAAGATAGGCATTACTATCAAGTCAAGTCAAGTCAAGTCGAGCTTTATTGTCATTCTGCTACATGTGTGGACATATAGTGGAACGAAATGTCGTGTCTCGCAGGACCACGGTGCTACATACTAGTTAAACATAAGATAAACATACAACAATGCAAGTATAGGAAAAGCAATAGAGCTATACAACAGTTAACTATCTGACTATACATATACTAAAAATACTATAACTGCTATACCTAGTTGTCCACACATACACAAACTGAGACTGTACAAAAAACTTTACATAAATACTGTACATGAAATTGTGCAAAAGAGATATATGTACATGAAATTGTGCAGAAAAAATATATATTTTGTACATTATTGTGCAGATTTTGTGGGAGACAGTGCATAGTGCAAAAAGATTTTGTAGTGCAATGCTCAAGTAAACATGTATTATTTTGTAGTGCAATGTTCAAGTAGACATATATTTTCTTAAGAGTCTTTGTGGCAGGGAGTGTTTGTAGAAAGTGTCTAGTGTGCATATAGTGGGATGAGTGCGTTACTACAGGTGGTTTGTATAGCCCACTCACCTGTGTGTAGCACATTCAGGGGTTTGGTCCAGAATTGCACTTAGTAATATTGTCAACAGTTTTTAATGAGTTGGGGGGTGGGAGGGCTGAGGTGTTCATGGTTTCAGAGGGGGACAGGGGGATTGGAGTTAAGAGCTCTCACAGCCTGGGGAAAAAAGCTGTTGAGCAATCTGACAGAGCGAGCTCTGATGCTCCGGTACCTTCTACCTGATGGCAGGAGCTGGAAGAGGTTGTGAGAGGGGTGGGTGGGGTCCTTCACGATGCTGGTGGCCTTGTTGGAGCATCGTGAAAGGAAAATGTCCAGGATGGAGGGGAGAGGGGCACCAATGATCTTTGCGGCAGTGTTTACTGTCCGTTGTAGGGTCTTGCGGTCAGCAGCACTGCAGTTCCCATACCAGACAGTGATGCAGGTGGTCAGCACACTCTCAATGGTGCCCCTGTAAAAAGTGGTGAGGATGGGTGGAGGGAGACTTGCCCTTTTCAGCCGGCGGAGAAAGTGGAGGCGCTGTTGTCCCTTCTTGTTGAGTGACGTGACGTTGGTGGTCCAGGTGAGATCCTCTGTGATGTGCACTCCCAGGAATTTAGTGCTGCCGACTCTCTCCACGGTTGAGCCGTCGATGGTCAGCGGGGGGTGGTCAACAGAGTTTCTCCTAAAGTCCATCACAACCTCTTTCGTCTTACCCACATTGAGGGACAGGTTGTTAGCACCACACCATTCAGCCAGCTGTGCCACTTCCTCTCTGTAGTGCGTTTCATCGTTGTTGCTGATGAGGCCTACCACAGTTGTGTCATCAGCAAACTTGATGATGTGGTTGGAGCTGGACTTGGCAGTGCAGTCGTGGGTCAGCAGCGTGAAGAGCAGCGGGCTGAGCACACAGCCTTGTGGGGCACCTGTGTTCAGTGTGGTAGTGCTGGAGGTGTTGCGGCCGACACGGACTGACTGAGGTCTTGCAGTTAAAAAGTCCAGGATCCAATTACAGAGGGAGGTGTTAAGGCCCAGCAGGTTTAGTTTGTGGATGAGCTGTTGTGGGATTATTGTGTTGAATGCTGAGCTGAAGTCAATGAACAGCATTCTTACATAAGAGTCTTTCTGTTCCAGATGGGTAAGAGCTAGGTGGAGAGTGGTGGATATTGCATCGTCCGTGGAACGGTTTGGACGGTATGCAAACTGGAGTGGGTCCAGCGTGTTTGGAAGACTGGACTTGATGTGCTGCATGACTAACCTCTCAAAGCACTTCATCATGATTGGGGTCAGTGCTATGGGACGATAGTCATTCAGACAGGACACAGGTGACTTCTTTGGTACTGGAATTATGGAGGTGGATTTGAGACACGTGGGGACGACTGCCTGGCTCAGCGAGATGTTGAAGATGTCTGTTAGGACATCCGTCAGCTGTGCAGCACAGTCTTTCAGTACACGTCCAGGTATGTTGTCAGGGCCCGCAGCCTTTCGTGGGTTAATCCTGGATAGGGTCTTCCTTACGTCGACTGGAGAGAGACAGAGTACCTGGTCGTTTGGAGATGTGAGTAGTTTCTGTGCAGGTGTGTCGTTCTGTATCTCAAATCGTGAGTAGAAGTGGTTGAGTGCCTCTGGTAAAGATGTGTCATCATCACTGGCCTGTGGCAGGGGCTTGTAGTCAGTGATGGTCTGAATGGCTTGCCATAGGGTCCGAGTGTCTCTGCTGTCTGTGAAGTGATTGTTGATTTTTTTAGCATACTGATGTTTTGCCTTCTTGATGCCATGAGACAGATTGGTTCTTGCTGTTTTGAGGGCTGCTTTATCTCCTGATCTGAATGCTTCATCTCTGGTCTTTAGCAGCCCACGAACCTCTGCTGTCATCCATGGCTTCTGGTTGGCACGTGTGGTGATGGTTTTGGTGACTGTCACATCATCTATGCACTTTTTGATGTAAGCAGTCACAGTTTCGGTGTACTCCTGCAGGTCTGTGTGGTTGTTGTAGGTGGCCGCCTCTTTAAACATGTTCCAGTCTGTGTCCTGGAAGCAGTCCTGCAGTGCTGAGGTGGCATTGTCTGGCCATACTGTGATCTGCTTTTGAACCGGTTTGGTGAGTTTGAGAAGTGGGCTATATGCTGGGATTAGCATAACAGAGATGTGGTCTGAGTACCCGAGGTGGGGGCGGGGTTCGGCTTTGTATGCGTTCTTAACTGTTGTGTAAACAAAGTCCAGCGTGTTGTTTCCCCTTGTTGCAAAGTTCACATGTTGGTAGAACTTTGGCAAAACTGTCTTTAAGTTTGCGTGGTTGAAGTCACCGGCTATGATGAAAAAGCCGTCAGGGTTATTTGTTTGTTGTTCGCTGATGGCGCTGTACAGCTCGCGAAGCGCGTCCTTTGCGTTTGCACACGGAGGAATGTAAACCGCGACGATAACAATGGCCGTGAACTCCCGCGGCAGATAGAACGGTCGACACTTCACAAACATAAACTCCACCAGTGATGAACAGTGTTTTGTCACTACCGCAGCATTGTTACACCATTCTTTGTTGATATACACACACAAGCCACCCCCGCGAGTCTTACCAGACAGTGATGAATCTCTATCCGCTCGGTAGCAGGTTAGGCCGTGCAGCTGAATGGCGGAGTCCGGGATGTTGTCGTTTAGCCATGTTTCAGTGAAAACAAACACACAACAATCCCTTTCCTCATGCTGTGTAGATCGACTGAGTTGAATTAAGTCCAGTTTGTTTTCCAGAGAGCGAACGTTTGAGAGCATGAGTGTTGGAAGAGCCGGTCTTGTGGGGTTAGCCCTCAGCCTAGCTCGTATACCTCCGCGCTTACCGCGCTTCCGTCCTCTCTCACACCGCTTGCGACGCCGCCTTGTGCGGGTAGCGTCAGTAGGCGAGGCCGCGGTCTCGAGGTCCGGCTCCAGCAGTAAACAAAGGCCTCGTAGCTTCTCAGTAGCCGCCGGCGAGAGTTTGAGTTTGTATGTCTTGTCGATATCCAAAAGACTTTGGCGATCGTATATGTATCTCGGAGTGATCTCCCGATGAATTAACGGTAAATCGACACTATTTGGAGACGAACAGACGACATTAAAAGACATAAAAGCACCGTCTTTGGGACCTGGAGAGGCCGCAGCGTCTGACCGCGCCGCCATCATTCAGCTTATCAATGGTTAGTGTTGGTTTACATTGAGAGGTCACGGGGGCAGGATATGATGTTGTCAGCAACTAGATTATCTGCAGGATATGGACACTTAGTGATAACTGAGAGGGTATTAGTTTTGTTCCAAAACCTTGTGAGCTCATTGCCATCTACATAGACAACAACCTTATAAGCAGAGTTATAATAGCTACTAAAACTAAAAACTAGGGCTGCCAGGTGATTTTTTTAAATCTAATTAATAACACAATATGGTGATTATTAATCTAATTAATTGCAAATGAAGTAATTAAGCATCAAATAGACATTACAAAAAGCAGTTTTAGAAAGAAATATTTTGATAAATATAGAATTTATTTTCATAGAATTTATTTGTAGGCTACAACTGCCATTATTTATTTATTTATTAGTAGCTACATCTGAGTTGGTCTTTACATATATTTACAGACTGTTTGTTGCAGCTCAGTTTGTTGCAGTTGGCATGAATGCATTTACACTGAAATTACATGCAATTAAATAATGCCATGAGATTAATGATTATTTTAAATGGGTATTAAAGGGATAATTCACCCAAAAATGAAATTATTTACTCACCATCATGTTGTTCTGTGGAACATAAAATAAGAAAATTTGATAAATGTATTTTCTTTTTCATACAGTGGAAATGAATGGTAATCAAAACAGTTTGGTTACCAACATTCTTCAAAATATCTTCAAAAATGTGAAACTTTTTTTTCCCTGCTATTTGCCAAGGAAATATTTCTTATTGCCATTTAGTTTAACTTGAAAATAAGTAAAACAAAAACTAAAAAACTAAAATACAAACATTAAAAAAGTAAAAGAGTCAAAAACACAACAAAATTACTAAAAAAATAAAATAAAATATTAATAAAACTATAACAGTGTCTAATACTGTTTCTAAATTTGGGATGTTGAATCTTCAAGAATATAAATAAGGTGGTGCAAGGTCTGCAGTCTTGCAAATTGGCTTGCCTAAAATTTGGAAATATTATTTGATATATTCCTGCCATAATTGGTGTAAAACACCAAAGATGGCTGAAATCCTGTTCATTAAAATGGAAAATATTGCTGAGGGAAGGAACAAAGAGCTGCTACATCAGAGATGGACACTGTATCAAACTGCTGACATTTCAGTATCCATGCAATTGTTGAGTAAAGAGAATAGAGGCATGAATATGCAAATCAGAAGGGAGTGGCCATGCTGAGTTCAAAAATTCTGACCAGAATGTGCAGAGGACAGAGGTTTGGCTAAATGAAGGTCATGCATTGTTGCTGGATTGAGCGTTCGTTTGCTCACCCTGGAGAACTCGATTATTATTCACAGCGTTACTCGTAATAAATGCAGAAATCTGAAGGGCTGCTTTTTCATATCCCCTTTTCAGAAACGTTTGGTTAAAATGCCAGAAGAATGTCAAACTAATGTCAGCAATTAGAGCAAAGTCACAATTTGCATCAGCTGCCACATCCATCAAGTGAGAGAAAACTGTTTTGGAGAAGCCATTAGCCTTGTTAAAAAGTCAGGAAAGGCAGAGTGTTTGTTTTCAGAGGCTTTTTGTGCCACCATTTCTCTTTATTAATTATTATTAATTGTCCTAGCGAGATAATGACATAACTTATCATTTGAAGATAAGGCAGCAGTGACAGAGGGACTGAGCGCTCATCATCTCTCTGAATCTAATTACAGATATCTGCTCCACTAGGGACACAGACCTGCACAAAAAAAATCAAATCAGTTCCCTCTTTTAATCACCGGCCTTCCAGCATTGACTTAAATCTGGAGATTTATTTAATAATAACTACACTTTTATATTTTCATAACAAAATATGCGTGGTGCTTTTACAGAAATCATTGCCATGATGATAAGATCAGATGCCAGAACATTGCCATGTGGTTGCTACAGATGTTCAGATGTTTTTAGAACATTGCTATGTGGTTGCTAGGAAATTCTTTTTAGAGGTTTTTAGAATGTTGTTACAGTATATGGTTGCTAGAATGTTCATAGATGTTTTTAGAACGTTGTTATGTGGTTGCTATTATGTTCACTGATACTTTTAGAATGTTGTTACAGTATGTGGTTGCTAGGATGTTCATAGACAGTGCTGGGCAGATTACTTATAAATTGTAGTCTGTTACTGATTGCAGTAAAAATTGTAGTCAGTAATGTAATCCAGATGACTCATTTCATGTAATGTATTCTGACTACTTTGGGATTACTTTTAGATTACTCTTGACATAACTTGTTTATAGATTTAAATGGGTTTACTGTTATATAAAATAAGGGACAAATAAAATATATGACAATTGTCACAAGTCAGGTCTCTGTGGCTCTCTCCGATCACCATCGGAGGGCACCCTCACCCGAGTACTAACACTCTCATGGACTCCATTACCCACACACCCCGTACCTAGGACTAATCACCGCCAGGTGTTTCCCATCAGCCCCACTATATAAGCCACGCTCTCAGTCTCCTTCAACGCGAAGTCTTGTTTAGTCCCGTCTGACATTTCCGAGCGTTTACTTTGACTGTTATTCTGTGTATGATCCTGGACTACCTTGACCCTTGGGATTCTCCGCCGCCTGCCCCTTTGATTGTTGGTTCTGATTCTGACCTGATCCTAGCCTGCCGCCTGCCCCGACCCAAGCCTGGGATACGTTTATGATTCTGGTTCTCTGTGATATCCTAGACGCTGTTGATCGACCCCTGCCTGCTTTTGATACTGATCTTAATAAAACACTGCAAATGGATCCGACCGCCTCTGACTCCTCATTACAACAATAAACCAACATCAGAGAACATGCTAATGTGTTGTTAAATTATTGCAATATTAATTTTATATCTCAGGGGAACTTCAGGTAAATATTTTAGATCAAAGTGGTTTGACTGTCAAAAAAGTTTTGCAATCCCTGCATCACATGAACAAACATTAATAAACATGAAAACAACAACGATATGGTCAAAGTCTTCCAGGTTTAAAATATTTTGGTCAGTTATACATCAGTAGTGCTTAGTAATTTATTCATCTCATACATGGTGTAATTGACTGAGAGGTGCTTTTGTCCCCTAATTTAGATTCATGGTTTGCAAGTTAATTTAAATGGCCATTCTATATTGTGAATACTCGCTGTATTTAAAATGAATTTTTTAGAAAGTAATAAATACATTTAATAAATTTATTGCCATTATATGATTAATTTGTAATCAGGTAATCCATAAAAAAAGTAACTGTAATCTGATTATAAGCATTATAAAATATAGAATCTACATACTACATTTCTGTAATCTGATTACACAATCTGGATTACGCTACCTGGTCTCATAACGAAAACGTACCAGTGGGAACTTTTTCTCAAGATGCGAAATACGTACCAATAAGTACATATCACTGCAGTTTCCAATTAAAACTAGAGGCAGTAAAACATCAAGCACTTGTAATCGTTTGCGTATACAGTTATGATTACAGCTCCATATGTTTTGCTCTCCGGACTTAACAAGTTTGCTCTGTAGCTCAGCCGACACGGAATTGACCTTAAGATGTGGAATCCTTGAGTACGAATCCCGTGAAAAACATGATTTGCGATGAGAGATTGAAAAATAAGCTAAAACAGCATGATTGTGTTTTTACGTCACATTCACTTTTGTTCATACTATCAGGTAGGTTTAGGTGTAGTGCAGATGGTATGTTATTTTAAAACATCATGGAGCATTAGACTTATAACGCCACTCAACAGACATTTCAAGTCAGAACTACAGTGACACCTACAAAACCAACGTCACATAAAAAGTACTGTTCCGTGTAAAAATAAAACGAACACTTAGTGGACATTTCACATCGAATATGTCACGAAACGTACATGGCGGTACGTATTTTGCATCTTGCGAAAAACTTCCCACAGGTACGTTTTCGTCATGAGATCAGGTTGGGATTACAGGTAATCAGTTACTAACCAGCACTGTTCATGATGTATTTCAAATGTTAAATGGTTGCTAGGGTGTTCTGAGTGGTTTCTAGGTGATTGCAGCCAGTCTCTATGATTATCTGATCTATATATCTATATCTATATCTATCTATATATATATATATATATATATATATATATATATATATATGTGGCTTGAGTTCTTCTTAAAAATAAAAGTATATAGGGTTTTTAAGTTAAGCTAAAGAATTTAATATTAGAAGAAAAGCACAAAAGAAGGATAAAGCAAGATATCTGTGAAATGTTTTCTTAACTGTTTCTGTTCCTGATCTCCTGGGACAGGGCTGGAGATTTATGTGTTGAGTCGCTGAGGCGTAAGGCGTCTTCTTCCATTTCCAAATCCCAGACCTCCTGTCCCGGTTGATTGACTGCAGAAGGACAAACATCACTCATCTCCCATCCAGAATGAAAATTGGCTTCATGTTAATCCATTAAAATGCCAGAATCATTCTGTCAGCCCCACAAAAGCTAAATTATTAAAGCCCTGTGCTGATACAAACGCAAAACATTCATGCAGCGAATCAAAAGTGCTCTTCTGATATTGTGACCGTATCTGAAATTGTATTCAGCGATAGATGGCTTAGCTGGATATCAGATGAGTGCCAATGAAAAGTTCTGCTCTAACAGCTGCATTAGCATGATGCTCAGGTTGTGCGTGGCTCCTGTGGTGTGCCTGTGTGTGCATGCGGTAAGCAGGGAATGCTGGGTAATGTCACAGCTTTGGGACGGCTCCCCTGCGTCGAGGTCACTGGGCCGAAGTGAATCTGAACAGTCCAATTAGGATTTGCATAATAAAAGATTAACAGCCTCAAACGGAGGCCCATCTCCACAGGTGATGGCCTTTAGACATGCCAGCAGCACAATACACAACATACATGCATGCAGCCTAAATCCTGTACAAGTGTTCATGTTCAGTCTTCACATCAGTCCATGTTCATTATTATCATCCTAATGCTCAAACTACTTCCTTTGTGTCTGCATGAAATAATAGCTGAATCTCACAAGAAAATGCTAATGCGGAGTTATATTTCACTCTTAAACAAAAGAAAGGAATTACTGTGTAGTTAATTGTAATACTTCTGATTGATCAAATCACTCAGTGATGAACATATGAATGAAAGAATGAATGAATGAAACGTCAAAATGAAAAAAAAAATGTTTTTCATGAATAAAATATTTATAAAAAAAATGTTTTTCATGAATAAAATATTTATTTAAAAGTGTATGAATATAATATAATATAATATAATATAATATAATATAATATTTTTCCCCTATTTGATGGGTTTAAATTTGATCTGGATATGTTTTTGTTTTAAATAATTATATTTAAAACAATATTATGTCTAAAATAGTTTTTTAAAATAAGTAAATTAAATAATCTAAAGACTTTTTATTTTACAACATTATATATTTCTTTGTATTTTGTGGTGTAATGTGATTCACCATAAGTTACATTATAAAATGTTATTTGGTTTATAAAATATACATAAATATATTATATTATATTATATTATATTATATTATATTATATTATATTATAGAAAAATATAAATCATTTTTCTTTTTATTTTGGGGTGTAATGTGACCTGGGAATGTTGTGAGATTCAACTTAAGTTACACAATATAGCTTTTATTGTAGTCATAAAATATATTCATTTTAAAATATAATTAATAATATAAAATAAACCCATTACATTATTTTATTTTTAATAATAATATTTAAATTCAATATTATTTTTATATTATTCAATTCATTAAATAAATGCATTAAGTAATATAATTATATTAAATATAATATAGAAAATAAAATAACATATAATATAGAAAATATATACATTTATTTTTTTCTTTCTATTTTGGGGTTGTAATGTGACCTGGACATGTTTTTGTGAAATTCAAGTTGATTTAAAGCATTAGTTTGCATACATTTGCAGAGTGACTTTTCACTTGTTCTCTAATGAAATGATCCATGCAAAGAGGAAAGAATCATAGCAAAGGTCCTCGCCACTGAGGCCCCAGAGGATGCTGGGTAGTCTCTAACCCACTGACACACATCTTACACCCTCTGAACATCCATCTGCTTTTGAGACTCCGCTGGAGACACTAATGCCACAGTGCCAGCTCCTCTAAATCACAGGAGAGAGAAAGTGTGTGTGTGTGTGTGTGCACGCATGAGGATGCATCGCTCAACTAGCTTAATATTTACTTTCTCTGTTCCAGCCAGTCTGTATAAATTATTCAGCCTCACACACGCACTGTCTGCTTCCATGTTGTCACTGTTCCCCAATGTCACATAACAGGAGCTGTTAACATTCAGATGGAAATGAAAACATCTTCCTCTCTCATACTAATTCTGACTAGTTCACTACTAGCGTTCTCTCCACTGCAATGTGCATGTGTTCATCTCTAAATGGGTCATGCAATGAAAAAACAGATTTCTTGCTTTTTTGAGTTTGATGCACCATGCAGAGATACATAAACATAAAGAAGTCCTACATTTACATAAAGACGTCTTAAAGGTACATTAGCAAAAAAGCCGGAGAGTCAGATTGAAGGTGGACAGTGGTCAACGAAATGCTAAATTATGTTTTGATGCAAGTTTTAGAGCGTTAGTTTACCCAGAAATGAAAATTTGCTTAATATTTGCTCACCTTCAGCCCAATCAAGATGTAGATGAGTTTGTTTCTTCATCAGATTTGGAGAAATGTAGCATTGCATCACTTGCTCACCAATAGATCCTCTGCAGTGAATGGGTGCCGTCAGAATGAGTCCAAACAGCTGATAAAAACATCACAATAATCCACAAGTAATCTACACCACTCCAATCCATCAATTAACATCTTGTGAAGTGAAAAATGTTTTTTTAATAAAAAAAAATAAAGAATAAAATCCAGTTTTACCTTTAATCTGTCGCTTCTAGATAAAATATGAGTCCATAATCAATAATAATGCTTTCTCCAGTGATAAAGTTCCTCTCCTGTTGTCATCTTGCATCAAAATCCACCCACATATTTGTTCAGAACTGTTTCAGACAATTTTTTTACTTGTAAACAGTGCTTGATCTGCACATATTTCTCTCCTGATTCAGATGAGATGACTTTTAAACAGGAAAAAACAATATTATGGATAGAAGACAAAATAAAAGCAAAGGTTTGAAGTTAAAAATGTCTTGATGGATTTGTTTCTTACAAACACACAATTCTTCACTTCACAAGATGTTAACTGACGGACTGGAGTGTTGTGGATTACTTGTGGATTATTGTGATGTTTTTATCATCTGTTTGGACTCTTATTCTGACAGCACCCATTCACTGCAAAGATCCCTTAAGCACATTTAATATCTCACAAACATTGCTCAATGTTCATTTGTCAGATTCCTCACTATTTTCACTGGTAAAACAACCTAATTTTCTTTTAATTTTCATACCATAAATTCCTGTAGTTACACCACTGCTTGCTGAAATAATCAAGCTAATTATGATCCAATCTGCTGTCATTATGAACCGAATCTGCTCTCATTATCTTAGATTATCAGAGACTATGAATATACAGCCACCGGTGCATAAATTATGCAAATGTGTGGCTGTGGAGAGAATTGATTGGAACTAATTGATTAATGAGCAGCGCTAATCTCAGATAATGTGCTGTCAGTCAATGTGAGTTTAACGTCACAGTCACGAACAGACATAAACACCATCAGTCATTGACCCGCTTCTCCAGACCGACTCAATCACTGACACAGGTTCACATTATCGCAAAATTACATCTTCAGGAGTTGAATAAACCCAGCACTTTGATGGTAATGTGGCTGAGCGTCACTTTCTGAGTAGCAGGTGTCAGAGATGAGCATGGAGATGATCACATCGGATCAGACTAATAAAAGTAACAGGCTTTATGCCAGATGATGTATGATGATTTATACGCATACAGACACTCACTCGATTCATGTTCTCCTGCTCTCTATGACTTTCAAATTCAGACAGCCTCTCTCTCCATATAACGACAGTGATGGAAAATAGATTTTAAAGCTGAACTGAGGTGACATGAGTGATATTTCCCACAGAATAAAAGGTTTTCAAAGCCGTATTTACTTGAGAGATCATCCCTCTAAACATTCCTGGGTTTATTTCATCTATTTGGCTGAAGCTCATGAAAATATGCGCAGTTCATATTTCAACTCAAAATCAAAAGAAAAAAATAAATAAATTACAGTATGCATACATCAATATTAAAGTTAAAACAGTTATATAATATAATAGTTAAAACATATAAAATTATTTATATAAATTTGTATTGCGCGTTTCTAAACCCAAAGCACTACAGTGAAAAACAAATCTAATAATAATAATAATAATAATATGTATTATAATACATACAATTTTCAAGTTCAATTAAATTATTCATTTGAATTCAATTCAAGTTTATTTGTATAGCGCTTTTCACAATACAAATTGTTGCAAAGCAGCTTTACAGAAAATTTAAGTTTCTACATTATATATTAGTACTAGTACTAATGTATATAAAAATATATACTCAAAAATCAAAATAATATTTATAATATTACTTTTTCATGACAATTAAAGTGATATTAAAATTAACTTATAATGCATCTGGACATTTTACTGACTGACAAATTTCTTTGTGGTTAATCTCATTATTTAATTCTGATTTACAAATACTGTAATATATAAACTAAAGACAGTGCAACGAATGCTGATATGTAAATACTTTGCAGCTCAAATGATTTCATTACAGTAATGAGATTTTTTATTTTTTGCATTATACAGTAATGAGATTTAGCTGGAAAAATGTGCTTAATAGTCACAAAATATGTCACAGTACAAAAACAAATATTTATAGGTTTTATTTACCCCAATCAAAACATAATTTGAGTCTTTCTTTTGACTTTAGGGTGAAATATGACTCAGATATTTTACAATCAATATAACTAGGGTCTGATGGCCTTGTGAAAAAACAGTGACTCTCTCTCTCTCTCTCTCTCTCTCTCTCTCACACACACACACACACACACACACTCACACACACACACAGTGTTTCCAGTAGCAACTCTCTCTAAGCCCTGATGAATCATCGCAGTGGGCGACCAGAAGCCCATCCTCCCTCAGCAGCAGTTCTTGTTTTCTGTGTTTATTTGTCTTCATTCTAGCTGTACTTCCCATTTCTTTTCTTTTCTTTTCTTTTCTTTTCTTTTCAGTCCTTGTCTGAACTGATCATATTGACACGCCAACGACAAGCGCATATTCTCTCTGGTTCACCCAGCAACAAGCATCTCTGCTCTCAGACTCCGCTTATTAACCACTAAGACGACTTCAGCATCACGGCACCCCGGCTTTACCTAAGTAGCCTTTTATAGAGATGTGATGAGTGCACACAGGGCTTTCATTTCAACCTGAAAGGAACTCTGGGACGGCAAAGTCAAGGGGAGATGTTTCGGTTACTATGGCAATGGCAGGAAATGAATGGATCGTCTCGTTCTAAAGAACAGAGAGGCGAGCAGGAAATTTCCATTCGCAAGCAATTACGGCGATGGCTGAAACACGCCCAGGAGAGGCCGCGTAACCTCACTCCAGGAGAAAGCACTTTAACACGTCAACATGAATGCGGAAACCTCTTGTCCTCATTTCAAATTGAGCAGAAAATCACAGCTGATGGGAGGTTTAGGGGGTCATGTGATCACACTTCACTAACATCCCAATGTCAGTCTGTTTTCTTCTGATGTGCAGATCTAGTGCTTCTACCTGTTAAAAGTGCCCGAATTTGTTTACAATATTCTGATTAATGATATAAGGAGCTTGATGTTTCTTTTTCTTTATTGTTGCATTTCACAAACATTAGCAAGACATATCATAACCCCAACTACACATAACAATAACATACATGCAAAAAAAAAAAAATTACATAGTGTACATATGTAAGGCAGCTTTCCTTTATGTTAAATAAACAGTCAAATCAAATCAAATAAATAAACAGTGCTGGGTAGATTACTTGCAAATTGTCATATGTTACTGATTACAAATTACATAAAATTGTAGTTAGTAACTTAATCTATTTGATTATTCATCCATGTATTCTGACAACTTTTTGATTACTGTTGACCTAACTCATTTATCCCATAGATTTGAATAGGATTATTGTTTCTTATATTGATATATAAAAAAAGAGACTAACAAAATATATTGCATTAAATATCATATTAGAAGATTGTTTCCCAGATTGGGTTAGAGAACAAAGAAGAATTAGGGAGAATCAGTAAATTACGAATAATTTACTGATATATAATCATGTAATCCATTAAAAAGTAACTGTAATCTGATTATGAGTGTCACGCCATGGACTATTCTGTGTGTTTTGTTGAGTTTCCCATGTGCCTTTTTGATCCAGTTTTCTCCCGTGTTATGCCCATATTTGGTTTTTCCTGTTCCTGTCCTCATTGTGTTAATTTGAAGCCAGCTGTGTTTGATTAATTATCTCATTTACTCCTTGCATTTAAGCCCTGTGTTCCCCTGTGAGTCTGGCGTCTGCTGTTGTATGTCTTCCTGAGTTCCTGAGTGTTATTATGTGTTGTTTCATTAAAGACTATTGGTTTTGAGCAACTCCCGCGTCTCTTTGTTTCCTGGCTCCAAGTGTATCGTGACAGAACAGTGGACCTAAAACTGAAGGATGACTGCTTCTGAGGACAGACTGTGTGCTCTTCGGCAGGATGGTCGGAGGTTGGAGCGATATGTGGAGGAATTCTTGGAGCTTGCCAACTGCGTGAGCTGGCGTGACGCCGCACTAGGTGCGTGTTTTCTGTTGGGGCTTGACGACGAGACTATGCGCTGTGATCCTCCCGTGTGTGATTTTCTCCTGATCGAGCTGATTAATCTCATCCTTTATTTAAATGGTTCTGATTTTGAAGTAGAAGAAGTAAAGGCAAATTCAAAGTCTCATTGTCCAGCCCACTCTGGAACACGCCGTGTCTCCCCAGCTCACCCCATGCCCGGAACCCCCACATACTGCGCCAACGGCTCCGAATGCCTGCCCAAATAGAGGCGTCCTCGAGTTCTCCTAAGCTCCTCCCTCGTCCTCAGCCTAGAACCGCCAGCCGTTCTCAAGTAAAGTCCGCCGGCCGATCCCAAGTCAAGTCCCCCGGCCGCTCTGAAGTCAAGTCCCCCGCCCGCTCCGCAGTCAAGCCCGCCGGCTGCGGTTCCTTCAAGCCTGCCGGCCGCGGCTCACTCAAGCCTGGCGGCCGCTCCGAAGTCAAGTTCGCCGGCCTCTCCGAAGTCAAACCTGCTGGCCGCGGCTCACTCAAGCCCGCCGGCCGCTCCGAAGTCAAGGCCACCGGCCGCCGCTATGTCAAGGCCACTGGCTGGGGCTCAGTCAAGCCAAGTCGGTGTCGGCTCCAGCCCCTGAGTTCGGTCCAGAGCCCACTCCTTGAGAGCGCCCTCCAGAGCCCGCTCCTCGAATGCGCCCAGCCCCCGAGCTCACTCAAGTGTTGGCTCCAGCCCCAGAGCTCGCTTCAGGGCCGGCTCCAGCCCCTGACCAGAGCCTGAGCTCCCTGATCCGCCTTGGCTCCCTGGACTGCCTATCTCGCCATGGGGCCCTGAGCTTCCTGCTCCGCCATGGCTCCCCGAGCGGCCTGCTCCGCCATGGTGCCTGGATCTGGGGCTGCCTTGGAGGCATCCCGTCCCTTCCAAGCCTGTCCTGAGGGACATCCAAGGCACCCACCCTTCCACCCCTTTGATATCATATGGCGCAAGGATGCGCCTTCTGGAGGGGGGTGTCATGTCACGCCATGGACTATTCTGTGTGTTTTGTTGAGTTGTAAGACTATTGGTTTTGAGCAACTCCCATGTCTCCTCGTTCCCTGTCTCCAGGTGTATCATGACAATGAGCAGTTTCAAATGTAATATAATCTAATTACAAGTACTTTTTTGAATCTGATAATGCAGTCTGGATTACATGTAATCTGTAACTATTCAGCACTGTAATAAATAAATAAATAAATATAGTAATAGATGTTATATAGTTGTTCATTATAAAATCTGGATTCTTAAGCAAAACCAACTGAGAATCAATTGGTTGATTGTATGCTGGTCTTCCTCATTCTTTTGCTGTTGTGTATTTACTTATAGAGCGGCCAAACGTGTCCATCATTTCCTCCTTATCTGACCTCTGCGCAGCAGCTGGCCGTCCCGCAGTGGCACGTGTCTTGAGAAAGAGGTGATATGGTCTTGCACATCCCACTCATGCGAAGAGCCACAGAGCGGGTATTGTTTCATGCTGGCATGTGATTTCGACAATGACGCATGTTTGCCACCTCTGTTTGTCCACCCATTGAGCAGACTGTGTCTGAAAATGCCATCAAAAGTTTAATAAAGGGGGTTTTTGCAACAATGCCATAGAAGAAACATTTTGGTTCCTCAATGAACCTTTCAGTGAACATTTCTAAAAAGAACCCCTATTTTAAACATTTAAAAATCTAAAGAACCTTTTTACACTATAAAGAACTTTAAAAGATTCCATGGATTTTAAAGGTTCTTCAGAAGAACAATTTTGCAGAGTATGAGATATATGTGCACAGAGCACCAGCTGACATCCCTGCAGCCCAGATTCGCTGTCAAAGCTAGTGAAAGCTTAGATGAAGAAACCACAAAGCAACAGAGAAAGAGAGAAATGAACACATCGCACCCGCAAAGCAGTGGCGTGGCATGGCCAGAGCTTCAGAAGGGTCTCTGTGGCACAAATGCTTATACAGTGGGAACAATGAGCGCTCTGTGGACAGCTCTCAGCCGGTGCATTGTGTTCCATCTCTCTCTTGTGTTTCCCCGTCTCAGCAGGCTTCACTCTTCTGGGAGGAGGTCCGGCTCTCAGATGATCTCCAGGGGCTCCGATCTGAGGCTTGATAAGCATGTGACTTCTCAATTCTGTTTGACTGAACTGCTTGGATATCACCCAAGCGAGTGGCCTCTGATCGCCTCTAATACCCAGCAGGAGCCGTTATTTGAGAGAGAAGTTTAAGGCTGTCTGATCTGATGAGCTGGTTGAACACCGACCTTGCGGGATGTGAGTGCTGTTTCATCCAGAAACGTAATGCAAAAATAGTGCAATGAAACGGCTTCACATAATCAGAAGTTAGATCTGGACTAAGAAAACAAAACTAACAAAATCTAACTGGAGGCTGCGTGTGTAATGTAACATATACGTTTTAAAATACTCTGTAAAAAATAATATGATCAATAAGTCTATTGCAATATAGTTTTTTTTCATTACTCATTAAAATAATTTAAGCAGTTACAATGGTGTATGTTTATTTCTAACATTTCTAATCTTTTTAGTCTATCTGTTATTATGGCAGTTTATTGAACTGCAGTCATTGCTATTTCCTATTCTGTGATTTATGTTTGCTACTGTACAATTTCCCTCAGGAGATTAATGAAGAACCATCCCATTCTATCCTACAATAAACTGCTGATTTTCTTAAAAAAATAAAATAAAATAAATAAAAAAAACAGCACACCAAAAAAGCTTGCAATGCATAAACTGTTTACATGCGATTTTAAACTTATAGTTTCAGAAAGAATCATTCAAGAATGACTGATTTGTTAAGCAACTAAACAAGTGCTGATCTTTACGAGTGAGTCATTGAATTATTCATTTAACTCATTTATTCAAAAGCATTGACTCATTCATTAACAAAACAAGTAACTGTCTTTATGAGGGAATCATTGCTCATTCACAACTGATTCATTCAAAACACTGATTCATTATTAGACAATAGTCATTGAATCATTTATTCAAATGCGTCATTCAAAAATACTGATTCATTCATCAACAAAAGAAGTAGAATACTGTATAAGTAGGAAAATTACTGATTCATTAAGGAACAAAATAATGCTGGTCTTCATGAGCAAGTCATTGAATAATTCATTGAACTGATTCATTCCAAAACAGTTGACTGGCTGAATTAGGAATGGAAAACTAACATTTACATTACATTTACATTTAGTCATTTAGCAGACGCTTTTATCTAAAGCGACTTACAAATGAGGACAACAGAAACAATCAATTGTAGTATTAAAACAACTAAAACTGATCCAAAACTAAAAGATAAAACTTTATAAAAACTATATATACACGCACATTAAAAAAAATAATGAAATAAAAATGACAAATGCATAAAACTAAATTTCTAAACTTAACATTTAAATGAAAACAAAATAAAGCTACAAACAATTCAAAATATTAAGAGAACAAAAGAAATGAGTATAATAATGATTCTAACATAACACTAAGCCAAACACCAAAAACAACTACGTGTGTATGCGCACACACACACACACACACACACATCCATAAATTCAATATTATTCATTTCCATTTAGTTTGTTGAAGTACTAAAATAACTCAAATGAAATAAAACTAAAACTTAATAAATAACATATACAGACATAATAAAAAAACTAATAAAATGACAAACATTACTACAACTGTAAAATTAAAATAGATAACATATACAAATCAAACTACATTAGTTTAACAGTAATCCATAATTCATAATCCTGTCATAATTCATAATCCTGTCTTTATGATTCATTCAAAAACACTGATACATTAAGGAGCAAAACAAATGCCTTTGAATGATTCAATGACTTGTTCATAAACATTCAACCATTCGTTCAAAAACTCTGACTCATTCATTGACAAAACAAGTAACTGTCTTTCTGTGAGTCATTCACAACTGATTCATTTGAAAATACTGATTCATTAAGGAACGAAACAAGTGTCTGTCTTTATGAATGAGTCATTGAATCATTAATCCAACTGATTTGTTTGAATTCGGAAGAGCAAACTAGTATTCTTCTCTTACTCTTACTATTTGTGTCATATAAAGATATAGCAGAATTAGTAAAAATAGTATGGTAGTATTTTGCCTGTCTTTCAGAGTGAGTCACTGAACCATTCACTTTAATGTTTCATTTAAAAATACCCATCCATTTTAACACCAGAGCATGTTATAAAAATCTCAAAGAAAGCTCAACATAATGTTGCAGGCCTTTAAATTGATTAAAATTTTCTTAAAGGTCTTTCACAGCCAACCTCTAACCTGAAGACTAACACACACACACACACACGCACACACACACACTCACACACACTCACTCACAGATGTGTTTACAGCATCAAACCAATGTCACCCCTGGGGCGGTTTTCTTGGAAGCGGCTTAAGGCTAGAGAGGGCGGTAGAGGAAGCATGTGTGTGCGTGTCGCAGTGTGTTTGTGCGAACGTGTGTGTTGTGAGTTAGTGTCAGCAGGCTAATTCATCACAGGGGGCTTTAAATGGAGTCTCCATTACCATCTGCTTTCCTCCAGACTGACTCTCTCCTGCTCTGCACAACAGATATCGGGTCAGAGCGTCTACAAGGAGAATCCTTATTAAAAATGAATCAGCAGGATTTTTCTCTAGCTCGGCACTAGAACCTGAAACAGCACCAAACTGATCTCAATCTCAGGTATGCTGAATTCTCAACAATTAGAATAATCCATGAGAAGGGAGAAAACAAAAAGTGGGTGAAAATGAGGACAGCTTTCTGTAGATAAGAGACCCAGGAGATTGCAAACGTACAGGTGCTGAGCTGAAACTTATTCAAGAGCTTCTCGTCGCAAGACAATGAGCACACACTCACAATGCCACCGAAACGGGTTCATTATATCACCAGACATCACAAAGAACATGA
Organism: Spinibarbus caldwelli; assembly: GCA_039654775.1. NCBI lineage: Eukaryota > Metazoa > Chordata > Actinopteri > Cypriniformes > Cyprinidae > Spinibarbus > Spinibarbus caldwelli. The sequence continues at coordinate 3,901,883 of CM077229.1, read as the reverse complement.
AAGACTGTGAAACTAAAAGTCTTGATTTTAAAAGAGATGTGAAACACAATGGGAACTATATTTAGAGTCCTTGATAAACCAGTAATGCATATCGTCAACCACTTTCAAAGGCTGTCTTGGAAACTGCCGCATGAATAAGAAAAAATGAAAAAAGTTGGGTGTAATTTTAGCGCTTTTAGCCGCACAGCAGTTTCTTTGGTGCAAGAAATGTCAGGCGAACTGTACTCCAGGCCAAAGCGGTTCATTGTGCTGACATTTGCCAGAATCTGAGACATTCTGTGACATTTCTGTTCAGAGATACACTGTCAGTCAGTGTTGAAAATATCCTGCTCTGGAAACACTCGGGACCAACTTTCACAGGCTGTAAGTAACGAACACAGACTCAGGTCGTGATCCTGAAGGATTAATGGATTAGAAACCACTTATCTTAACGACTTAGCAAAACGAAGTAGCATCCAATGTCATGTCAGGCACAGTTCACGTTAGTAATTTTTTGCGAGTGGTGTTTGCTTGTGCAGAACTTGCTGTCATGATGCTAGGGAGTTGTGGGTGGTTGCCATGGCAATGCAGTGCCGTATCTAAGGTGCTCTGAGTCATTGTAACAGACTGCTATGTGGTACTGTGGGTGGATGCTTTGGCCCGAGCCACAAGAACCCACCTCTAGAATTTATGATGTTCTTGCCTATATGGTTTTATCATTATTTTTGTGAAGAAAATTCTGTCCTTAAAGGAATAATTTTACCCCAAAATTAAAATTTACTCACCCTCAGGTCATCCACGATGTAGATGAGTTTGCTTCTTCATCAGATTTAGAGAAATGTAGCATCAGAATGAGAGTCAGAATGAGAGTCCAAACTGCTGATATAAACATCACAATGACCCACAGTGTAATCCACACCACTCCAGTCCATCAATTAATGTCTTTTGAAGCCAAAAGCTGCTCTAAAAAGAATAAAAATCAATGTACCTGATGAAAAATAACTGTAAATTTCTTTAAAAGTTTGTATAGCCTCTCTTCAAACATCTGTAAAATGCAAATAATGGTGAACACGTCAAAGTCATTATCATTAATGGGACAGAGACATAAAATATATAGTTCTATACTAAGCAAAATATTAAAATCATCCAATAAGTGAAACAAATAACATTAAATACACATTCATGTTATTGGAATAAATGTCAAAACAGCAGAATATGAAGCAATACATTAACTAAAAAGAATAAAAATCAGCAAACTGACAAACACTCCTTTAAATATTTGTATGGTCACCCTTTTACAAGTGTAAAATGCAAGGAAAGGTGAACATGTCAAACTGAATTACAATGATTAATGAGACAGAGAAATAAAATAGAGTCTTATACAGAACTAAACATTAAAATTGTCCAATAATTGAGGCACATTATACCAAATACATATAGAAAAGTAGAAAAGCAAAAATGACTTTAAAAGCAAAGATAATGCAGCTAGATGAAACCCTATCTTGAAAAAGGGAAGAGGTGGAGCCAACACAGGAAATGATTAGCGGCACACTGTAAGGGGTCAGGTAATTAAAGGAGCAGACATATATGTACATATAAAGTATAGTATATTCAGATATATTTTGTGTGATTTTAACCAAAAGAAAAAAAATGTGCAAGTACACCTTGCAAAACTACAAGCTATAATTTACAGTACTTAAACTACAATATCAACAAAAAGTAATTAACATCATTAAAGCTATGTAAGGGGACAGTATATTTGAAATAATCACCAGATTATATCATTTTAAATATTTATAAAACTTAACTACCAAAATTTACAGTTGGAAAAAGTAATAAAACTAAAATTCACTGTAGTGAAAACAGTGATTAACGTTCATTTTTATTTACCTTGTAGCAGTAAACTGATGCACAGGATATTCTGTGAACATTACTGACTGATGATTAATGATATTATTGAATATGAATTGGCAAACCTATTTTTTAACCATCTGGATGAACTGATTCATTACTAGCACATTCTAAGAGAGAGTGATTATTGGCTTAGTTTGTGCTGTTGTAAATAAATAAATAAATACATATATACAACAGCAGTAGGCCTTTGCCATTTGTTGGAGAAATTAGCTTGCTACTGGAAAAGTGACACTATTTTTAAAACAGCTGCACCACTGTCATGCAATTGAAAAATGTATTTAGTAGCCTTACTACTTTTAGTTTAGTTGCTCCCCAAACATCAGCTGAACAATGCTGGTGCGTGTGAATGTACTGCGGGTTATACAAACTGCGGCTGTCATGACACAGGCTGGTGGGATGCGTCTGCAGGGAGTGGGAACTTTAAAAAGACTGCCTTTAAAACCACACAGTGATGCGAAGCAACAAGCTGTCAAGGTGGCCCACTGTCATTTACTCCACTGGATGTGATGCGTTTTCACATCGCATTCCTCTTTCTCAGGCTCAGGGCGATGAGGGAGTCGCTTTCGTCACTGATAGTGACTCGCATATCCATTGCTGCCCCGAAGGCTTCGGGACCGCCGTGACAATGCCATTAGTTTTCCATCAGCTCTCTTATCTGGAGGTATTTTCTGCCGCAGTGGGCTGAGAAATGGCCAAACATCCATGTCATTTAAAGAGGAGGATTACGATACCTGCGTTACTCACAAAACCACACCGATGAGCCTTAGCCAACAGATGAGGGCCATAAACTCTTCACGTCTATCAAACGCAATCAATATCTCATTGTTTGGGAGCTTAATGTGGCACAGCCGCATGTGTAAAGCAAGCCTTCCAGCTGTATTACAGATTACCGAATTAAGGCCGAGCATCAGGTCTGGATTTGAGCCAGTCTGCCATGAGCATGAATTAATGTTCTTCAGATGCAGATGAAACAAACTTTGGCTGCTACTGCTCTGAGAAAATGGTTTTGTGCCATTACATTGGCAACGTGCATTCGGAGTTGCGGCAGCGATGGAGAAAGAGAGTAGCCGGCCTTCGCTGTCAGTAGCGGGTAATTGCGGTGAATGATTACTGTACATTGCCTGATGCAATTAGCAGCACGGTGTGAAAAACGCACTGAATATGTGTCTGATTCAAAGGCATCAAATTATTTCAAATGGAAATTTTTGCTCTTTAATGCAATCAGGGTGCATTAGTCTTGTGTGCCAAGACAAGCATCAAGTTGAGCATTTCTGTAGCTCAAACAGTAGAGTATTGTGCTCGCAACACTGATGTCATGGGTTTGATTCTCAAGAAATGCATGAACTAATAAATGCAATTTAAGTGGCTTTGGATAAAAATGTCTACCAAAATGCATAAATGCAATGCAAACTGCAAGAAACTATTAAACTAGAAATCATTAATACTAGAAATTAGAAATACACTGCAAAAAGTAATTGTCCTAGTTAGTATTTTGTCTTGTTTTCTATATACTAAAAGATAATTTAAAAAATGAAAAAAATTTCAATCATAAAATTGCTAGTAAATTGCACAAATACTTACAGTACAATAAAACAGCAAATAAAATATTGAATTAAATGCGAAATTTTAAAGTAGAAAGACTTTATTGTTTATTGTATTTTCTTAAATGTACTCTTAGAAGTTTTATTTACAACTTAAAAATATATATTTTACAGTATACAAATATCTAAACATTCAAGATACATTCCCCGCCAGCGTTTTTTAAAAAAGTTGCCAGCCACCGCCAGCATTTTTGATGATTTTCACCTAAATTTGACGGCCCTCAGAATATTTTTTGCTATGAATATAAGAACATATTATATATCAAAATAAAGAACCAAGCCTCTGCTTTTAAACAAAATACAACATTTTGGACAAAAAACTGAGAAAAATGCATTTTTATCAAAGTAGTGCATTTTCAAGCAAAATACATTCAGATGTCATATTCTTTCACGTGTAAATAATTATATTAATAATTGAAATTGCATTCAATAAACAGAACAAACAGACACACATGCACAAACATATACATACATATGATTATATACACACACACACACACACACACAGGCTACATACAGTGGGTACGGAAAGTATTCAGACCCCCTTCACTTTTTTCAATTTTGTTATGTTGCAGCCTGATACTACAATTGTTTAAATTCATTTTTTTTCTCATTAATCTACACTCTGTACCTCATAATGATGAAGTGAAAACAGAATTTTAGAAATGTCTGTAAATTTATTAAAAAGAAAAAACTGAAATATCACATTTACATAAGTATTCAGACCCTTTGCAACAACACTTGAAATTTTGCTCAGGTGCCTCCCATGTCTCTTGATCATTGCAGAGATGTTTCTACACCTTGATTGGAGTCCGCCTGTGGTAAATTAAATTGATTGGACATGATTTGGAAAGGCACACACCTCTCTGTAAAAGGCCTCACAGCTGATAATGCATATCAGAGCGAAAACCAAGCCACGAGGTCAAAGGAACTGCCTGCAGAGCTCAGACACAGGATTGTATTGAGGCACAGATCTGAGGAAGGCTACAAAAAAAATTCTGCTGCAGTGAAGGTTCCCAAGAGCACAGTGGCTTCCATAATTCTCAAATGGAAGAAGTTTGGCACAACCAGGACTCTTCCAAGAGCTGGTCCCCAGCCAAACTGAGCAATTGATGGAGAAGGGGCTTGTCTAGACTGGTGACCAAGAACCTGGTGGTCACTCTAGTTGAGCTCCATGATCATATATGCAGATGGGAGAAGCCTACAGAAGGACAAACATCACTGCAACACTCCACCGATCTGGGCTTTATGGGAGTGTGGCCAAACTCAATCCTCTCCTCAGTGAAGACACATGAAAACACACTTGGAATTTGCAATAAAGCACCTAAAGGACCCTCAGACTCTGAGAAACAAGATTACCTGGTCTGATGAACCTCAATTCTAAGCATCATGTTTGAAGGAAACCGGCTCTTCTCATCACCTGCAGAGTACCATCCCAAAAGTAAAGTGTGGTGGTAGCAGCCTCATGCTGTTGGGCTGTTTTTCAGCGGCAGGGACTGAGGAACTCATCAGAGTAGAAGAAAAGCTCAATGCACCAAAATATTGAGATAGCCTTAATGAAAACCCAGTCCAGGGCATTCAAAACCTCAGACTGGGCCGAAGGTTCACCTTCTAACATGACAATGACCCTAAGCACACAGCCAAGGCAACACAGGAGTGGCTTAGGGACAACTCTGTGAATGTCCTAGAGTGACCCAGCCAGAGCCCTGACTTAAACCCTATCGAACATCTCTGGAGAGACCTGAAAAAGGCTGTCAACAGACGGTTCCCATCCAACCTGACTGAGCTTGAGAGGATTTGCAAAGAAGAATGGCAGAAATTCCCCCAATCCAGTTGTGCAAAGCTTGTTGCGTCATACCCAAAAAGACTCGAGGCTGTAATTGCTGCCAAAGGTGCTTCAACTAAGTACTGAGTAAAGGGTCTGAATACTTATGTAAATGTGATATTTCAGTTTTTTCTTTTTAATAAATTTACAAACATTTCTAAAATTCTGTTTTCACTTTGTCATTATAAAGGACAGAGTGTAGAGTAATGAGAAAAAAAAAGAATTTAAACAATTGTAGTATCAGACTGCAACATAACAAAATTGAAAAAAGTGAAGGGGGTCTGAATACTTTCCGTACCCACTGTACATACATATGCATACATATACTGTACACGCACACACACACACACACATAGAGAGAGAGAGATAGATAGATAGATATAGATCTATATATACATCGCGTGCACACACACACACACAAACATATACATATGATTATACACACACACACACACACAGGCTACATACATACATATGCATACATATACTGTACACGCACACACACATACAGAGAAAGAGAGAGAGAGAGAGAGAGAGAGAGAGAGAGAGAGAGAGAGAGAGAAATAGATAGATAGATATAGATCTATATATAGATCGCGCGCACACACACACACACACACACACACACACACACACCTATTCAGATCGACGGGTTATCGGTTACAACTAGAGATGTTTCTGTGTCTGTAAAGGCATCTCTCTCACTGACTACTTCGTCCGATCAGATTCAAAATGGTCAAAACATGATCTAGATACAGGTGCATCTCAATAAATTAGAATGTCATTGAAAAGTTCATTTATTTCAGTAATTCAACTCAAATTGTGAAACACAGACTGAAGTAGTTTAAGTCTTTGGTTCTTTTAATTGTGATGATTTTGGCTCACATTTAACAAAAACCCACCAATTCACTATCTCAACAAATTAGAATATGGTGACATGCCAATCAGCTAATCAACTCAAAACACCTGCAAAGGTTTCCTGAGCCTTCAAAATGGTCTCTCAGTTTGGTTCACTAGGCTACACAATCATGGGGAAGACTGCTGATCTGACAGTTGTCCAGAAGACAATCATTGACACCCTACACAAGGAGGGTAAGCCACAAACATTCATTGCCAAAGAAGCTGGCTGTTCACAGAGTGCTGTATCCAAGCATGTTAACAGAAAGTTGAGTGGAAGGAAAAAGTGTGGAAGAAAAAGATGCACAACCAACCGAGAGAACCGCAGCCTTATGAGGATTGTCAAGAAAACTCGATTCAAGAATTTGGGTGAACTTCACAAGGAATGGACTGAGTCTGGGGTCAAGGCATCAAGAGCCACCACACACAGACGTGTCAAGGAATTTGGCTACAGTTGTCGTTTTCCTCTTGTTAAGCCACTCCTGAACCACAGACAACGTCAGAGGCGTCTTACCTGGGCTAAGGAGAAGAAGAACTGGACTGTTGCCCAGTGGTCCAAAGTCCTCTTTTCAGATGAGAGCAAGTTTTGTATTTCATTTTGAAACCAAGGTCCTAGAGTCTGGAGGAAGGGTGGAGAAGCTCATAGCCCAAGTTGCTTGAAGTCCAGTGTTAAGTTTCCACAGTCTGTGATGATTTGGGGTGCAATGTCATCTGCTGGTGTTGGTCCATTGTGTTTTTTGAAAACCAAAGTCACTGTACCCGTTTACCAAGAAATTTTGGAGCACTTCATGCTTCCTTCTGCTGACCAGCTTTTTAAAGATGCTGATTTCATTTTCCAGCAGGATTTGGCACCTGCCCACACTGCCAAAAGCACCAAAAGTTGGTTAAATGACCATGGTGTTGGTGTGCTTGACTGGCCAGCAAACTCACCAGACTTGAACCCCATAGAGAATCTATGAGATATTGTCAAGAGGAAAATGAGAAACAAGAGACCAAAAAATGCAGATGAGCTGAAGGCCACTGTCAAAGAAACCTGGGCTTCCATACCACCTCAGCAGTGCCACAAACTGATCACCTTCATGCCACGCCGAATTGAGGCAGTTATTAAAGCAAAAGGAGCCCCTACCAAGTATTGAGTACATATACAGTAAATGAACATACTTTCCAGAAGGCCAACAATTCACTAAAAATGTTTTTTTTTTTTATTGGTTTTATGAAGTATTCTAATTTGTTGAATTGGTGGGTTTTTGTTAAATGTGAGCCAAAATCATCACAATTAAAAGAACCAAAGACTTAAACTACTCCAGTCTGTGTGCACTGAATTTATTTAATACACGAATTTCACAATTTGAGTTGAATTACTGAAATGAACTTTTCCACGACATTCTAATTTATTGAGATGCACCTGTATATGATCTATACGTATATGATCTACATTATCTATGATCCTTCCGTTTATGCCGATCGTCTTCTATTCGCACCCTAAAGACCCGGAAGTCCCGTAACTCATTCAGGACATGCGCTAGGGCTTTCCTTACCGTAATACACCTAGAACACGGATTGACGTAAAAACTCATCGATGGCGGGGAGGCGTTGGCTCTTAATTGACGAGATATCTCGTCAATGGCGGGGAAAGAGTTAAGAAGCAAAATAACTTAAACCTTGTTTTTTGAAAAATGTATCTTGTTTTCTCAAAATTTAGTTTTCTCATAATTGAGTGAGTTTATTCTTAAAACGATAAAACAATCTGCCAGTCGAGTATGACAAATAAACTTTATTAAATAGTAAAAACAGATTATTTTTCTTACCCTATTGGCAGATACTTTTTCTTGTTTTAAGCAAAAGCTTATGTAATGTTGCTTCTAAAGTAAATATATCTTGATTTAAGGATGTTCATGTATTTGTACTGGAAAACAAGACAAAAATAGTAAGTAAGAAAATCATTTTAGCACTGCAATAGTTTCGAGTTTCTTGAAATTTGCATTGCATTTATGCATGATAAATATCTGCCGACAAAGTAAGAAAAATAAACTTAATTCAAAGATTATTTTTCTTAGTCTATTGGCAGATATTTTTCTAATTTTAAGCAAAAACTTACTTAAATTTGATACTTAATTGTTTTCTAGAAAACAAGACTTAATATGAAATTTTGCTTCAAGTAAATGTATCTTGATTCAAGAATATTTAGATATTTTACTGAAAAACAAGACACAAATACTGAGGAAGAAAATAATTTTTTGCAGTGTACACTTTTATCCTACAGAATTTGTGCTGCAGATGTGAATGATGCCTCAAATTGTACAGTTTGTTGCGGAGAGATGTGTTAATGCTATGCTTGAATTAATAATGCGCACAAAATCCTTTAAAATATCAGCAAAGCAGGAAAAAACACCCACAGAATCATACAGGCGACTTTTGCATAGGCAAACGCAACTCACGTCTTCCTTACAACATGTCAAAATCAAGTTAATGTGATCAGCATTTTAAACTTAAAGCGAAGAAACAATGTCATAAATGTTAATTTAAACAGACAGCACAAAACGATCCCCCGAGGCTGATACCAAACACTGTGACCTCCAGGGCAAGGAGTCTGTCAATCGTGTTAAACCCCGCCCACGTCTTCTGTAGTCGCCATGGCGATTCCCACTGCTCATTAGGGCTACTCAGTTAAAGAGAGAGCAGCAGGTGTTTCCTCAGGAGCCGTCCAGAGTCTGATTATCCCAACCTTTCCCGGCAGAAAGACATGAGGAGGGAGGGCCTGCGGAGATGGAGCCGTATCCGACAGAGAGGAACCACACAACACACGCCCTAATCCTCACACACTCCACAGGAACACAGAAGCCTGGAAGATCACAAGATAAACTGGCACCTGCTTCACAAACAACAGAAGCACACCTAAGAGCCAAAGACAAGAATAGCCATCAGGGTATTATGAACGTCACATAGTCAAGCCACAGATGTCTGACTAATCTACAGCATGCAGTTGGTTTAAAAAAAGCTTTTGCATTGCTTTAGTCCTTTAAAGGAACAGTTCAGCTAAAAATGAAGATTTGCTGAAAATGTGTTCACCCTCAAGCCATCCCAGATATAGATGAGTTTGTTTCTTCATCAGAACAGATTTGGAGAAATGTAGCATTACATCATTTGCTCACCAATGGATCCTCTGCAGTGAATGGGTGCCGTCAGAATGAGAGTCCAAACAGCTGAAAAAAACATCATAATAATCCACAAGTAATCCACACCACTCCAGTCCAACAATTAACATCTTGTGAAATGAAAAGCTGCATTTTTGTAGAAAACAAATCTATCATTAAGGCGTTTTAACTTTAAACTGCTGCTTCTGGACAAAATATGAGTACATAATCTATAATAATACATCCTTCAGTAAAAAAAGTACATCTTCTGTTGTCCTCTCACATCACAATCCACACAAATGTTTTGAACTGTTTTTGCTTGTAAACGGTGCTTGATCTGTGTAGATTTCTCTTTTGATTCAGACGAGATGACTATTTCAGTGGCGAGCCTATATTATGGATTATGGACTCATATTTTAGCCAGAAGTGTTTGAAGTTTAAAAAGTCATAATGATGGATTTGTTTGTTACAAACACAGCTTTTTTGGCTTCACAACATGTTAACTGATGGACTGGAGTGGTGTGGATTACTTGTGGATTATTGTGATGTTTTTATCAGCTGTTTGAACTCAAATTCTGACGGCACCCATTCACTGCAGAGGATCTATTGGTCAGCAAGTGATGGAATGCCACATTTCTCCAAACCTGATGAAAAAACAAACTCATCTTTGATGGCCTGAGGGTGAATACATTTTCAGCAAATTTAAATTTTTGGGTGAACTATTCCTTTAATACAACTGATGATTGATTGTTTCTACTTTACAGTACATTTTCACATCCTTATCATATATAATATTTCATGTTTAAATTTACATAGTTTCAAAGTGCATTTTTAATTATACTTGCATATGACACAAAACTATTTGCTTGTCTCTTTTTTTATCTCAGAAAATGGGTTTTATATTAAGATTGATTTATTCAATCTGTTGGTAAACTTGGCAAAAGAGCAAACATCGTACCCTCTACTATCTCTTTCATCCGGATCTCCAGCCATGAGAGAAAGGTGTCGGCTGAATTGTGCCAAAAACCATAGAGGTTAATGGCAATGAGCCATTCTTACAATAACAAAGAAACACTAATCAGAAAGAATTGATGTATGGAAAACACCCACGGATTCATCCTGCAAGATTAAGAGGGAGGGAATGACATAAACTAGACCAACCTACATCCTCATTAACCTAGATGAGCCATGGAGGAGAAAAATGGCTCTTGAAGGATGACTACTGCATTTTTTTATTCCACCTATTCCAGTGGAAACCGTGGTGCTCTTAAACTGGAGCTGCTCTGCAGCCATTCAAGCATTCAGTTCCAGCACTGACCCAGAAATGAAGACAATCATAAAAGAAGAGCCACTCGTTCCCTCAGGAGGACTTTTGTAGGGTCACTATGACACAGACTGAAGAATAATCAAGCACAGTTCTGCAGTGGATAAAATGGCCATAAGGAGCACTGGGCCTTTTCACAGTGGACGGTCTGTTAGAACCAAAGTTATACAGCACATATATAGAAATATTTAATAAAATCTTATTCAGTAATTTAATAATAATGTAGTTTACAATTTAAATTATTTATCATTATCAATTTTTTTATATGTAACATAATAATAATAATAATAATAATAATAATAATAATAATAATAATAATAATATTTATTTATTTAAATTTTATGAAGTTTTATTTTATTTTTTTAATTTTGGGGTGAAATGTTCCAGACATTTATGAAATAGTTTTTCGGTCATTGCTTTACCTTTTGTAGTAAATAAATATATTTGAAAAATAATTAAATAATTATGTTTTGTCTTATCAATGCTAATTAAAGAGAGAGAAAAGATGAAAAATAAAAATATATATATTTGTGGGTGAAATGTATTATTATTATTATTATTATTATTATTATTATTATTGTTGTTGTTGTTGATGTTGTTATTTGGGAGTAAAATATGTTCCGGACATTTCTTGAAAGTTTTTGTTCATTGATTTGCCTTTTATAGTAAACAGATATATTTTTTGCTTTATCAAAGCAATTTAAGAAAGAGAAAATTATAAATTTTGGTTGTTTTACTTTTTTCTTTTTTTTTTTTTTTTTTTTAGTAAATATATTTTATTTGTAGCACACATATTTTTTCATTAAAGAATCATGTTTTGTAAAGCAAATGATTAGATGGAAAAATGTCTTTCATAACATTTGGCATGCATGCATATCTCTTTAAGCCATCGAGAAAGTTTCTGACAAACTAGCGCCAAATATCTTCAGTACATTCACAGATTTTGTGGAGGTTTCGATTCACTGGATCAGATCCTGTTTGAGCCCTTATAAATAAACATGGGAAAACTGGCTCCCTCCTCCACACAGCTCCACATGCCAGAACCTACACAATCAAGGAATCGGTGAAATATTCATTTCTTTCACTTCAACAATTATTTGTTTGTGCTGTTGAATTATACATTTCCTCACTATGAAGTTGGACACTGGTGTTTCTGTTCTTTAAAACTGGCTTTGAACATGTCTATAAAAATTTATGAATCAATCCTGATCAGTGATGGAGAACTTCATGTCCAATGAAAGGTGACCTAACACAACCTAATTTAAACAAGTAAAGCAGTATTTAATACAAGTTCAGTTCTATGGTTTGAAAAAAAAAAAGAAAAAAAAAAAATCATGTTTATAGTAAAGATCTTACAATAGAATGTTTAGTATGTTACAGCGCTTATATTAATTCTTCCATTAAAAAAATGTGTTATATCATCTGTGTCAAAATCATAATTTGAGTGGTGGACTACTGTTCCAGGAATAGTATTGTTATTAGTAACTAAAAGTACAAATAAAATCATGCTTGTTAACTGAAGCTTAAATAAAATAAAACAAAAATATTAGATGAAAAAGAAGGCAACTTGGCAACTAACTGAAACTTGGAATTGAACTACAATTTTTTAAAATTTAAAATTTTAAAAAATATTTAAAATCCCCCAAAACCTAATAAAAATGACAGAAGCACATAACAAAATTACTTAAAATAAAATTAAAAAGGAAATTGTGAATAAACATTATAATAGCATATAATGGAATTAATGGAAATTAGGAATGGTGCTTTGGCAGCTAACTGAAAGTTATATAGTACTAAAAAAAATAAAAAATAAATAATAATAATAATAATAATAATAAAGTTTACAACAAAAAATAATGAAATAAATTTAAATCAAAATCAAACCTATAAAGAAATATAACAAAAAATAAATAGAAATTGTAAAAAATAAAAATGAAAAAGTAAACGTAAAATTCAAATTGAAAATATAAAATAAAAACTAATTCAAAATATTAATAAATAGTATGATAATAGTATATAAATAATAGAGCTCCGGAGGTTGACGTCACACAATCTAAACTCCCCCATCTTGGCAGGCAATTAGGAGAGCGCCAGAGCGGCTGTAGCCTTGGTATCGACAGTGGTCGAACAATAATTTAAAAACCAGACTGTTTAGACCTTACAAACCCTACTATTTCAATAGCTGCTGTGCGCCAGGATGCCAGAACAGGCGGGGGAAAGCAAAGGACAAATCATTTTATCGTATTTCTAAGGATCCCGATAGACGATGAAAATGGTTCACTGCAATAAAACGCTAACAAATAAACGCTAAAATGCTAGCCAACACAACTAATTGGCAACTAATGACACCTCATTTGGATATTTTCATGTCTGGGAAAAAATTGTGATTAAACGGGTTAAGATTTCATGACTTTTATGATGTCTACTGTACTCACAGTGATATAGCTATGCTGACTACCTACAAGGACAGCTAGAGTCGATTACGTTAGCTAACAACACAGTTGACTTACCCTTCCAATAACGACAAAGCAGGTTTTAGCCAACAACAATATTTAATGTATCTGCATTACTGTAAGGGTTGGTTTACGGTTGGGGTAGGTGTAGACGTTAATAAACCATAATTTTACAGGTAGCATTTTCCATTGTCAAATTGACATTGTAAGATAGCACAAATCAACAGAACACCGGCAGACTCCAAAGTTGAATATTCATCACAAAATTAGATTGTACTCCGCGCAATGTACTCTGTTGCCTTGAAACTCATGCTGGCACCATTCATTTCATATTCGCTCCTGGCTGTTCTTGCCTGCCAGCATGGTGGTGTAAACAGAATGGGTCATGTGACGTCTGGAGCTCTATACTAAAATAATACTTTCTAGGCAGCATGACTCCATTTGAGTTGATATTTCTCCATGTAAATCATCCCTTTCTGATCTCTTTACTCTTAACATTTACTGTCTTTACCAGCTGCTGAAGACAGGAGTTAAAATATAACGTAATCTGCGCAAACAAGGTTAGTAAATGATTACTAGTAAATGATGACTCACACTAGTCTCATATTCTACACAGAGTGTTTGAATATTGTGGCTATATTTAGTTTTTTCCCCACTTTTTGTTTATTGTATGTATTACTAAACACAATTTTTGTCTTAAGTGTCAAATCAATGTTTCCCCTTCAGGAACTCGAGCTGCGTCGAAAACGCTAGGGGAACGCCTTTCAGCGATATCAAGCTCTGAATCATATGTGCAATCAGTCCAATTGATGGCGAGACGTCAGATGCGGGTGACGTCATGACCAGGAAGCTTAAAAGCACGTGAGGTGTAGCTGGCTTCAGCTTTGTCATTCAGCAAAGCTCTCTGTGTGTGTCAGTCACGATCTATGTTCTGTGAGTCCTATTTATTATTGTCTGTCAGTACACAAGCATCAGAACTCCAGTATGTCAAAAGCAAAGATTAAGGGCAAAAGCGGATCGCGTTATAGACTATATGTTCCTCCCTGCCCATGCTATATTACGAGCGGGGATACACACAGTCTGTGTGTGGTCTGCTTGGGAGTGAAGCACGCAGAGTCGGCTCTCGAGGGAGCCAACTGTCCGCATTGTGAGAGAATGCCACTGTGTACGCTTTGCTCTCGGAAGGCGCTCTTTGAGGAGGGAGTCTTCGCCAGCGGTACATGGCAGCTCTGGTGGCAGCAGAGAGGCATCTGTGGTTGACCCTGTCCAATATGAAGGAGAAGGACAGGGTCTTCCTTATGGACGCCCCGCTCGCGCCTTCTGGTCTGTTCAGCGACGCTGTCAATTCCGTTGTCGACAGATACCAGGAGGCTCGTAAACAGGCGGCGGCGTTTCAGCGGTTTCTCCCTCGCCGTTCTATAGCTCTGGGGGCTGCTGGGCAGGAGCAGCCCCAGCCGTGTACCAACTCCTCATACAGAGAGGTGTTGCCTCTCGTGCTCCCCCGCAGCGGGACTGAGGTTGGCGGCGCTCTAAGTCGGGGGCTTCTAAGGCAAGGCCTGATCTGAGGGTCGTGCTTCAGTCTGGGAAGCCCTCGACGAAGCGGTCCTGACATTTATAAGTTTGGGACTGCTGAGGGCGGCCCCTACTGGGGAAGAGTGGGGTGCACTGCATGACATGGTGTCCGTCTCTCCTCAGCGCCCTCTGGAGATTGTTCTGCCAACCCTGCCAGTGTTCCAGGGCGCAGCGGTCTCCAGCGAGTGTCTCTCTCAGTTTTTTCCGCCTGGAAACGTAGCGGAGCTGAGAGCCTCGCCACCCCTTCGGGGGTCTCTCGAGCATCTAGTTCGGCCGTCTCCTGCCGTTCCTCCGCTTCAGGGCACCGAGCTAGTAGCTCCAAGTACACCAGAGGCCAGTCTCGAGAGACTGGTTCTCTTAGTAGATTATTTAGCAGCGTGGAAACTACTGCCAAATGTATCTCATTGGGTCCTGCAGATTGTAGAAAGAGGCTATCGCATTCAGTTCGGCGCTCTGCCGCCGCCTTTCAAAGGGGTTTTTCTCACATTAGTGGGCCCCGAGCAGGCTCGGATATAAGAAGTGAACACTCTCTTGAGGAAGGAGGCCATCGAGGTGGTCCCTCCTCTCGACAGGGAGTCCGGGTTCTATAGCCGGTACTTCATTGTTCCAAAGAAGGATGGGGGGTTACGTCCGATTTTAGATCTGCAGCTATTGAACCAGTCAGTCATGCGTCTGAAGTTCAAAATGCTCACTGTCAAACAGGTCGTGTCTCAGATCAGGTCCGAGGACTGGTTTGTCACAATAGATCTAAAAGACGCATACTTTCATATTTCCATCCTTCCCAGTCACAGGAAGTTCCTGAGGTTTGCTTTCAGGGGCAAAGCTTACCAATATCGGGTTCTCCCCTTCGGCCTAGCACTCTCACCCCGTACTTTCACGAAGTGTGTGGATGCTGCTCTGGCTCCTCTGCGACTCCAGGGCATCCGCATACTCAATTACATCGACAACTGGTTGATTTTAGCTCATTCAGAGCAGATGGCGGTTCGACATCGAGATGTCGTTCTCGCTCACATGAAAGAGTTGGGGTTAAGACTAAATGCCAAGAAAAGTGTGCTTTCTCCACTACAGCGGACCACTTATCTGGGCGTGGTGTGGGATTCGACCATGATGCAGGCACGTCTGTCTCCTGCTTGGATCGAGTCGATCCTCACTGCAGTCACGAGAGTCAGAGAAGGCCTGTCACTCACTGTCAAGTAGTTTCAGAAGCTGCTGTGTCTGATGACAGCAGCGTCCAACGTGATACCTTTTGGCCTGCTGTACATGAGACCCCTACAGTGGTGGCTCAAGACCAAGGGGTTCTCCCCGAGGGGAAACCTGCTTCGCATGATCAAGGTCACGTGCCTTGGACATGTGGAGGAAACCTTGGTTCTTGTCTCAGGGCCCGGTGCTGGGAGCCCCTTGTCGCCGCGTAACGCTAGCGACAGACGTGTCCCTCACCGGTTGGGGAGCGGTCATGAGTGGCCACCCTGCCCGCGGTCTGTGGAGTGGTCGCCATCTCACGTGGCACATCAACTGCCTGGAGATGCTGGCCGTGTTTCGAGCACTCAAACACTTTCTACAAGACCTAAGAAATCACCATGTGTTGGTGCGCACCGACAACACAGCGGTGGTCTTTAACATAAAACACCAGGGAGGTCTGCGTTCGCGCCCCTTATACAAGCTGCCGCACCGGATGCTTGTGTGGTCCCAGGACAAGCTTCTCTCGCTGAGAGTAGTTCATATTCCTGGGCATCTCAATATGGGAGCAGACATCCTGTCAAGGCAGGGGCTGAGGCCCGGGGAATGGATGCTTCACCCCGAGGTGGTGAAGCAGATATAGAGAGTTTTTGGCCAGGCTCAGGTGGATTTGTTTGCGACTCGTCAGACATCGCACTGTCCCCTCTGGTTCTCTCTGACTCATCCAGCTCCACTGGGGCTGGATGCTATGGTACAAACTTGGCCGAGGATTCGTCTGTACACTTTTCCCCCGATTGCTCTGCTCCCGGGAGTTCTAGAGAGAGTGCGCCGGTACGGGGTCCGTCTATTGCTAGTAGCCCCGTTCTGGCCGGGCCGAGTGTGGTTTTCGGACCTGATTTCTCTCCTCGACGGCTCTCCATGGGAGATTCCTGTCAGGAGAGATCTCCTCTCACAGGTGGAGGGCATGATCCTTCACCCCCGCCCGGAGGTGTGGAAGCTGTGGGCGTGGCCCCTGAGGGGGCACAGCTCACAGCCTCTGGTCTCTCAACCGAGGTTGTTGAGACCATCCTCCAATCTAGAGCTCCCTCAACGAGGAAACTGTACGCCCTGAAGTGGAGACTCTTCACTTCATGGTGCGGAGACTGCCAGCTTGACCCAGTTAACTGCCCGACTGGTACAGTGCTGGAGTTCTTGCAGGCTCGTTTCTCCGCCGGGTTAACCCACTCCACCCTGAAGGTTTACGTGGCGGCTATAGTGGCCTACCACGCCTCTCTTGGTGGGCAGTCAGTGGGCAAGGACCCCCTGGTTACACGTTTCCTCCACGGTGTGATGAGGCTGAGGTCTCAGGTACCTCCCTGGGACCTCGCTGTGGTGCTAGATGCTCTCTGTAGGCCTCCGTTTGAGCCTATTGAGGAGATATCAGACCGTCTTCTTACGTTAAAGACTGTATTTCTCTTAGCGATATCTTCTCTAAAGAGAGTTGGAGATCTGCAGGCCCTTTCTGTGGCCCCTTCCTATCTCGACTTTGCGCCCGGTCTGGCCAAAGTTTTTCTGTACCCTCGTGCGGGGTATGTCCCTAAGGTCCCCTCTTCTACACCACAGCCTGTCGTACTTCAGGCTTTTTGTCCTCCTCCGTTCAGGGAGCCCGACCAGCAGAGGCTTAACTGCGAGCACTGGACACATATGTCCACAGAGCTGCCCTGTGGAGAAAGGCGGACCAACTGCTTGTTTGTTTTGGTTCCCCTAAGAGAGTTTATCCTGCTTCCAAGCAGACCCTCAGCCGATGGATAGTTGATGCCATTACTGTTGCCTATGAGTCCTCTGATCTCCCCTCACCATTGGGGGTCAAGGCTCACTCAACGAGAACTGTGGCGGCCTCTAAGGCCTTTCTGGCAGGTGTGCCAATGCAGGACATCTGCAACGCTGCGGGATAGTCTACGCCCCTCACCTTCGTCAGGTTCTATGATCTAGATTTGCGAGCCACTCCAGGCTCCTCTATTCTCTTGCCATAGCTGTGCTCTTCCACACTAGGTAGGGATTTGCAAGTCTGGCGGTGTGGACATCTCGTTCCCCTAGCATTTTCGACGCAGCTCGAGTTCCTGAAGGGGAACGTCCCAGGTTACATATGTAACCATGGTTCCCCGAGGGAACGAGACGCTGCGTCGCAGGTCCATACCTCCGTCATCCCTACTAGAGCTATGCTTCACTCTTAGAAGCTGAAGCCGGCTGCACCTCACATGCTTTTAAGCTTCCTGGTCATGACGTCACCCGCACCTGACATCTCGCCATCAATTGGACTGATTGAACATATGATTCAGAGCTTGATATCGCTGAAAGGCATTCCCCTAGCGTTTTCGACGCAGTGTCTCGTTCCCTCGGAGAACCATGGTTACATACGTAACCTGGGATGATTTGTTCATTCTAATGAATCAAATGTATTGTCTGTAGTAATGGACAGCATGCCAAAGATGCTGTTGATAAAACTTAACTTGTTTTCCATAGCTCTCCAGCACTAGCAGCAGCTCGATTCCCAGGAACACACACAGGAATACATCTGCCAAATATAAATGAAAACATGTCTTTATATTCATTTAAATATTTCACTTATAAATAACCGTCTGTGAAAAATCACTGGCGCACACAGAATGCTAAAGTTGTGCTTTCATAATAAGAGAAGTGATCCTGACAGTGATGGGAAGAGAATAGCTGTTTCCTCCTGAGTAAGTCTCCTGTGCTCTCAGGCCCGTCAAACCTCGGCGCTACGGACCGAACGCATTACCATGAACGCGCTTGAAGACTGCAGACATCCACTGCAACCTAACAAGGTCTGGGGGCAAGTTATTCCTGGCAGTTTCTCAAAAACTAACCTCATTAAAAGAGACAAAACACACCTGTTCCTCTTGGACAGGGCTGGAATAAAGCCATAAGGAGCCCTGGAAGAAAACAGCTGTAGAGCTTCATAACGGGCTTGAGTTCTGCTGTTATTATTGGAGCATCTGAAAAGAGAGCAGGGCTTCAGGATAATGGGGTGAAACAATAGCCAGCGGCCGCAGGAGGGTTTGACTGAGACACTGTAATGAGAGACATCATGCTGCTCCTCCACAATTACCAGCCAAATATGGCAGATCAATCTCTCCGTTGAGGATGAGTCGTGACAAAACGGCAGTGATTCATCTGACGAGAAGACATGAGGACAGAAATCTGTCACAGAACAAAGGACATCTTTGAAGAGTCTGAATCCCACGAAACCTGTCAGGAACATGTCATTTTAGTCATATTTTATCATTATTTCTAGTTATTTTCTACAAATTCGGTAAAAAAGACTCCTAACTTTCATTTTAAATTATTTTTTATTTATTGTTTTTTTATTTAGTTTAATAAACCAATTAATTTTTAAATAATTTATATTTTATCTTATTATTAACTTTTATTTTCACTGTAAAAAAAATATGATCAGTAAGTCATGACAACTTATGTTTTTACAATACTTCATGAAATTATATATACAAATAATATGTTGATAATATAAGTTGAGCAATTTATTTATTTTTTGAAATTATATGAGATTAAACTTATAAGTCAGTTTAATATAATTTTAGTTGAATTGACTTAAAAACTTAATAGTTAGGTTTAATCAACGTTGCTATATATATCCATGGTAAAAATGGACTTAACATAGGTTATTTTTATTTCAAATAACTGCCAAAATTTAATTAAATGCATAATTTCCAATAACTTATAATCATTTTGAAAATACTGTAGAGTTCAAAAACTCTAAAATATTTTTAACAAAATGATTATAAATGACTAGATATGTAATTGAAAAATATTTGCAATTCATTCATTTTCCACTTCTGTCTTAAATAAAATGATTTTATTAACATTAAATATGTTTTTTTATAATTTTATTCATTCATTACGATCTGTTTGTTCGGCCAATGGCAGGTGGGGAAGTGTTGAGAAATTCAATTTTTTTAAATTCCATTTAGTGATGCTAAATGATTTTAAGTTGTAAATAAAACTAAGATTACTGGAGTACATTTTAGCAAGAAAATACCACTTCAGACTTTCTACTTCAAAATTCAGGTGTTACTTGATGTTTCTTTGTAATTAATTGTGAAATATATTGGCAATTTCTGAAAATTTGTTTGTTTCCAGTTCAATGGCTTTATACTGATTTATGCAAATGTATGCTGAATTAAATAAAAGGATCATTGTATTGCATTATTCTGTACTATAATGCAGTAATGAAAAATCACTATTAAGAACAGGAATAAAACAAACAGAAAACTAAGTCAATGCACACATTAAAATTATGAGAATTTGGAGGGAAAATGTGCTTAATGGCCATAAATAACGTCGCAATGCAAAGCATCCTAAAACAGGTTTTTTTCATGCAAAATCTCTTTTTTGATCTTGTTTTAGGGCTAGTTGTGACCCAGACATTTTTTTTTTTTTTTTTTTTTGTGAGATTCGCCCATTTTAGCAAGATTTGCAAACGTTCAAAGCTTTCCAGAATCATTTTTCCACATGCACGATTGAGATAAAACATGAGTAGGAGACAAATTTTTGGGAGTCTGATTACGCTGCAACAAATCAAAGCGTGGCGTTTCTGCTGAAACATTTTCATATGTAAATCACCCAAACACAAACGCTCCTGTCTGTCACTATCTTCCCACAAAGTGTCCCAAAAATAGCAGATTGCTCCATTTCTGACACCTCAAATACGGCAGATGCGTTTGAAACACAAAAGAGCACCTCCTCCAGCTTGTGGGAGGGGAGTCCGCCATGTTTGGAGTAAGATCTCATCTGGGCCTGTTCAGTGTGAAGCCTGACAGCTAATGCTTTTATGTGGATAAACAATTCCTCAGACACATGACGGGACGGATGTGAGCCGCTGGCCTTGAATAATGCAAGGGAGAAGGAGTGTGACAGCTTAGAAAAACATTGGAAATCTTTGTTGGAGACTTTAGTCGAGCAAAACCCTCTGTTCGTATTCAGAATTATCTTTCTGGACGCACAAAAGCCACTTTATGATTAGCACAGGCTACAAAAGAAATGCACACAACCACACTGGCACTTTCACATATCAGTTTGCCATTCTTCTAGCAAACGTGTTGTATTTATTAAAGAGACATTTCGTAAAAACGTTTAGAAACCGTTAACTAGAAGGAGCATCGTGTGGGTGTTGACAGGTATAAGACACATACAGATGCTCTACAGACTTCAAGAACGATTCACAAGAATCACCTTCATCAAGAGAAAGGTCACGGCACGCAACACACAGCCATTTAGAAACATTAGAGAAATGTTACTTTCAAGAAATGCAGAAACACACCGTGCGACAGTAACACCGGGTCTACACTGGACGCGATCGACATGCGATAAAACTAGACAGATCCCTTAAGATCAAGTGAGCTATCTGTGCTGGAGCAATGCGATACGACCTCAGTTCGGCTAGTGTTTATTTTCAGTGTTAACATGATCATGGAAATCTGTAAATGCGATTTTTAAGCCTAGAAAAGTCAGGGAAATTAATAAAACATAAAAAGTAATGGGAAATCATGGAAATTTCAGTATCGAATATAGTTATTTTTGACAAAAATCCATTGGCCAAAAAAAAAGAAAGAAAAAAATAGATATAATTTTTAATTAATCTAGTTGATTAAACTAACTTTTAAAATCTTTTATATTTTATCTTATTACCATTTATTTTCAACAAAAATCCATTGGTAAAAACAGACTTTCACAAGGTTACTTTTAAAGTAAGTTATTGCTTAAAGCTATTTAAATGTGTAACTTCCAGCAATTTATGATCATAAAAATATATATATTGTAGAGCTGAAGAATGATTTTTATCAAATATTTATCAAAATAATTTTAAATTACTGGAAATACCATTGAGCTAAATTAAATTAAAAATATTGTAAAATTAAATAAAAAATATAAAATAAATTAAAATAATGAAAGAAAAGAAAATTAAAATTATAAAAAATTATAAAAATAATGGGTTAAAAATTAAAAATGGATTTTAAAATATTTAAAAATGATTATAAATTCCTGGAAATATCACTGAAAAATATTTGCAATTCATCCGTCAGAAGGTGTGGGAACCCTGTGTTTTCATTTCTGTCTTAAATACAATGTTTTTATTAACAATACAGCTATGCTTATATTTTTCCTATGAACTTCAATCATTCACACATTTAAATAAGTTTTGGCAGTTACTTGAAATAAAAAAATAAAACCTATGCAAAATCATTTTTTTGCCGAAAGTAAAAGTTCTAAAAAAAAAAAAAAAAAAAAAAGTTAAAAACTAAAAATAGTAAAATATTATTATTTTTTTTAACTTAAATTAAATAAAACCTCAAACCTACATGCGACTGGTCTGTGGTTAGTGATCATCTTAATTTGATCTACTTCTAACTCAGTTTGAAGCAGAGTGACTCCGTTTGGATCGCCTCCTGTGTAGACGCGATGCAAGTGCAGAAACAGAGTGAAGAGAAAGCTAAAGTGTTTGGCAGTGCAAAAAAACAAAACAAAAAAACCCTGCAAAATTAAAGCAGTCACTAGTTCAGTGTATATTTATATATATATATATTAAGGACAATTATACAAAAAAAGTACTTACATAATTTTCAGTCTACATTAACTTCTTTAAAAGAGCAACACACCGCTCGTGGTCAAAGTACTTAAACAGTAAGACAAAAGCATGTGCTTGTACAGGACAGTACAGTACAGTTGGCACTCGAATCCCCACAACATTCACTCAGCAGTGGGATCCAGTCGCTGTGTAGTTGGACATTTCTCGGCGTATAGTGCTGAACGGCGACAGCTCCAGTTCTGTCGTGCACTCGTGCTCGTTGTCATCGCTGGCCGTTGCCGAAGAGTGGGCCGCGATCCCGCAGGCGTCTGCGCAACAGCAGCAGCAGCACTCCAGAAAGGCACGACCGAAGGGTCTGCAGAGGCACAGCAGCAGCACTGGAGTAACAGCAGCACGCAGGAACAGCAGCAGCTGACTGAGCAAATGCAACAGAGCCATAGTGCTCTGCGGGACTCCGGCTGCCATGTAAGCCGAAACCATGTTGCACACATTTTCGGGAACCACACATGCACCGTAAACGATCGCTAGAGCGACTACAGTGCAGTTCATTTGGCTTTCCAAGCGGATTTGCTTCTTGTTGCCTCTGGCGCAGCCGCGTTCGGCGCGACGGATTCGCCTTGCGGTTGCCACCGAAC
>CM077229.1:3846269-3873769 GCA_039654775.1 Spinibarbus caldwelli | reverse complement strand
AGTTTGGAGAATGGATTAAAATAAAATAAAATAAAATAAAAATACCCACAACCTTACAAAAGAACAAGCACTTTGGAGAATGGAAGCCAAAAGCCGTCAGCTGTCAGATACGCCTCTGCAGCATGTTTGCTCAAACCAAACAAGGCCTTCCTGGAAATCTGTGTTTTGTGACTGATGTAATCTCCAAAAAGCTAAAGGCCAGTCAAAACACAAGTCAAATTAAAACACTGGCACCAACACACCAACCTCAGATTCGCTTGACCTACCGCAGCGAGAAATGTCAGACCTCTGATAAAACAAACCCAATAATCAGACAAGTTCAACTGGCATTCGCTGAACCAGCTTGCAGTGGAGCAAAACTCAAAAATATATTTCTCCACACTTGAGCAGCAGCTCTCTGCAGGAGACAACAAGTGATGGGATGTCAAATGAGAAAAGTGTCAGGTTTGAACAAAAGCAGCAACGAGACCCTCTTCCAGAATGCAGACTTCCAGCTCACATGAACTATGACGCACCAGCATGTGTGTGTGTGTGAGTAATGGAGCCAGAGGCGTTTTCTTCCTGTGGAGCACTTTGCCCTCAAGACTGACTTTACTCACCACTTAGCCTGAATGCAGTCGCTGCCGATCAGCATTCATAGCTGCGCTGCAGCCGAAGGGACGGGCACATGCACACATGCACAGTGGCTCGTTTTCATTCAGCTTCACCATCGTCAGGCCGAGCCTCCTGGCCCTCTCTGCCTGTCCCATACAATCACAGCAGGCACGCTGTGTGCCACCAGGACGCCGCATTTGCACTGCTTCCCCTCCAAAACCCAGTCTTAACACCCCCTCACACCCTTCACACTCACAAAAGCAATCACAATCTACTTCTCTAAGGCAAACGGATAGGTGAAACTCACCAAAGCCTCTTCAAGACAAGTCGGTTCAATCGGTGGCCATCTTAGTAACGCCCCTGGGCAGCTATTTTCTGTGTATACAAGCACAGCTCATATCTGCTCGAATGGAGGAAGGCTGATATCTAGACTCTCACAAAAAAGGTACAAAAGCTGCCACTGTGTTAGTACCCTTTTAAAAGGTACTAATATATACCATTAAGATACTAATATGTACACTTGAGGTACTAATATGTAGCCTTAAGGTACTAACATGCACCTTTTAGGGGTAAAAAAGGTGCACCTTTTTAAAAGGTACCGCCCCAGTAACAGCTTTTGTACCTTTTTCCTGAGAGTGTATGAAACTGTCGTGAAGATTGCATTACAATAGCAAGGGCAGCAATACATTTCATATTATAAATTGTGATCCTTTAACTAAAATTCATTCCTCTATTGCCATATTGTGCATTAGAATTTCAGTTGTTGTTCTACAAGTGGTCTGAGTGATGTTTCACCCTAAATTCAAAAGAAAGAAAGAAATTACATTTTGCTTAAAGTACATGAGAGTAGCATTGAAGGGAGAATTGAAAATACGAACACAAAAGAAGATATTTTGAAGAATGTAGGTAACCAAATTGATGATGGTAGTCATTGAGTTCCATAGTATTTTTTTTTTCTCCATACTATGGATATCAGTGGCTACTGTCAACTGTGGCTACTGTCAACTGAATGGTTACCCATATTCTTCAAAATATCTTCTTTTGTGTATGTGGATAATCAAACAGATGACAGTAGCCATTGACTTCCATAGTATTTTTTTTTATCCCAATACTATGGAAGTCAATGGGTACTGTTTGGTTACCCACATTCTTCAAAATATCTTTTTTTTTGTGCTCAACAGAAGGAACTTATACAGGTTTGAAGTAAATCATGACATTTTCATTTTTGAGTGAACTATGCCTTTAAGATATTGTGCATTATGGCATTGCTTGCATGACAATTCAGCACATATTACTTCAAAAACCTGGTTTATTATAATGTTAAAAAAAAATCTAATTCTCATTACTGTAATGTGAGATTAAATGACAGTAAAGGCAGTACTATCTTTACATTAAATCAATGCATTAAATTAATGCATCAATAAGTTAATAAATGACAAAAAAATTATTACTGTACAAATTACTGTATTACAGTAACAACATATCTAATTAGAATAAACAAGAATAGTAATTTAAAAAAATATGGACAATGCAATTTTTTGGTTGGGGAAATGCTTAATTTTCATGAAAATTATTTTGAAATAATAATAACAAAAAAAACACTTAAAAACAGACTTCATGCAGCTTCAAGCATTTTACTTCATGCAGAATAAAATATTTTCTCCCCTATTTGATTTTAGGGTGAAATATGACCTGGATGTGTTTTTGTGAGGTTCACCAGGACAGGTTTCCAGCCATAAACTGAGTCCACAATTATTTGACACTAAAGAAGCGTGGTGTTTGGATGGTGTAAAGTGAGCTCTGCTGAAACTGGGTGTGGTGAGGAGATCAGGATGGCAGCGGGGTGCTGCAGATATCACGCCAAATAAGCGCTTATGGTTGCGCCATACAGTATGTGACGGGAGTGGGACAGAGGTCAGAGCAGACTGTCAGTGCAGGTGTCCTGAGGGCAGGGTGGATGATCTTTTGCATGCAGGGAGCACTGACGTCTCTCGAAACGAGACAGAATTACCCACGATGCCATGATTTCAATACCTCACCCTCAAGACAAGCAAACCTTAACACTGCTAAACTTGCTTGTGCATGAAAAACTAGATCATTGCAATGTAAAAGAACACAAAAGATAATATTTTGAAGAATGTTGGGGTACAAACAACACTGGGTTTCATTGTAAACTCAAATAATATTTAGGCATAAATTTAAGATTTTTAAATGAAAAAAAATAGAATTGTTTTCGCAATAAACAGATTAACGCTGATTCTAAGCAATTTGAATTTTGAAAATTATTTAAATCAAATAGATGCAAATAGTTAATAAACCAAATCACGATTTTCTGAGTGCAGAAATTTAACTGGTTTCTTTTTATTTATGTATGACTGACATTAAGTTAAAACTGTTAAAACTGTGTAACTAACCCAAATTTTTATGAGATTTGAATTTGAAATTCAAATTTTGAACTGAAATTTTGAAATTCAATTCTTAAATTTGGGCCTAAGCATTTTTTTTTTAGACAATACACACTGAGACATTCTTCAAAACATCTCCTCCTCGGTCTCCTTGGAAAAATGAGGGTGACGAATTTTTGTGTGCAAAATCCTTTTAAGTGCCAAAATGTAAAGTTAGGGTTGGAGGTTTACTCTATTTAACCTCAAACGGCATTATTAAAAGCAATGATTTGTACCTATCTCACATAATCATATGCACACGAACATTTAAAACCTGTTATGAATGAACATGGAATCCATTACCTCAATATACGGTATGACTTTACAGGTGAACTGGCCCAGCAGCCAGGTCTTTGTGAGTTCATGAAACACCACAAGCGGCAGGCAAAACAAGAGCAGTGCAAAGTCCCAAATGGCCAGGTTAGCCAGAAGAGCATTTGAGATGCTCCTCATGTAGTAGTTATGGCACACCACACACATTATTGCTATGTTCCCCGTTATTCCCACAGCGAAAATGAGGACGGAAACGATGGTGATTGCATACGCCCGGTACGTCTCACTAGTGACGGGGTAGAAAGGATTGGGGAAGAATTCGTTCTCCTCATCCTCGGCGTACGGAGGGGTCATCGGCGTGGCGTCCCATGGGTCATCTATCTGTTTGGTGTGGAACTCAGCATATCTGGTGAGATCGAATGGGAAATCTGTGGAGGTGAGAGCTAGAGGTTTGGCCATTGGTTCCCACATCGATAAAGAGGATGTCAGGGCATTATAATAAGTTTCGACCGGTGTCAATGGGTCAGCGTTTTTATTCTGGCCCCTTTTCAAGCTCTTAAACGCTTTCTTGTGGTGTTCCTTTGTGCCTCTTTTGCGTCTGTGGTTTCTTTCTCGCTTGCTTGTTG
The DNA here is from genome assembly GCA_039654775.1 of Spinibarbus caldwelli. Classification (NCBI taxonomy): domain Eukaryota; kingdom Metazoa; phylum Chordata; class Actinopteri; order Cypriniformes; family Cyprinidae; genus Spinibarbus; species Spinibarbus caldwelli. The sequence continues at coordinate 3,869,832 of CM077229.1, read as the reverse complement.
AATACGGCTTAGAGTTATTGTGTCCACCTACTGTTCCCATGGCAGCAGGCATCTCGCCATTCAACTTTTTCCTTTTATGTCGCCGCAAGCGCTTATGTGGGTTTGTGCCACTCTCTGTGACAGCATGTGTTCTGTTCGACAAGAGATGTCTGTATCCATACCGCTTACCTCCGCTCTCCAAAAGCAGCCAGAGATGAGAAGACAAGTTACTGTTGTCTTCTGAAGTCTGTTTGATGACAAAGGCAGGTGTACCTGCGGCTCGATGCCTCGCAGGGTGTGTGGCACTGGGTTTTGCATCACGAAGGCTCCTAAGAGTAACTGGTTCTTTGGTGTGTGCATTACGGTTTTCTCCGTGCAACAAAACATGTGGACATCCTGCAAAGAAAAGGATCGTTCTTAAAAGCAGCAGCATCTGCATCTTCACCGAGTCAGTGTGCTGAAGATGTTAGAAAAACACTCTCATGTGGTGAATTGCAAAGAACACACGCTGTTTTCCCAGATTCACATTGTTGGAAGGAAAAGTTCACACGCCAAGGATCAGTAAAGGCTAATTAGATCCATGCAGACGACTTTTCCTGTTACATCCACTTCGGCGTTGTGCGGCAAATAAAAACCTCCTCCTCTAGATTCTTTGCGTTCCTCGTCTTAAAGTGCCAGAAAGACGATATTTCCTCCAAAGGACATCATTTGCGTTTCTGCTTCTGCATCCCAACCAGCTGCAGGAGTCGGTCGCATCCCGTGTTCTGTTGGGCGCGGCAACCTGGACTCGTCCTGCGCCTCTGCTGTGCGTGGAGAAGCGGAGTCCGGTGGACGCGTTCCGCGCTAGCGAGCGGGCGGGGAGCTGCTGCTGTGAGTGAGGAGCGGATGAAGAAAATGGACGGACTCTCTCCTGGCGGATAACCTTGTTCTGTCAAGCCAGATCCATCAGCATCAGCCCCTTGGACCACCGCAGCTGGAGGCGACCCCGCCCCGCCCTTGCGTAGTACATTCATTACTATGCGTAATTACGCATGTCAACAGAATCATAATCCGATCAGTTTTGAGAGTAACACGGGTTTATACGAGTTCAATTACAGCTGTGTGTCACAGTAACATGCAGAAAAAGTGCAACTGCAAAATAATTTACAGTGCACCGATATTACGAGACACAAGCTACGATAATAAATCAGCGTGAAATATTAAATTCACGGTTTTTATATAGTCTATACGTTATATTTGCAGATTATACACATGCATTGTACATGCACAAAACAAAGATTCTTGTAAATTAATGTATCAATTAATCTTATTTATTAATATTAATTACGAGACAAGTGACGATAATAAATAACCGTTAATACTAGGTATCATTTATATAGTTTATACGTTATATTTGCAGATTCTACACATACATTGTGCATGCAAACAGTAACTATTCTTGTAAATAAACGTATAAAACAAGTGATTATTAATATATTAACTACGAGTCACTCAGTTTTCATAGTATAAACGTTATTTTTGCAAATTTTATACATGCATTGTACATGCAGACAATAACAATCCTTGTGAATAAATGTATAAAACAAGTATTATTAATATATTAATTACGAGTCACTCTTTTTTCTGTACGTTATATTTGCAGATTCTACACATGCTTTGAACATGCAAACAATAATAAACAATATAAAATGTGAATCATGATATTTACAGATTGCACTGTACATATGCACTGTACATGCATATTATACACAAAATATATAGTAAAAACAACTTATACTAGATAGAAAAAGTTAATTTATAAATAAAAGATATCAACATAAAAGCTATCAACACTTTTGGATATACAGAGGGCTCAAATATATTTGGACACTTCACCCACGTTCATGCAGCATTTGAGTGCAGGTGACACTTGCTGTGGTCTTTGTAATGTAGTGCAATGGCAATCAGACATCTATGTGTGCAACTAAAAAGTCCAAATGCTTTTTGAGGGCACTGCAGCTAAGATACTTTCAGTTCTGAAAGCTCTTTAATGCATTGGTATGTCAAACAGGTTTCTCTGCCTGTGGCAATGTCACAACAGAGCAAAGTACTCTGAGCGGAAGGGCAAGAGCTGACTTGCTTAAGGTTTGTTTCCTGCTGGACAGAAACTTGGGCTCAGAGGCGTACATTCGCAAACAGCCAACAGCCTTTCATTGCCTTGCAAAACATAAGTAATTATGTGGAAACGCTCCTTATTTAGCATCATACATGCTTTAGTTTCTTTGTTCTGCTAGGTCCAAAGTTTCACCTCTAAGTCCTGCTGGTCATTGAAAGCCTGGCTGAATATTGAAGTGTAAAACAGGAAGGCCAGGTGCAGAACAGAAGCTACTGGAGTTGGCACAGCCTTGGCGAGTAGTGATACTCAGTAGCCAAATCTAAGCATGGGGTTCAACACATTAAATAACAGTGTGAGCTGCAAGGTCAGATACTTGACAAGAACCGAAAGCTGACTGAAATGTTTTTGCGAATGGAATGAATGGAATCAACGAAATGATTTGTGCAACATGATGAACAAGATGTTTAAAATGATTTCATTTGTGAATAGTGTTTCTTCACACTTTATCTTTAAAATATTAAAACATTTTCTCCATTTATTTGCACCCTCTTCTTTTAATACTTTAATGAAATAGCTTAAATGAATTTAATTTCCTAATCAGAAATGCCATTTGTATCGTTTTCTAGAAAGATACTTTCAAAAAAGATACACTGTATGCAAAGCAAAACTGCATTGTAAAAATGTTTTCAAAAAAAAAAAAAAAAAAAAAAAAAATTTCAAATGCAATATTTTTAATGTCGTTTCATGCATACATTTTCATCAAATTTAGATGAAAACTAAAGCACAAAATACACTTATATTCAAGATACATTTTCTGAAAATCTCTTATATGTTATGCAGTTTGGTGTTTGGACTGTATGTTTGGATTTTTATGAGAAAACAAGGCAAATAGACTGATTGTGAATGATTTTTGGTTATACTGTATATGTTAAGAATGCTTTTTTAAATGAGGGTGATTTAAGTATCCAAATCTAAGGATATGACAGACTCAAGAAGCATTATAAACACAGTTGTTCATATCACTAAGCAACTGGGTGGGTAATTTGAGTGGGATAGATATTGCGGCAATCCAAAGCGCCACCTGGCGGTGTAAAGCGGTATTGCGTAAACATGAAAAAATGCAATGTGACAACAGACAAGACACATTCACCCTAAAAACGCACGTATAGCGTGCAAGACAGGTGTACTGCATGTCTAATACAGTGTGAACCTACTTAATGCAGTATAAAGGGTACTGAAGTGTGACTCAATGAAGGAATGAAGTTCGAATAACCCAGCAACAGTGCATTACTGTGATCAATCACCTGCTGTCCACATAAGCGCAAGATGATGAATAACTCATATATTCGAACAACCACTAGCAATATCTCACCTCTACTGTACATGTACAATATCACAGATAAAAGTTGGCACTAATCAATCAATCAACCAGTCAATCAATCAATCAATCAATCAATTAATCAATCAATCACTCAGGCACAGTTTATCTGAAAATGGAGCGCTGTCATCATTTATACTCCCTCATGTCGTTCTAAACCTTTATGACTTTTTCTTCTGTTCTGTGAAAAACAGAAGTCTAGCAAAACATCTAGGATTCTGTTTTCAAAATTTTAAAAGACTGATGGTGAAATGAAATAAGTTTCTCAGCAAGGCCTCATACTCATAACAGCATCACAATACTAGTAGCCTAAACCTGATGCCACATGACCACTCATATTGGGTCAGTAGAGGTCTGAGTAAAAGCCATTCAATTCTCCACACAATAGGACAGAAACATCGTATCACTTAGAAAAGTGGCGTGATGACAGCAGTTGAGTGGTGAGTGCAGCAGGGAGCGAATGGAAGAGGACTGTCAGTAATGGCCTCTCGGTTTGCTCTGGATGACTCAGACACACTCAGATCCTCCTTTCCACAAATGCACCGACTGAACCGAGCGACAAATGTGTCTTTGAAAGCAAAACAATATTATAAAACAATAATGCAATCTTTAAGTACCAAGCAGAGACTAACCCATTATTGCAAACCCTTCGCTTTCTGACATGCACACACTTCTGTGTTTAACCCAGCTGTCTGTTCTCCACTGCTTCCTCAAGGGCAATTCCTTTCGCATCTGACACACTTATATTGACAACTGACAAAAGGAAAGAAAAACGTAGTTCCCTTTATTCACATACGCACACAACCTCGTTCCAAAAGCCATTTGGAGTGCAGCCGAGAACTCGGTACCGGATGACAGGAAAAAAGAGCTATTGTTCTTCATTCAACCAGCTGTTTGCTAAAACGAAGCTGGAATCTTTTCTAAGCAACCACATCTCATGCTAAACATCCCACAAACTGCATCAAGGTTTTCCAATGCCTAAAGATCAGGCCTCAAACCTGTTCAAACTGTCATATGGCTTCAGAAGAACTACTTTTATTTGTTGTTTTGAAGTTTGACAGCCCCTGCTCATCATTCACTTCCTTGGAAAAGAGCAACCAGGACATTCTGCCTGATATCTCATTTTGTGTTACAAGGGAGAAAGTAAGTCATGTGGGTCTGTAACAATGAAGTAAAAGATGTCTGAATTTTCACATATATTGAGCCTGGTACAATATAACTATATAAGTTACCAATATTCTTTAACATGAAGATGAATGCTGTTTCTGAAAGGGACAATTATCAATCCTTGTGACAATTTTTGCATTTCAATAAATTACTGTACCCTTTCATCAACTACAGCCAAAATTCAGTCACCAATCCATGTGCTAAAGAATAGTAGCCACAGGTGTACAAGCCTCCAAAGGCAACTCTTTTACAACTCTGACAGAGGTTATGCCACATGACTCACGTAAAACCAGGCTTGCTTATGGTCTTGTAATAGAGCTGCTTCAGTGCACTGTAAAAGAAAATAATTTACAGTAAAAAATAAGTGCAGACATGCCAGAGCCACCATAGAAGACATGACAACTTACTGTTTTATTGAAAATGGCCTTTTCTGCAACTTCAGAAAGAAAACGTAATCAGTTAACACACATTACTCTAAAAATGCAATACATATTAACTAGACAACATGAAGTGCAATATAAAACACACATGCACATAATCAATGTCAAAAATACTTTGAATACATAAATGTTAGCTAATATTATGGTAATTGCCCTACATAAATTAGGTTATTCGTGCTTGCACAAAAGGATATAGTGTTAGAAATGCACATGAATTGCCTTAAGTTTAATTTAAGTTACATATTTATTTTTACTTAAAACAATTTTTAAAAAAAATTACATTTTAATATTTAAATTGTTAAATACTATATATTTTCATATATGAAAAGGTAAGCTACTCTATCATTTTTACAGCACCTCCCTCAAGAGAATATTTAAGATGTATTTTTTAACTTGGCCACATGATGGTGCTCATTGGTCAGTCCTCAAGTTTCACACCTGAAGAGATTTGACACTCTCTTACAAGACTGCAATTTTGTCTTCTAATCTTATCATCTTGGCTGACTGTAGGACCCTTATAAAAGGAGAAAAAAAAACAGCATTACATTTACACTGTCTCTATTACAGGGCTAAAATCGTGGGCTGAAGCCGAGCCAGGCAGCGAGAGCGTGTTGGCAGCCGTTCACGAAGCCTGCTATCATCAGGTTTGCAGGCTCGACTCAGACAGTGCTGAAGGATGACACACACTGATATAGAGATGAGCCGAGAGGACGACTGGAGCCACTTTAGTCTCCCTCACAGACAAAAACATATCAGCATTTTCAGCTGCTGTAGATCGTTTCGTCCTTCTGTATGATTATGACTTGTGGTTTCGACACTAACCCCCAGACCAAACATTGATCAGTATTCAGTTTCCAAACTGGAATAAAGTGGATCCCCCAGGTATAAGGTATAAAAGTCCCTAAATTTGCAAACCCTGAAGTATCTATGATATTCTGGTCTCTAGAAATGCACCCTCAATGTGAGCATTTTTACCAATTATATTATCCAAAGACTAAATCCCAAGTCCAAATTGCTTAGAAAAGTAATAGCAAGTATCATCTGAAGTATCATTCATGTCAGTAGCACAAACAGTGTGGGACGAGTTACGCATCGAAATGGAATAATTATGGGATTAATCAAAATCCCTTACCATAAGTACAAGAAATATAGTGATGCTTGTCTTAGCAACGTCAAACTACGATGACAAAGTAGATAGGAAGAAAGACCAAGCGGGATCAAAACAAGATATTTACTTAGGATTATTGAATGGTCCCATATTAATGAGACCGCAACAAATCCACACCAAACTACCGAAACATTCTCTCTCCAAGGAATAATTCATATCCATATGCTCTTCAGAAGCGGCAAACAGCAAACAATTCATCATCACTGAAGGAAAAATTCATCATGTTTGATAGAAAAATAATAAAAAGAAAACAAAAACAATTCTAAATGAAAATGGTGGCATATTACAATAGCCTATATGAAATCCAGACACCAGGCGAATGGTTATATAAATCATAACTCTTTTTGCAGTAAGCCTCCCTGTCATATTTCATAAAAGTGGTGCTAGCGACAAAAACACGTCTTTGCCACCTTAGTACAGTTCATTCTGATTCCGTGTGGGGTGAAACTGCTGATTGGAGAGATAAAGAAAGTCAGAGAGAGAGAGCAAGTCGCAGAGAATAAGACGAGATGAGGGGAGATTCGCAGTGACACCTGTATCATCTTCAGTAGGGTGTGATGCCAGTAAAGTTTGGCTTTAACTTTCTCAACAACTAATTTTAATGGCCAATTAAACAAATTAAGTTTCCCAGTGCCACGGCACGTATGACCCTCGAGATAGAGACCATCAAACACGACGTGACGGCAGCTTTTGCACCGCTGCTCCAAACGAAAGTGTGAGATCAAAAACTCCCTCATTAAAAAGTCTCCTGTCGCCACACCTCTGATCCAGTGCAAGACAAAAGCATGACATAAATATTTAAGCATATTCTTAAGGTTCTGTTTGGATTTATTTTCCCCCTATCGGTCTCATCTGAACCAAAGCTCTGTTGCTTTTTAACAAATGAGTCTGTCCGAAGTTTTGTGTGCTCATGCTTCCTACTGACTTCTTGTGATAAGACTATGTAAATGCTTTATAATTATACAAGAAAATGCATTGTACTTAACCATGCAATACCAGCTCCACATGCTGGGATGGTTGCCCGGGAGTTTGTGAGGGGGTTGCTGACTGGTCCAACACCAAAAAAAAAAAAAAAAAAAAAAAATCCGGCTTAAAAAATCCAGCTATGTATACACATATATCATTACAAATACAATTATAGTTGTAATTGTTAAAAAAAAAAAAAAATGTTAAAAACAATATGCCTTTGAATCTGTCAGGCCTGTGTTTCTGTGTCTTGTGTTTTTTTCCCCATGTTCCCCATGTTCCTTCCTTGACCCAGTTTTCGCCCGTGTCCATGTCCTGTTCCTGTCCCTGATTATGTTCTATTTGATTCCAGGTGTGTCTTGTTTCTCCCTGATTTAGTTGATTATTTAAGCCCTTTGTCTTTCTTTGCCCAGCGTCTGGTATTGTTTGTCTTACCTGTGCTACGTGTGTCTCCTGGCTTCCCTGTGTGTTCCTTTCGATTTGGATGAATAAAGACTGTCATAGTTGTGAAACTCCTGCGAAAAGACCAACAAGTGGGCGGGCAATATGCTAATGTTTCATGTTGACGTCAACATTAAACATTAGCATATTGCCCGCCCACTTGTTGGTCTTTTCGCGTTGGTCTGAATGAAAATGCAAATTCATTCTTTGCAACTAAGTGCTGCTTTTGGAGCGGTAAAAATAGCCGTTTCCCCGGTAACGGCTGTACACAAAGCAGTACTGCCCTCACAAATGCTGCTTTATCAGGCATTACAGGCATGATGAAATGAAAATGAGACAAATCGGACCAATCACCGCAGATTAGCGTCAAGCAAAGGAGGGGTTTGGAAAAATGAATTGTTGAGCAAATCGTCTGGGAGTTGTTGAGCAAGTAAGGTAAAAATAAATGCATATTATAAGACAATGAAAGTGTTTTTTTTTTGGTCTTGCATGCATGTCAGCCTGTTGTTGGCAGTGTTGGACACGTTACTTTAAAAAAGTAATTAGTTATAGTTATACTATGTCAAATACAGTTACACTGCGCATCCATTCAGATGAACTGAAAAATAAAATTATAATTATATTATAATAAATTATAGTAACGCCGCATTTTATTCTAAGTAACGGTAACAGCGTTGTAATGGGGGAAACAGTAATTAGTTTGATTACTCGTTACTGGAAAAAATAACGTTTGTTTATAACGCCATTATTCCGTCACTGGTTGTCGGGGACTCCCAAAACCAAAATATGAACCTTTAATTACCCATTATAGGGGCACTTTAAGACAAGTTGGAGGTTATCCTAGCTTTTATGTCTTTTATGGTGATTTTTATAAACATTCTTTTAAAGGATTCAAATTCTTCTCAAGTTTTGTCTTTAGAATAGTCTAGTTTAGAATAGTCAATGATACAGGTGTTTTGTAGTTGGATGCAAAAGGGAACATAAGGGCCTTCATTTTCTCCCGACCCTGAGAGCCACTGAGGATGCAGTGGATTAGTTTAGTTTTTGGTGGTAACGCATCTCAGAATACACAAAAACAGAAGAGAAGAGGTGAGCAGTCGATGCCCTCTTTAAGAGTGTTTGTAAATCCGGTCCCTGGTTCCTCCTCCAGTGTAAGTCTGTGTGATTTTCTCCTATTTTATTGTCTGGACACGTTTTTTTTTTTTGGTAACACAAATTTCAAAATATGGAACTAAATATAAGCAATATCTTGCCTTCTAAAGCACCACACTAACTACAAGATTTGATCAACTGGATGACTTGTAATCTTAGGCCTATGTGCCAATAAGCCACAAAGCCCTTCCGGAAGGGTTTCTCAGTAAGGATTATGGGATACGGATTGGATGGGCAATGACCCAAAGCCCTGCTGAGCTCGCAGTGCGTCTGTCCAATTCAACCTCTGATCCAGAGCTCAGACAGAAGATCGCTGCGCATAATTCGATATCTCTCTGATAGATTGAATTATGCAATCTGACGTCCCCAAAATTCTGACAAATGGTTCCGGACAGAGTTACGGCTTTGTTCTCTTTGGCCCGAAAAAAAGAGCCATTCGTCAAGCCGATCACTGTGGCAGTGTCTTGACTTTTATTACAAGTAGGGTTTTTTCGTGGAAAGGCTCATGACTCAAGCTGTCAGCAGATGGCACTGTGGCCCAGTGACAGATGCGCAGTCATTATAAGAGTGCGAGAGAATGCAATTACAACCACTGGGGGAAACAATTAAGTGGTAGAGGTAGAGCTCTCTACACCGCTGCAGTCTGGGAAAGAGCCCACTTCTGTGCTTCTCAGCTTTAGTGCCCGCAGGCGATGGCGAGGAAGAGGAAGAGGCAGAGACAGAGAGAAAGAGAGAGACCCTCTGGCAGCGCTGCTGTGCTAGCCACTAATAGGCTGCAGCATGCTTCAGTGGGATGGTGTTTGATAGCAGCACTGTGAAGGAATGTGCATGTGTGTATAAAACTGTAGGAGATCGACGACAATATAAACAAGAAGAGAATCTGAGCGGTGTTTGCCCATGCAAAAGTCACTGTTACAATACTAGAGGGCATTGCTGTCCATTGGTGATTTAGCATGATCCTATACAGTTGGTAGGGTGTTTTTGCTTGTTGCAGTGTAGTTGCTGTGGTGTTCTTGGTAGTTGCTTGTAGGGCTGTGCAATTAATCGAAATTCAGTTTCAATTTTGGCCTCCAATGTTTATGAAATTACAGTAATCTATATAAAACGATTATTGCGCCCCATTCCGCCCCCTTTCCAGCATGCGCTTTCACTCCTCCATAAAAGCCCAATTTCACGTGCAAATCAGTAAAATCATGTAACGAGACACTTGCAAAATGGGACGTGCTTGATTTATTAAAGTTGATTAGATTTATTAATGTTTTTAAAAGCGTGAAAGAGAACATTAGGTTATTCAACTTCTCTAGTAGGCTGTTAACTGAATACTTTAGACTTGAATTAAAAAAAACTTAAAGCACAGTTTCATTTGTATGTTTTTTATTCTATTGTATTCCTTTGCTTTTTTATTACTAGCAGTTTAATTATTTTCAATAATTTTGAGGACCTTTTTTTTTAAAAAAACTAATATTAGTTATCTAGTATTCTGTGGTATTGAGAATTGTGACATTTCGCTGGTCTCTAAAATGTAGATGTCATAGCAACCTTATTTACAGAAAATATATATTTGATATATATCACTATCTTTAAATAAATCTTTCATATAAAGTTTTGGTCATATGGCCCACTAATAATCGTGATTACAATATTGCCCAGAATAATTGTGATTATGATCATAATCGGCAGCCCTAGTTGCTAGGGCATATCATATCTTAAGGCCAATTCACACCACACCAACGATCACCAGATTATAGTACGTCAATTCTCAGAAATTCCAAAACCTGACAAAAACCAATTCAAGATGTTCGATCGGTGAAAATAAGTGCCAACAGATGCTGACGGGGTAACACACTGATCCGACAAAACCTGTCAAACGTGTCTGTTGCTGTTTGTCTGCGTCTGTCAGTGCAGTGTGTATTGGCCTTTAGGTTTTAAGTGTTTTAATTTGTTGCTATGTGGTTGCCAAGGTGTTCTGAGTGGTTGTTAACTTGTTACTTGCCTGGATATTGTTAAATGGTTGCTGGAGTGTTCAAAGTATTTTTAAATTGAGGTTGCTATGGTGTTCTTGGTAGTTGCTTGGGCATGGGTGTTCTTAGGTTTCCTAAGTGTTTTAATTTGTTTCTATGTGGTTGCCAAGGTGTTCTGAGTAGTTGTTAACTTGTTACTTGATGGTTGCCTGGATATCGGTAAACGGTTGCTAGAGTGTTCAAAACATTTTTAACTTGTGGTTGCTATGGAGTTTTTGGGAGTTACTAGGGTGTAGCATTTCTTAGGTGTTCTAAATGTTTTAATTTGTTGCTGTGCAGTTGTCAAGGTGTTCTTATATATTTACAATGATTTTCTGAGTGGTTAACTTGTTACCTGGTGGTTGCTATGGTGTTCTGAGTGGTTGTCAAGAAATTTGCTCAGTGGTTGCTAGAGTGTTCAGAGGTTTATTTATTTATTTATTTATTTTTGACTTGTTGTGGTTGCTATAGTGTTCTTGGTAGTTGTTAGGGCATAGCATTTCTTAGATGTTCTAAGTTTTTTAATTTGTTGCTGGGTATACTGTTGCAAAGGTATTGTGAGTGATTGTTAACTTCCTGTTTAGGCATTGCTGTGGTGTTTCTGGTAATTGCTAAGGCATTGCTATACTGTTTGTAAGATTTCTTAGAGTTTTAAGTTTGTTTCTATGCGGTTGGTATGCTGTTCCTAATAGCTGCTAGGAAATTTTTATGTGGTTTCTAAGGAGTTCTAAGTGTTTTAAATTGTTGCTGTGTGGTTGCCAAGGAGTTCTGAGTGGTTGGTAACTTGTTACTTGGTGGTTGCCTGGATATTGCTAAACAGTTGCTAGTATCTTCAAAATATTTTTTAACTTGTTGTGGTTGCTATGGTGTTCTTTGTAGCTGCTAGGGCATAGGTGTCCTTAGGTGTTCTAAGTGTTTTAACTTGTTGCTGTGCGGCTTTCAATGTGTTTCTATACAGTTGCAAAGGTGTTCTGAGTGGTCGTTAAATTGTTGACTTGCGGTTGCTGCGGTTGCCAAGATATTGCTAAGTGGTTGCTATGGTGTTCTTGGTAATTGCTATGGCATTGCTACGCAGTCTATAAAATGTTCTAAGTGTTTATTACTTTGCTGCTATGTAGTTGTAAAGGTGTTCCTATACTGCTGAGTGCTAAGAGTAGTTAACTTGTTAGGGAGTCCTGGATGGTTATCAAGGTATTGGTTAAATGGTTCAGAGTGCTTATACCTAGGCATCACAATACGATTAGTAAGGTGTTCTAAGTGTTTTAATTTGTTGCTATGTGGTTGCCAAAGTTTTCTGATTCGTTCCTGTGCAGTTAGGAGTTATGAGTGGTTGTTATGGTGTCCTGTGTGGTTGTTAAAGTATTGTTAAGTGGTTGCTAGGGTATTCAAAGTATTATTAACTTGTTACTACGTGGTTGTTATTCTGAGAGTTTTTAAGATGTTACTATGCATTTTCTGGGGTGTTCTGGGTGCAGTTGCTGTGGTTCTCTTGGTAGTTGCTAGGGCACTGCTATATAGTGTCTAAAGTTAACTAAGTATTGCTATAGAGGTGTTCCTATACAGTTTCAAAGGTGTTCTGAGGCGTTAACTTGTTACCTGGTGGTTGCTATGGTGTCCTAGGTCATTGTCAAGACATTGCTCAAAGGTAAGATGTTGCTAGAGTGTTAAGAGTATTTTTAAGTTGTTGCTATGTTGATGGTAGTTGCTGGGCATAGCATTTCTTAAGTGTTCTAAGTGTTTTAACTTGCTGCTGTGCAGTTGTCAAGGTGTTCTTATACAGTTGCAAATGTGTTCTGAGTGATTGTTAACTTGCTGTTTCTAGAGAGGTGTCCTAGGAGGTTGTCAAGGTATTGCTAAGTGGTTGCTTTGGTGTTCTTGATTGTTGCTAGGGTATTGCTATGCTGTTTTTAAGATGGTTTAGGTCTTTCAGCTTATTGGTATGGTGTTCTTAGTAGTTGCTTGGGAATTTCTATATGGTTGCAAAGATCTTCAGGGTGATTAACATGGTACTATGCAGTTGTTAGTATGTCATGGGTGTTATTCAGAGTATTGCTATGTGGTTGCTAAGGTGTTCTTAGTAGTTTTGTAATTGGTTGTTAGGTTGTTCAGGATGGCTTGCCTCAAAAACACTATGAAATGCTTAAATTTAATACTTAAGGTTAGTGATTTTAACAAGCCCTGAACCTGTGAGCAACAGTAACAGTGATGCTTACTAACAAACGTCCAAATGTGTATACGAGACGTACAAGCATATGAGTGTGTGACAGCGAGAGAATGATAAAGACTCATGTTGTGGGTGTGTGTGGGCTGAAGTCGCCACACTGAGTGAGTCTGTCTGGTTGTTAGTGTGTACGTGTGTATGGCTAACAGTGCAGTATGACAGAGAGCACAGTGGTGTATGCGCAGCTTTACAGCATCATTAATCTCGTATTGTGAAACCCCCTGCACTTTACTGCGTGCACACTGTGCTACTCAGAAATTCATCAACCATTTCATAACTTATACTATTTTGTCCATCAGCAGTAAACAGGGTTTGTTTCTTGAGCTAGTTGTGCAATGTGGCAAGATTCCAATGGGGAAAAAAAGAAGGTAAAAGAAGACACCATCTCAATCAATGCAGTTAGCATCAGTGGTTTTCAGTTACCTGTGGTCAGGAGTTCACATATGCGGTTTACTAAAGACAGCCAGGTCAATTTGTTCTGACCTTCTCTTTGACCTGTTTCTATCTTCAAGATACCTTCCAAACCATCACACTTTGTGCAAAGCCCTGAGGTTGACTTGTAAGAAAGTCTTTCAGCATCTGTTTCAGCTGTGGAGAAAAAGACAGCAGACCTACGCATTAGATCGACGCAGGGTGTTTGCACAGGATGAGAAAAATGAGCAGAAACGGTGGCCAATAAGTGCAGCCCACAGCATGATTAAACGCTGCAGTTACTTCTGCCATATCCCTCCAATTCCTGTTTATAGTTGTTTGTAAAAAGTCGCTCTGAAAAGGGAACATTAAAGCTTGCAGACACTGAGCACCGCTGTAACAAATCTATTTGTGTTCAGTGCATTGAGTTCAATTCATTGTGCATTTATGACACTGTTAATAAAGAGATTAGGGTTGGAATAATGCAGCAAATATGCAGCAATGCATGTACACGTGTATGAGCACACAACTGAATTATATATTTATACTCATACTGAATAATACAAACATACATATGCATACATACATACATATATATATACCTGGTCATGTATCACTCTAAAATAAATAAATAAATAAATATATAACTAAATATAAATAAATTATAACTTGATATGTAATTAAGACAATTAAGCACATTTCCCCCTAAAATCTCATGCAACATATATCCATTTCTTGCAATTCCTTATTTTTTATTCTGGTTATGTGGTGAAATGCGACCTGGACATGTTTTCATGAGATTCCCCTACACGTGTCCCAGTGCATTAACAGAAAGTGACTCAGTCTCAGCTCTTTCCCATCATCTCCTTGTAACAGAGACTGACACCAAACACTTGTGCTCACCTGCAATCATCTTACCCAGCGCACGCACAAAAACACTCCCAGCACAGAGAGTCCTTCACACACAGGCACTGAAGCACCGCCGCTCCGGAACTGATGTGACCAACTGTGCATTATGGGATATCTAAGGGGGAGGGAAACGATTGGGCCGAAGTGAGACACAAGTCCATACTTATCTCTGCAGTGCTCTTCACTCCAAACTACAAAAACAACAGAAATTAAATGAAAAGCAGACTGGTGCTATTGACTGAAGAAATGGGTATGATGTGAGTGAAGAGTGAAGGATAAAAAGGTGGAGGAACAGCAGCAGCAAGAGAAAATGTAACTAATTTAATAACTTTAATTCAATTTGCTAGCACTTTTTCCTTTTTCTTCCTTTAAGCATAAACATGATTTAAAATGTTTTATATTTCTCTAAAACCAAGACTTAAGTTATGACATTATCCCCTGGTTTCACAGACAAGGCTTAAGCCTAGTCCCTGACTAAAATGTAAGTGTTTTAGCTGAAAGAAACTTGCACTGTTTGATCTTGAAATATGTCAGTGCCCTTGTTTTGTCTCAAGATGCACACCAGTAATGTTTTTCCTAAGGCATATTTATAAAAAATAACTTTAAAATCCTAATTGAACTATGGCCTAGCCCTAGCCCCATCTGTGAAACCGGGCCTATGTGTGACAGTCTGTGGAAGAAACTGAACATTTTTTTTTACAACATTATTACCTGTAATCCGGAGCCTCAGGCAAATGAGAAACTGAAATGTTTTTTTTTTTTTTTTTTTTTTTGGAAAGTTTGTTTCAATGAACTGCTTCAAATAACCGATTCACCAGTTTGTTTGTGTAATCACACAGTGACATCATGTACAGTATATGCAATTATATTATAAAGCACCCAACAAGGATGTCTAAAGCATAATGTGAATAAAATAATCTTAATCAACTTATCTTTTACATTGAGAAAACATAAAAACCTTCATTCATGCATTCGGTTCACATATGCGCATATCAGCTGCTCATCGGTCTTTGGTCTGAGTCACAACGGTTTCCTCAGTTCAGTGACTGTTGGAGGAACTGGAGCACTGAATGAGTTGGCAAAAAACAGCATCATATACGTCATATTTTGATACGCATATACGATATGTTGATTAAAGACCTAAAAATATTCTACTGTTCTACTGAAGGAAAGAACTCACCTACATCTTGGATGGCCTAAGGGTGAGTAAATTAACAGCAAATTTTCATTTTTTGGTTCAACTGTCCTTTTAATCCAATCCACCTGCATACTGTAGGTTCAGTCTTAATGTATGCACACCACTTATGCATTGATTTGATCCACCTTCAGGTTGTGCTTTATACCGCAGACCACAGATTTAGAAGCAATGTTTCTCCGCATTATGCTAAACTATTAACACATGAAAGAAGGTTAATGATCACAGGTGGCTTCCTCTCTGTGGGGAGAGTTTCCTGCACTCTGTTTCTGTGCAGATATTGATGGAGGCGTCAGAGAAAGGGAATGGGTGAATCTCCCCTCCCGCAGGTGCTGGAGCGTTTGGTGGAGGTGGCTGCTGTCTCAGCAATGCTTCAGGTGGATAGTGTTGCAGTCTGCTTCAATATCTGACGCTCCGCCAGGAGGGGAGCCTGAAAATGAGAGGAGGGCTACAGAGAGGACAGATGGTGAAGACTTGGGTACACGGAGCTGATTCAGGAGTTTTATTAGGCACTTTGAGACAATATCGATGCGGTACACTGCAGTGGAGTTTGAATTCATTAATATTCACACATGCATTTATGTTTGTATCGCTGGTCGTAATTCAATATCTCCTTGATTGAATTATGCTGTCTGATTACTAATGCTCTCCAAAACGACATATTCATAATTGTGACAAATGGTTCAGCGGTCTAAACTTTTTATCAGCACATTTTTGAGTGTTTGTTAATAACAGAGTTATGGCTTTATCATTTTTTGTTGAGAAAATGGCCATTTTTTATGATCATTTTGGTGGTGTCATTTCTTTTTATGAGATGACAGCTTGTTTGTTTTATGTATAACATAAAATGTGTTAATTTTTTCAACAAAAATACTGAGGAAAATGTTAATGTAGGGTTTCTTGATTTTATAAAATGATAATCTTTTAAAACAAAATTACTGAGGAAAATGTTAATGTAGGGTTTCTTGATTTTATCAACAATAAATATATGCATCATGACACTAATTAAACAATTAATTAAATTTAATGTTTTAAATTAATTAAAACATTCTGCTGACATAGTTTGCATAATATAAAATTTGTGAATATTTTCTCTTCAACTAAACTTTGTTGGCAATTTAGCCATAGCAAAATTGACTGAAATTAATATGACACTGAAACATTGACTACATTTAAAGACATACTAATACTACTACTAAAAAAATAAAATAAAATAAAATAAATAAAAAAACAATAAACATAAATTTATATGTACAGTAGCATGCATTTGGCATGCTGATATGGGAAATCCAGGAAGAACATTTTGTTTAACTCAAAACATGACCTAGAAAACATTTTTAGGCATCATAGGCATTTCTGATGCAAAATTTGCTCCAAAAGCTAGGCAGAATAATTACGCTGCCTTGTGGGCTGATTCTAAAGCTAAAAAGAACAAAGCACGAAGTTAGCACCAGCAAGAAATACCCTTGGAAAAAGTAAACATGGTGAGAGATTTCAAACTGAAGTGTAAATTGCAAGGTAGATCTGAATAGTATCTAATATGAATCCAATTTGCTTTGTGTGTTTTATGACATCATGAAATATGCATGTGCATTCATAAAACAACACACCTGCACTGCAACAGTATTCCATCTCATGTGGGTGGTAGAAAGGTTGTAAGACAATGATGAATGACCTGCCACTCAGAGACTGACACACAGTGACACGCTGAACTCTGGGAAAAAGTAGAGGACACAGATTCACAGGGATCTTTGCTTTCATAAACCTGGTCATCATCCTTTCTTATCCAGCATAAACTGTATCACAGTTTAGAAATCAAACCTGCCAGCCATTGTGACAGTGTGCGGCTCTTCCTCAGAGAACATCAAATCATTTCATGCATGATGGCACATGGGGATTCTCCAAATTGCTCTGGAAGTACAAACTTTCTCTTCAAATATTTACAGAGCTGAGAGAAATGGGGGGAATATCATAGATGGATTTGCAAGCTAGACAACTGGAGGAAAGCGCTGAAGTATAAGACAATTTCTAAACAAGTCATCTCAGACTCTCTTTGGGGATGCACTCAACTCCCCGTGTCAGCTAGAAATATGAGGAACATCGCCAGCCTCCTGGCCTCAATAAGATGAGAAAGTGGAGTGGAAAAGGAAAAACAAAACAAACAAAAAAAAAACTGTTAGATACATCTGCTGCTAGCGTCTCTTTCACAGGCTACATCCTGCGAAACACTAGAGAAAAAGATAAACAATGACAACACATGGAGAACAAAACTCTACCACTGTTCTTCATGCTAACTTCCTTCCAGTGGTGGGAAATAGAAGTAACCAAAAAAGAGGAAAACTACCAACTTAACTACATTTTTCAGTAGCATACATTAACGTACAAACTACTTTTTCTAACGATTAGCTGTGCAAATGTATCCAAACAATACACTTTGCTTTTTTTTCTGATTCATTGTATCAGTTTGCTGCACTTATAAAGGTTCCAAAGGATGTTTTAAAGAAAAATAAATAAATAAATAAATAAATAAACATTCTAAAAATCTAAAGAATCTCCTTCCACTTAAACTTTCATGGAATGGAAACCTTCGTGGAATGGAAACCTTTCATGGATGTTAAAGGTTCTGCATGGAACCATCAATGCCAAAAAAGAATCTTTTTTCCCACTTTAAAGGGATAGTTCACCCAAAAATGAAAATTACCCCATGATTTATTCACCCTCAAGCCATCCTAGGTGTATATGACTTTCTTCTTTCAGACAAATATAATTGGAGTTACATAAAAAAAAAATAAAAAAAAACATCCTGGCTCTTACGCTATGCTTACATAATCCAGCTGGAATGCCACTTGCTCCTGCATGTGCGTACAACAGTTAATGAAGTTAGAGATTACAGTTTATAAAGTTTTAAATATTGATATTGTTTTTACACAGATGCATCAATTCGCTTCAGAAGTCCTTTATTAAGCCCCCGGAGCTGTGTGGTGCACTTTTTAATGATGGATGGATGCACTTTTTTGGGCTTCAAAATCTCAACCCCCATTCACTGCTATTATTAAGCTTGGAAGAACCAGGACATTTTTTTTTTAATATAATTCCAATTGTACTCCCATATTCACGGCTTGAGGGTGAGTAAATCATGAGATTATTTTCATTTGTGGGTGAACTATCCCTTTAAAACATACTTTTGTGGAATGGAAAGGTTCCATGGATGCAAAAAGTTCTTCATGGAACCATGAAGAACTGCCAATACAGAACCCTTATTTTTAAGAGTGTGGGACGGTTTGTTACAATGAAAGGGAGACTGAGTTGTCTCCAAATGTCTGTGCAATTGAGAATAGAAAATGTCTATCACCACTTTTCTAAAGAAAAAGCAGCTGGGAAGACAACACAACAGACTAAAGATGGCTTAAAACGGAGGAGGACAGCTTTTGTTTGCTGTGTGGCCTGCTTGTTGTTCTTGCGGGTATTGTGCATATACTGGTAGGGCCGCGCGGAGGCGTTTGAGCGTATTAGAGACTGAATTGATGAAGCGTCTTAAGCATTGCATCATAACACATCAAACCCTGACCACACAGATGAATTAGCACTTCCACTAGGCAAGCAAACAATAATTCATCACCATCGGTCGTGCTGAGGGACGCTTTGAGGAATGCTGAAGTAGAAACTGGAGAAATGAAAAAGGGAAAAGTAGCGCAAGGAAAATAGTTAAATATCTGTTAATAAGATGAACAGGGACATTGTCATTTTGGAAAACTTTCAGCAGTGATAAACGCACGCTGGATGAGAAAATTAAATCCCATTGTGGGTGTTAATGTTTGAGGTTTCCAGTAGATAAGTACAGTGAACTAGGACAAATACTGATGTCGTAAGTCAAGTGGGTTTGTAAAATACAGACAAAACCACAAAGTAATAAAGGAAAATGTGTTACTTTCGGTAATACTTTTTCAATGTAACATTAAATTGATATGCTGAAACCTAGTATTGACATTTAATGGTTTTTGCTTAATGATGCAAAAACAAGTAAAAAAAAAAAAAAAAAAAAAGCCATGGTTTTGGTACACATCACAAAGCTTGTCTTTCCATTAGATCAATCAAGACCCTCAATATAATTTCTATTGAGAACCTCCTAGACTGAAAAAAGATTTTTTTTAAATTTTTTTTTTTTTTTACTGAAACAGTATTTATTGTAAAACATACTCCAAAAATCCTTATTTACATCTCCAAAAAAAAAAAAAATAAAAAAAAAAAAATAATAAATTTGTGTAATAATCCTTAGATTATCTAAATTTCATTGTACTACTTTAAAGCAACTATTTTAAAGCATTTTGCATCTTCAACATGTCTAAATTCAGGTCTTTAATGCAGAATCGCTGGACAGAGGAATAGCAATTAACTTGCAGATACTGTTAATATTTCCCTGTCTGAAATGCCACATCACCACAAATACAAAATAGCAAAGGCCAAGCGTGGCTGTTTTCTTTGTCTTATGCAAGGTGTTATTAAACCAATCATGCATTTGTGGTTAATCGTATACAAAAGCACACAACTAAAATAAGAAAAAGAGGTTACATCGGAATCATCAGAGCTCAATGATGTCTTCAAACTGGTCTGTAAAGAGGGAGATTAGAACAATTAGATGCCCGTTTATTTGTTGTTGCATTAAAGCACTGTGAATGTATCATAAGTGCCTGTAAAGGGCAAGCAAAATGCCACATGCAATGAAGACTCATTGTGCTTCTAATGACACTCCAATGCTAAATATGAATCATATATCTGTCTATGCCTAATCCAATTCTACAATGCATTTCCAAAAGAAGCAGGATTTGAAGTAAAATGCATTAAGAGTGATATTGATTTTAAAATGCATTAAGAATGCATTTTGATTGTTTTAGTCATCTTTGAGCTCAAGATTTTTCTTAACTTCTCCATAGTTGAATTCAATTAGAAAGATGGAGACTATTGTTTTGAATTCTCATCACTGAGAAAAAAGACTTAAGACAACATGCATCATTTTAGCAGCTGGCTGGTAGATCGATAAGCTAATTGAGTCGCTAGTGCTCCATCACTCTTCCTCTGTTCATCTACTCACGCGTGATCTCATTTCGCCTGGCTTCAGCGGCAACAAATTTAACTTCAGTGGATCAGACAATCAAAGGTTTTCCTCCCGTCCCACACAAAGTCATTCCCAGCACTCCATCTTAATGTCAAACCATTCCTTAATAAGGTAGAGGATTGCCCTGCTCAATATTTTCCAGATAACAAAACCCCCTTTTTTCACGGCCTCTTGTCAATTATAAGACCTATTCCCGGCGGGAGCCTTTTTCAGAGCCTTCCGTTTCCTTTCAATCAAGACCTTCATGTTCAAAGGATAATTTACCTCAGCAGAGCGACTCTGCATCTGTCTGTTTTGTGCCCTTAGACGAAAGGAGAAACAGTGATATTGAGTGAATGTGATTTGTGTGTTTGTTTGTGTTTACAGCCTTCAGAAATGAGCTTGTACATAGAGAAAATCAATAAAAAATGTATTACATGTTTTTTTAAAATGAAACTAAACAAACTGAAGACAGTGGACAAGAAAAAAGGCTCAGCCTTGAGTTAAAATATGTTTAGGGAATGGCCTTCTACACTCAAAAACAACATTTTTACTGCACTCCACTCCAGAAAATAAATAATCAATATGAATATGCACAGTGCAAGACTGTCAATTTGAATCAAGCTTTGACTTAGTGCCCTTTCTCAGCCTATTAGTGGAGATTATCTCAATTTTCCTCGATCAGTTTTTTTTCTGTTCACTGGCTTACTGCTTTACTACAGTAAGTCTCAAGTTATATGATAACTTTATGTGAAGACTTACATTTATGCCATGCTTTGAGTAGAATTTGAGTGGTTGCACAACACGTTTGATCATTTTTTTGTTAACAACGGTTTATAGAATTTTCTTCTGGGAACAATAGTATAAAACAAAAAGCAGCTGTGCAAATTTAGAACCCACCCCCTGGTAGACTTAAAAAATAAATAAATAAATAAATAATAATAAAAATTAATTAATTAATATTAATAGATAAATAAATAAATATAAAATAATTTTTACAAAGATTTTAGAAAAGATGACACAACATTAAAAGCTGAATGCCATAAATTTACAGTTTTCACATTAGATCCATGTATACGAGAAGTTGAAACACGTTTGATCTTTTAAGTATTTTCTGTATGTGTTGTGATGGTTTATACAAACATTTGCAACCCTTAACCCATCTGAACCCAATATTACTGTGGACTCTTTGACTTGGGCCACTAAACGACAAACTAGAACACCCTAGCAACCACATAACAACATGATTAAAAAACAACAACAACAACAACAACAACAACAACAACAACAACAAAAAAACAGAATGTCTTAGTGAACTTTGTACACACTGTTGCCAAGTCTGAGGTTTTCCCACAGAATTGGATTACTTCAGCGTTGCTGTTGTGGGTTGTTTGTTTAGCATGCGGGTTAAAGCAATCTTCCGCCAGAACAAAAACAAAAACAAAAAACAAAAACAAAAAACAAAAACAAAAACAAAACAAAACAAAACAAAACAAAACAAAACAAAACAAAACAAAACAAAACAAAAAATGATTGGGCTAGTTTTATTTCGCAGACCTGACAACCCTGCATTTACACCTTAAAGCAGTGGTTTTCAAACCTGTCTTGGAGGCACCCCTGGCCTGCACATTTTGTTTGTCTCCCTTGTCAGACACACCTGATTCAACTCATCAGCTCGTTAGTAGAGACTGCAAGACCCGAATTGGGTGTGTCTGATAAGGGAGACATACAAAGGGTGCTTCTCAAACGGAAGTCTGCATCCTACCGAGGCTGCGTCCTTCTTAGTTCAGTCCTTCAGAGTCTTGTAGGCTAGAGTCCTCCTCAGCATATAAAAGCTAGAATAAGACGGTCTAGTGAGTGCGCGTGGCAACGTCACATATGTTCCCGCCCTCACTGTCACGGCACGAAAATAGTAATAAAACTTAGTTTTGGAAAAAATACTTTGTATTACAAATCTTTATATTATTTGGCTTTGTATTAATGCAATACAATGAATCACAGCTGTCTTCAGTCTCCCTGTGGCTTAAGTTATTGGCAGTTTAGCGTTTATTGAGTAATTTACACCACAACAAAAAATAACATCTATGCTTTCATGTCCGAAAACATTCTTTTTGTTTAACATTTCATAATAAATTCAGACAAGCTCATTAATGACTCATTTTTTGTCAGTTTATTTTCATGAAATGGAATTGGTACAGAGGATTGTGGGTGATTGAAGGTCGCAAAGGATACATCCCATACATCCTTCAACTTCAGCTGAATGAAGGATCCTTGTAAGTAATGCAGCCTTCGTAGGATGCAGCCTTCCGTTTGAGAAGCACCCAAAATGTGCAGGGCAGGGGTGCCTCCAGGACAGGTTTGAAAACCACTGCCTTGAAGAGTTTCCACTGGCAAGTACCACTCCCAATTTTTTATTTTCTGTAGAAAATGAAGTTTAAAAATACCAAGGCGAAAGTGCTGACCAAATGCTCTAGACATTTTTGCATGCTTGATCTTATGCATCATGAAAACTATGTGGCCGAAGTTGTACATAACTGTGCACTATCCATGCAATTCCAACTTGACATTGAGTGATAACCTCTAGAGGCACCCGGACCAACATTTAAAACTTTTATCTACCCTTTAAAACAGGCCTTCCCTTTCTTGCGCTGATGGAAAGACATGCTAAGAATAGAGCTCCTTTTAGTGCAAGACTGACATCGAGGCATTAAGCCTCGCTGCAGTGTGTTGGCCATCCAGGGATTCAACATGCCACTCAATGTGCTCACCACTACAGGCACTTAGCAGGACGCCCAACAGGGGGCCTCACTGATGGACACTTTTGCCTATATCTCAGGCAGCCTGTCTAATGCATGCGCCACATCAACCATGTTCAAATGCAGACTAAAACAGAGGTTTGCAACCAAAAAATTGGTTGCAGGTTCTAAATCAAATCAATTGCACAGACTA